>CM035811.1:82522002-82992002 GCA_020458035.1 Magallana ariakensis
CAGGTAAAATAAATAATCATCCGTTGTTAATACGGTACATACTCATTCATATTTAGAAAAAAAAGTTGAAAATGAAATTGACTCAATCAAATTTTACACAACACTGTCATCACAATATTCTCCTGAGTAAAAGTTGTAATTTTATACAATCTTAAACATGTATATTATTAAATTAAATTGAACAAAATATATGTGAGCCAATGTTCAATAGTAATACCCCCGCTCTGATGTAAATATATGCAAAATAAAAAAGTCACCATTTAACAAGAAGTTGACGTTCGATTGGTACAAAAATGGATCCCACTATATATGGCATGCCGAAACAAAGAGTGTGTTAAAATTTCAAACACCTGCGATTAATAGTTTCTGGGAAAAATGTTACAGAAATCTTTGTTACGGACAGACAGACGGACGACAAAAAGGCACAAATGGGTAAAACAGTTAACTACTCTCTCCTTCAGAGCAGGGGTATAAAAAATCATAGTTTGATTATCACCTTTATGTTAAATACATATGTACATGTATGACTGATAAGAAAAGAGTATAAATGAAACAGTTACCAATTACAAAATACAATTAATGTATTAATTATGGTCATACAATATTGTTTTCTAAATTTCAGATCAACCGAGATGCATGTGCTCTTGGATTCCTCCCTCTTCCAGAAATACAAGATGTACATGAAAAAGTTAACCAATCAGCAGTGTCACTTAACATTATAACAAAAGCGAATAAATGTCTAAAAGAAAATTCCAACATCTCTAATACTGATGTACTTTCTTCTAAATTGTTTGAAAATTTGAAATTTTCGTGTGAGGAAATATCCAACATACAGGAAATGACTTTGGGCCAAAGTGAAAACAAATGTTGCTTTAAAATGAGGAAAGGTCTCCTGACAGCATCAAATTTTGAAGAAAAAAAATATGTACCAGGTCAAATAATGCTAGCTTGCTAGCTGAACTGATTGGTTTTGTCCCCAAACCTTCAAATTCAGTACAATGTGTTGTGACTGGGGACTGAAAATGGAACCTAAATTGTGCAAACTGTATAAAATATGTGAATACAGAAAACATAAAAAACTTAAAATTTCTGAGCGACACCCCTTTACTGCTTGCAGCATTGATGGACTAGTATCTTGTTCATGTCATCCTAAAAAACTCATTGAAATTAAGTGTCCTTATTTACTGAGAAACAAGCACCCGAATGAAGCAGCCCAAAGGAAAGGATGCATTCTGGAGAACGGAACATGGCATGTTACAGCAGATGGACCTTATTACCACCAGATTCAAGGCCAGTTTGGTATCTATGGATTGCAGCAATGTGACTTGATTATCTATACAACTAAATGATACGTAGTGATACCTGTGTATTATGATGACAATTTCTTTCAGATGATGGTTTCAAAGTTTAAAAAGTTCTATGTTTCAAATGTATTACAGGAGTTGGTAACAGGTGATGTAAAGAAAGCAATTACCCAAGAGTTTTAAAACTATTGTACATGCTACATTTGGTACATATATCCATAGTATTAACTTAAATTTACAATACAATGTGAATTCTACAGATTGTTCAACTATCTTTTTGTCTGATGCATAACCAGCTCAAAGTTTTGAAATAGATGTAACTGAGCCTGATGGGGAGATAGAAACAAGTAATTTAACAGTGTTATGGTGTTTGTATGAACTCCATGTCACACGTTGACTAGATGGTACGCTTGGTCGTTGAATAAAAAACTCGGTGCAGTCATTCACAGCTCGAGTCCTCGGAAAGCACTTGAACACTTTCAGTAATTTTAGACGAATTTGATCTCTGGTCGAAAATTGGATTAAAAACTTGAGTTCTAGTTGTAAATTTATCCAAGTTATAAATATGCGGCTTATACTCGAGCAAGATATTGTGAAGATGTCGGCCAATACCTCAACATCAAGATCTTTTCTGATTCTCACAAGGATTAGCAGGAAGTCTTCAAAGGAGGATAGTACACGTGCAGGTCCTCTTTTCTAATTGAATGAAAAAGAGAAAGAAGATGGGTGAATAAGGCGTGTAAACTGCCTATATGAGGATAGATAAGGTACTATAAAATTAAAATATCAACAAACTCATAATTTCTTTCTACATTATTGAAAACAATGTATATTTACCACAACATCGATTTATAACCCTTAAATAAGTTAAATATTTGGAATAGGTTAATTCAAACTGGCGTATGCGTGCCAAAGCCTCCAAATAGTGTCATTTTTAGAACTTCAATGCCTTTTCTTTTATAGAGTGGGTCTGAGCTCCATATTTTTTTCATAGTCTATATAAGGTTTAAAGGAAATCAAACCGATTTCAATCAACGAAAACGTGGAGAGATGACCCACTATACTTTAAAAATGTCATTTTGTATCACAGTAATTGAACGTTTTAGAAAATAATACAAGTCCGTAAATTCGTGGTTGAAGTCGCATATAGCATTTAACAATGGAGTTTTGTTGTGACTGAAATGGCTCAGTGGTTAGAGCAGCAGACATTAGGTAACATTATAAAGCTAGGGTTTTTAGGTTGTGGGTTCGATACTATCAAAACTTTAGAATTTATTTATTTTTTCTTACCGTTTGTTAAAATATTCAAAACTAAATATATTTAGAAATTGTACTTTTGTAAACATGTATTTTAAAATTATCTAGATAAGTATATTTAGTTGAAAAAAAATTAAATTTGAAATTGTATTTTACGACTAAACCAAATGGGCATTTGCGCTATCTTGTTCCCCCATCTTCTTAAATTGCTATATATATTAATATGTAAATATAACTGACACGTGTAATAAAAAAAAAGTTGACATTGACATAATTGATTGACATTAATACATGCTTAACATGTAAAATGTTTATTATTTAATACCTTGACCTTAATTCACAGTGGACCACAGACTTGGGTCATATAAGCACCATGCAATGAATATTTTTAATTCAGCTATTTTTAAATTTGTTCTTGCAAATTACCGTTATTTTTCAGTAAAAATTAATACAAACAAATTCTTTACATATCCATTTGGGGCATCAGGTTGGTCTCTTGCACTTCCCTGCCAGTATCTCATTTTCTCTGCCTTGCTTCGGATTACATCAATGATCCTCATCAGAGTTGCCAATGTGACACCTGTAATTCCATTGACCAAATTTTCAAGTGCTTTAAACATATGCATAATTATGCACTTTTATATATATATATATATATATATATATATATATATATATATATATATATATATATATATATATATATAT
Organism: Magallana ariakensis; assembly: GCA_020458035.1. NCBI lineage: Eukaryota > Metazoa > Mollusca > Bivalvia > Ostreida > Ostreidae > Magallana > Magallana ariakensis. The sequence goes on from CM035811.1 coordinate 82,525,272, forward strand.
ATATTAATTAACAAAATATTGACTCGCATAAAAATACAAGAGACACACAAGAACAAATCAAATTATCTCCTATGGGGGGGGGGGGGGGGGGAGGTTGTGAAGGGATCATGATTTCATGAGTTTCACAATTATATTCCTCTCTTCTATAGTTATTAAAAACCAAATTAAGGTAAGTTTGGCTCACAAATGAAAAACTTATGTAGAATAATTGTTAAAGGACAACTTGCTGAAGTAGCTGACAAGGATCTATGACAATAGGTCACTTGAGTGACGTTCTTAAAAAAAATGATACACACAATTGGTAACCATGCATGCACAGATTTAAGATGTTATACAGTACCCGCAACGTTATTTTTTACAAGATAAACGATAGGATAGGATTCATGCACGATAGAACAGTAAACACTCACGATACGATAAGATTGATACACGATAGGAAAGAATAAACGATGTTCATGACAAACGTGTAATCGCATTAAACGATATTCATAATTAACCTGATAATGGCAGAATCTGAGAAAGAACAGGTTCGAATCAAGTTAAACGCGGATTTTCTTTTTATTAAGTAATGCCGAGTTGTTAATCATCGCTGCATCATTTATAGAACGTATAAAAATGACCAGTTAATTTTTTTTTTACAAAAATTATAAGCTAAATTAATCAATAAATTATCTGTATTGTTAACATTGTTTTCAATACCGAACATCCTAGCCGATCGCCGATAACATTTCACCCCGAGATCAAATCACATGGAAAATAGCGGGTTTGATTAAACTACAACTCTTGTTGTAAATAAATATAAAATCTATCATAAATACATTTCTTTCTGTATAAAAAATGATGCATTAAAAACAAATTATATTACATACAAGTTAAATAAATATTTAGCCGATACACATTCCGCGTACAATTTGTTAACATTGTTTTCATTTCCGCACACCCTAGCCGATCGCCGAGAACATTTCAATCCGAGATCAAATATCACACGGAAAATAGCGGGTTCAGTTAAAATACAACTCTTGTGTTAAGTAAATATAAGTAATATCATAAATACTTCTGTTTCTGTAAAAAATGATGCATACAAATGAATTATATTACATACAAGTTAATGTTTACGCAGGTATACACTCAGCTTACCATATAAGAATGGTTATATAGGGGTGAAATCAAAAGGACATAAATGTTTGACTACATGTACATTCATAAGTTTTGGGGAGCTAGAGGCCAGAGACATTTTCAAAGTCCCAAAGGAAAATAGTGCAAAGTAGCTCATTAACACAAACTGCACTATTTTCTGCTATTCTGTCCTTCAGTGTATATATAGGGTACAAACAGACCTTGAAATATTAAATCTGAGCTGTGAAATATATAAATTGACATATCTAATATGTATCTGTATAAAATTTGCAGGATGTCTTATCTTTGGTAACATTCTTTACAAATATGGTACAACTGAGACTTCCTCCTTGAAGATCTTGGTCAGTTCAGTCCTTAAGCTAGATCATTAAATGTCAAATCTGTCTACACTGCCATGTCTGTCATGACTCTACCTAAAACATTACAAATTAACAATATTATTAATAGCTTATAATACATAAACTGATTAACTTTATTTTCAAATTATATGAGGGTTTTTTAAAATGTGAAAATAGATAATTATAAAATGTTGATCTCAAGGGTCAGCTAGTGCGATTCAGTGGTGACAGCTGTATAAACCATTCCAATTTATTTCCTTGTTGAATTTCTGATTCACTTAGTACATGTAATAACTGATACAGCTTCTCCTAGGCCTTACATGTAAATGGAGACACCAATTAAAATGACTTCCTTTTGAGAAAAAAAAAAATAATGAAGGCTAGGATCTCACCAGTCCATTATATGACATTAAATGTTTTGACTGTTAATTGTACTGCATGAGACATCTCATTGTAATATTTATATTCATGTTTACTGTATATTTAATATATAACCACACTTCATTGTGCTTTACAAGTCTCAATTAATAACCTCCGTGGATTATATTTATACAATTAATTTAAATCTGTGACATTTTATCTAACTTCAAATATTTTACAATCTCTGTCAAAAGATCAACTGATTCAAGCTACAACCTGTATCAGGTTGTAACACTATATCAAAAATTACATATACAGCTAAATATACATATGTACCAATAAATTATATTAAGCTATTGCAATGAAGAGAATTAAAAGTGTTTGACCTACATATCCATGTGCAAATGTATAAAAAAATGGCATATTATATTTATTTCATAGTTACCATTATGTACATCATGCATTGTATTGTTTTCATCTATAGTGATTTCAATCTCCAGTGTATCCGTTGCAACTCCATCTCAGACTCCATCGATGTTTGTACACTACTAGTATCACTAGCCACACCAATCTTCAGGCCATCTCCGCTTCCAAAGTCTTTTACACGGGATGTGTACATGTTATGATCATGTAAAGCTTTTTGGTTTTGCTGTTGTTTCGGTTCACTTATTTCTGTTTCAGTTTGTATGGAACACCCTGTAGTTCTCGGCACGGGGACTCGTCTTTTCTTGTTTTTGGAGACGAAGTGTTCCATCTTTGGGCCTGTGATATCATAGGGCACAGGGTCTGGGCACTTAAAAGTCCCATTTCCGCTATAAAAATGCTTCGTGCAAATGTATGTGTCTCTTGTCACTCTGTCCAAAGTGAAATTAACACGACCACAGGCTTTGACCCACTTTTTTTACAACGGTCTACATCCGTATATTTACTTGGTAATCTGACAAAATCAACGTCTTGCATATTTTCTTTAAAAGAGTATTTATTGTCACTGCGACAATCACCCCAAGCACAATGTTTAACGACCATTTTCGAGCTCAGTTACCCATCGTATTCAGTCAAATCGTTCCGAAATATTGTAGTTCAAGCTTAACACTGAAACATCAAATTGTCCGTAGTCACGTGACATGTTAAACAATTTTTAAGATTTTGTTAAACGAAACGATATCCCGTAAATCGACTATTGATTAATAGTACTGTAAACTTTACATGGCTGACCTAATTACACATCATCTTATTTCTTAAACTTTTTTTTACCAATACTTTTTAGTCTTATGATCGGTACAAATGATCATTATATGGAAGAAATGCTTATGTATCATGGTATTTCAACTTGCATTTATTGAAGATATATGCTTTCTAATGTAATAAATGTTTAAAAGAACCTCATTAATTTGGGATGATTGACAGACAATGTAAGCAGTTTAGATACGGCACAAATCAATTTAAATCTCAATTTGAAGCTTGGATGAAAAGATCTGTTCTGAAGCGCGCGAACAAGTGTATGTGATTGAAACATTTTTTTCAAAGTTTAAGTTAGTTATCATTGACATCTTTCAAGCAGTGGTTATAAAACAAATGTTTGAATTAAGAATTAGGAATAATTCAGATTGTTTTAGTATATTAATTATTAAAATCAATTTGTAACACGCTTTTGGTCTATTTTTCTCATGGCTTAGTTTATGTTAATAACTGTAACATTAACAATGTCATTTGGAGGATTCCATGTAGAAGGTATGTGATCAGATCCCCTGGCCTATGCATAACATATACAAACACAACACACCAAAATTTTACAAGTTACAATTTTTACTTAGAACAAAGAAGGATAAACATGATAGCATTTTAAATTAAAGTAAATAAATTAGATCTTAAATAGTTGTTATCACAGAACGCATTGTATAGTGATTGCATGGATTTTAACATTTTTAAAAAAAATATTACACAGTTTAGTACAACCTATATGCGAATAAACTTAACATGTAGCAACCAATGAAAATATCAAGTTGCTTTATACATTATTTACATGAAAACATGAAATCGCCTTAAATTAAAACTTAGAGTATACTCGCAAAACGGGCCTTTGATAACACATACGTCTCTTCATATAACAAAAAATAATACGATAAAGTTTATGAAATAAGCATTTCCGCAAATTAAAATGCTTGTTTGAATACACGTACATTGATAAAAGTCATTTTTGTATTCTATAGATCTTGTTTTTTTTACAAGCATAGCAAATAAAAAATCTTTCAATTATAATATTAGCAAAAAATACCTATTTAACAAAGAAAAACCAGGAACTGGCGAAAATACTATGAATACTTGAGATACTTAAGAAAACAAGCATATATTTTTTTAACTTAATTGAGGCTGCTAATCAGGTGATGAATTAAACATTTAAGTATTATTAGTGGTGGTTCGGTACATTCAAAAAAATTAACACGCAAAACACCTTGCCTTTAAAAGGAGGGTTTGTCTGTGTCAGAATGAGGCGTTAATTCTTTGACGGTTCACAGTCTGACGGCTTCATTGTGTATATGAAATGATTTAATAGACGATGAAGCCTTTTTAAATAATATGAAATGAGAGAGAGAGAGAGAGAGAGAGAGAGAGAGAGAGAGAGAGAGAGAGAGAGAGATTGGGGTGTTAATGCCTTGACGGTTCACAGTCCGACGACTTTATTGTGCATGTGAAGAGATTTGATAGACAGTACAGCGTTTGGAATATACCTGTACAGGTGTTGTTTTTTATACATCACTAAGGTTTTGTGTTAAAGAAGGAGAGGGGGATGAAGCACAATAAATGAATAATCGGGCTTGATCGAAACTGATCAGAAGTATTCATAATGATAAAGGAGAGCAAGATTTCATTTATTTACAATGAAAAGAGAGAGAGAGAGAGAGAGAGAGAGAGAGAGAGAGAGAGAGAGAGAGAGAGAGAGAGAGAGAGAGAGAGAGAGAGAAAGAGAGATAGAGACCTGAGTCCTGCCGACGTGATGAAAACAGGACGTTTTGATAATCGCTTTTGTAAGTATTGTTATTGTATTACGAGTATATAATAATGCACCACTTCTCTTAAGCGGTTTGTAACTCGGGTTCGACAGAACCCCCCACCCCGCTTACATTGCGCTGGGTACTAATCTTAAGTTATGGCTATAATATTTACTAAAAAATCATTAGAATCCCACATAGTGGTTGCCGTATAGTAACCAGTATGTGCGATTGTCCGCTGTCCACCATATTTCTGCCTGAATTATTCGTCCCGAGTGTAACATGATGAGCGGAGAACTCCAAATGACAACGAGATTTCTTCAATTGATACAAAAATGAATAGTTTATCCACAAAAGAAGTGAAAAGAAAGATAAGATACACCTTTAACGCACCTAGAAAAATATGGGGAAAATTGCAATAAAACCAATTTGGGACAAGAGATCAAAGTAGCGCATGACTAATCTAATCTTTTTTTTCTATATAGTCAAACTACTGTGGAATCATTTAATTTCGTGGGGGCCAATTTTCGTGGATAGTGGTTTTTTGCATAATCGTGGAGATGTAATTTCGTAGAAGCGCCAGTTTTAAGTTTCAGATGGTAAACTAAATCTTTTATTGTTAGTGTTCGTTGAGGATGTAAATTCGTGGGCCAGGGCTACCACGAATACCACGAAAATTGAGCCACCACGAATTCTAATGATTCTACAGTAACCGACCTTCACAAAAACACACCTTATATCGTAATAAAAACATAATTAAGACATAAAGAAAAAAAATCTGTATTTTTTTACATGAATTTTTATTCAATCATTCTTTGCACTATATATCATTCATTGCGGGGATAAATGATCATGGCACAATATTCACGTAAGATAATGTTTATGGATCGACATCGTAACAAAGCGTTCTTTAAAATTGCAATCGCAATTTGTCAAAGTAGTTGCAAACAGTATTGATTATTGACTCCTATACATGTAACAAGTCGATCAAAATCAGATTTTTGTGTTTAGTCCATTCACGGTCAAATTTAACTCATTTTTGCCACTCTGTCCGTTTAGTTTTGTAAAAAAATTAGAATAGCTTGCCTCTACAATGTCCGAGGGAAATCATTATGCTCTTGAATCTGATTCTGCGATAGAATGTCCTTTCAGAATGCTTCAATATACTCTTAATTAGCTTTCAATCGCTTTGTTTTTAAATTTCAAACCGTTCTGTGACTTCAACGGAAGTGGTACTATTCCATCAAGCTTCAATCGTTTTTTTTGGGGGGGGGGGGGGGGGGGCTTTATACATGTAGGATTTGATCACTTGACCAATTCCTATTGATAACCCGATATACATCCTAAAATTATACCGTATTTCTTAAAAGTAGGATATAATAAAGATATAATTGATCAGTTAATTAATACAAAAATACGAGAACCTAACGATTGAAAAAAAATTTCTATATAAACACTCTTGCTCAAGTCACTCCTGAGCTCACACAGGTAACACCATGGTGGACGACAGCCAAGGTGACGTTATGAAACAAATATTTAAAACCAATAGAATACAAATACATGATGATGCTCATAAATTAAACCACTAAAGGCACACAGACATACGTAAGATCGCTGAACAGCCCTGCAGGGTATGACCTAGCACCTATTGTTAGGGTCCGCTGAGTTCTTCGCAAGTTGTTATGGAAAAACTCTATGGGGTTTGTTCTATTGAACAGTGGTTATCACATCGTGCATAATTTATCTGTGTTTGGTTTTATTTAACTTATTAACTTTCAATACTTCAAAACCAGTGTGCGCGGGTATGATAAGGCAACTCTCAGCGATCGATCGAGTAGAAATTCCTCTGATCGATATGGCGTCATAATAAGCAGGATGATGTCATATTTTACTCAAGAAACCCGCCAATTTTAACTTTATCTCCGGTCCAAATTATGAAAACTACAGGCGTAAAATGCCACTAGAAGCTTTTTTAAATGAATAAATCTTCGATTTCTCTGTATTACGTATCGTTAACATTGATTACGTCACAAGCATTTTTAATAGAGAAGATCAATGTATGGAGACAAATCATCGGAATGCAGTGTTAACAATGCTGAAATAAGACTTATTTAATACAGAAACCCAAGATTTAGATGAGAATCAGTTAGGATTTAACCAGGATAATACAGGCATGGATATTTTGTTTTATCAGCGAGTGTTATAAGGTAAGCAGATAGACATTTATGTGGATTGACCGGCTTTCCTCTGTCAGTGTGTACAAAAAGACAAAAGTGTAACACTACCCCGAATATTATGAAAGATGAATTTGGCAAATATCAAATGCACATGACCTTAAATACTTGAAAAATGCTGCTAGAATCCTTTGGTTTGCTGTTGTCAATGAAAAATACGTAGTATTTTCAAGTAAATTGAAAAAGTTGAGGGGGTTTCCGATAAACAATGACATTTATTTTATGCGATTAACAATAGGATTCTAACAGCAATTTTAATAAACATGAACCTATTTCCGATCGAATTATTGTATCATGCATAAAAATAAACTTCGGGGTAGTGTTACACTTTTTGATTTTTTGTTAAGGTACAAAAATGATCTATTTTTAACTGTCACGTGATACCATAGCACGACAGCTTCAAAGATCGACTCGATTCCGAAGTAAAAATATAATATCATGTTCAATACACTCACTTGATATTAATATTCAGCACTGTTTTCCTAAAAATAAACAGTTTTTAAAATAACCATAATATCGACGATCATTTAACTCTGAGTTCCCTTAACCTATCCGCGTGCCTTTTTGTGAGTTTGAAGTGACCGTGAACCGAGTTTCTAGGTAAACGGGTTAAGTTCAAAGTAGATATACAATGTAAGCGTAAAATCCGTGCCCGGACGATACAATCGTTTATGTTGGCTAAATCTGACTAACACAGTGCCTTTTAACTGAAGGATGTGCAATGATTTTGAACAAAGTTTCTATATCAAGGGACATGTCACATGTATCTCAGACATGTTTAAAAAAAAAGTTAAACCAAATATTCATTACAATGATTTTATCTGGCTCATTAAATAACATAATTAGTATTTGTACGTAAAAGATGTGCATCGATCTTTAAAAAAATGATGTCAAAGGTTATAAGCATATCTCTTTGAAATACAGTTTTTGACCACTGTACTAAACTTGTTAAGACTTTACCATAATACTGTTAGAAATGTTTTTAAAAGATGTGGGTGACCCTAAATCAAGTTTATGTTTATTATGGCAAGAATATATCACAGGCAACGCAGGTACATTGTAGATCAAGGAAGCATTTAGGCAATTTAAAGTTTAATTTTGTCGTAATGTTATCACATCTATTACTGCATGGATGAAAATGCAATGAAATCGGGTAGCTGATTGCTACCACTTTGATACATTATTACATTACAGCTATCCATAACTTAAGTATATTTCTGAATATAAATTGATATAAATTAACAGTATCCCGCGGTTTCCACAAAAAAGTAAATAAGTAAATCCAAAACACCTCAGTTTTATTTTGCTAGAATAATTTTATATTCTCCTACATTAAATAGTTATTTGTCCGATTTAAAAAAAAACACCAAAAAAAAAAAAAAAAACTTCTAAAGTTTTATATAGGTTGCTCGAAAAATGGTATTTTCAAACACATCAACACGGACCACAGGATTCTAGCAACATAGCACATTTCAAGTTAAGCATTGATCAAGCAATTAATACGTGTGAAGTTCAAAATGTACGAGAACGTGATTTTATTACAATATTAGGTGTGTTTCAACATAAGTCGGTTAGTTTGAGTAAATTGAAAGAGTAGCGACCAAGAGTATTCAATGACATGCGATACTTTGACCTAGGCTGGTTTAAGCATGGATAACAGTGGATCGCTTGAAAACTTTTACTTCTGCGCAAACGCCTAGTCATGTTTGTCAACCGTTGTTAAATAAATGAATCTAATGATTAATGATCATGTACTATCGAAACTAAGGAACAGTCCTCAATCCTGTATGAAACCAATCAATATTGAATTTTAAACTTCGAGCAAATACGTTTTCGGTTGACCTCTTTAATTCTTTTTTTCTGGAATTCAAATAAATATTTGGAGATGGAAACGTGCAATTGCATAAATATATAGTACAATTTCCGCTTACCTACGCATTTGCATCTTTAATCTCCAAACATGTTGCATACATTTTCATTTCTATGCCTTTAGATCTTCATGTAACTAAAATTTTAGATTGTTAAAAGATAATTACCCTCGCTCGACAATAAATCTTCTAGTGCGTTATCTGGACACGTTTAATAATGCTTCGAACCAGCCCAACAATGGCATCATTAAACTGCATCTTGAGACAAGAAATAATGAATTATGGGTAAAAGAGTGACACTATCTTCTAAAGTCTTCATTAAAAATCACTAGCAATAGGTTTTCAAAATGACGTGTGTGAAAGTAGGTACAAAAAGATGTTCGTGTGACTTCATTGTCAACCCTTTTAAGATAAACAAATGAATTATGACAGCTTTTAAACATACCTTTTTACTGGAAAAATGCTTCGGTAGAAACGATTTTTTTCACTTATCAATCTGAGTTTTAATTATGTTATTTAATGTTCCTGTTGTTCAAAAGTAGTTTTTAAAGATATTGTATAAGTTAAAAAAGTATGAAATGTATACGGGGAAGTCGAAAAATAATAAGATTTCCCCAGGTTTAAATATTTTTATGAATTAAAAGTCAAATCATATCGGGGTTTTATCTTTATAACTCTATAAATATTGACTCTTTTTAATGAATGCTTAAGAGTATATTTTGAGCAAAGAGTTTATAGTTTAATTCATGACATATTTAAAAATTTAGATACGATGAATTCATCTACCTGCCTTGTCAAATTTATTGCGAAGTGCATATGTACATGTAAATTTTAAGATTTTCCAAAAAATAAGTTAAATTTATATTTATAAGCTACATTTTTACACTCATATCTATTTGAACGACATGTACCTCTCCCTTTTTTTAGTGTTTAGTTAAATTTCTAAAGAAATTTAAAAAAAATACGAAAAAGCCAACATCCCCTTAAAAAAAGTATGAATTAAAACGTTTGAAATTAATTATGAAAGTCTTACTGATCGCTAAAAGTACTAAAAGTACAAAAAAACCATCTATTTTTTTAAAGTATAAGCAGAGCGTGTGGGGGTTGTAATTATAGACATCACATATTTGCTGTCGTTTATGTAAAGTATAAGAGTTTGGTGTGTTGATATCTAAATATTATTTTTGTATTCTTTATCAGGTTTCCTCTGATAATAAAATCATACAATATACACTAAAACTAGTAAAGAGCTTGAAAGATCCTTCAAATATAGAAAAAACAAAGGTGTTCTTGAACAAAAAAAATAATGTTGTATAGGACTTTTATTTAAAAACAAAACGAAATAGAAAAAATATTAACTGAAAAAAATATTTGCAGACCAATAAGATTAAAACGTAGGGCAATCCTAAAAAAAGAGGCCTCATATGAAAAGTTGTACGGTACACAATTCAATATGGCTTGGGTATTTTTAAATGGCGATCTTAATGGTATTAATTTGTGATAATAATAATGAGAAAAATTCAAAATATACATCCCGAGAAAGGAATTTTTAGCTCAAATGAGCGCGCCCAATTATGTCCCTGGTCACTTAAAGAACGGTGTCATCTACTTGAACGATAATACATTACCTTGATGTATGTTTCACAGTTTAAAAATAAAAAAGGACATTTGCACTAAATTAGAACACGCACAATTATGTATCTGGTCACTTATGGAACGGCGTCATTTACGACATTGATGATAGTTTGCCTTAATGTATAAATTCAAAGTTAAATTAAACGTATGAAAGTATATTTATGAACTGAAGTGAATCTAAAATTTCTTTGACCCTGTCATGACCTTTTTGAGACGGACAAATATTAACCGCAAATATATTGCTAAGCCAGCACTATATGTTCTTCATATGAAGATGCTGGTCCGATACTTTTTGTTGCTCGGGGTGGTACTTGCTGTGGTGCGTTCTGTGCCTGTGAATAAAGGTAATATTGAAACTCTTTTTGGTTAAAAACTTGTCCAATACTTTAAATAATCGAACAGAACAAAATAGTTCTTACTTTGTTGAAATTAAGTCTTTTTTTACGATTTAAAGTATTGTCTGGTACATGTAACGTAAAGAATGATTCTGAACATATATTAACCGAGCAAAGTTCAAATAAAGTTAACAAATATCATCTTCGAATGTTTGGATTTTTAATGGAATTTTTCTTTGTTAAAAATTGGGTATCGAGATATTAATATGGATAAAACAAAATACTTTTTGACCATCTAATTATTGATATTAATTAAAAAGCTATATTGACCATTCAATCAAGATATGAAGTATCTATATTTAACAATAAATATTCAAAGTTAAAGATATGTTTTAGGTTAATGTAATTTTTTATTTTTTTCAAAATGAGATAACAGGAATCTTAATGATCCTTTGACGTCTCTGCATCAAAAACATAAAAAAAATCAACAATGACAAAGGCATAACGCACTCCACTCTATTCTTATGATTATAAAATTTGTTTAATTGAATATAGATAGTTGAATTCTTCATTTGGTGTTTTTATCTAATTTTAACGGTGTGTATATATATATATATATATATATATATATATATATATATATATATATATACTGTAAAACGAGAAAATATGGCGCACTACAAATTTTAGCGCCTTTGGCGCAACTGCCTTTGAGCGCTAAAATTAATAGTGCGCTAACGATTTTCCATATGTTTTAAATTTCTTCAAGTTGCAAAACAATAACGTCAGTCCATTTTTAGTGCTATATAGAAGTGTTCGTTTACGTAATATCAGATGCCATCGATTCTGTTTGTTTAATCAATTACACAGGTAAACGGTATGGGTTATTGGTTATCAGTGCTTAAACATGGATTTATTAATTCAATTTTAATTGCTTTTTAATTTCTCTCATTAGCACCTTGAATATTGGGCTTCTCCCCATGCCACTTCCATTTAGCGCCTCGAGGTGAAAATGTGATTAAGCGTGGCGATCGTTAACGCTGACAATACATGATTGATCATAATTTCTTTGATCTCTGATTAGTGAATATAAAGATAACAAGACGATACCTCTTTTTTGTGTTATTTTAATGTAAAATTACTGTGAAAAAGATTCGCTCATGGTGATCGAAAGTCATGGTAAATGGAGCATTCGATTTCACTTTTAGTTTCGGGACTTTTCTAGTGTTATCCAAGTCGACACGTTTAATTCAAAGTCCGATAACTCAAATTTCTTTACCAACAAAAATTACACATCATCGCCAATAAATGAAGTTTTCATATCTATTTACTGACGATTTACACAAAAGTAAGTGTATTGTTCTCAACGACAGTTTACCGTGCATGCGAGATAGAAATCAAAGTCGTTGTGTTCACGTGCTTGAGAGAACACAGAACTAAATTTGGGCGTGATCGTTTATCAAACAAGAACATTTTTTGTATTCTTTTTTAAAGAAAAGGTGCGTGCGCTAAAATATAATTGCGCCAATGTACTGGCACTTGCGTTTGCGCTAAAATACGTATGCGCCAAATTTTCTCGTTTTACAGTATATATATATATATATATATATATATATATATATATATATATATATATATATATATATATATATATATATATATATCAGAAAAAAGCAATTAAATCTGTTACGGTGGGTTTTGTATTTTTGTGTTATGATTTTTGCCTTACTACTTAAAATTCACTTATAAATATGTATTTCATTGCTTAATAAATATAGTCATGCAAATAATAATTTTACCCCAAAACTTAGATTTAAAATATCTGACTGATTTGATATTACTATTTACGGTCACAGATGCTCTAGTGGAGCCACTACGAGAACTGGTGGATTATCTCAAAGATGATCAACCTGATGACAAATTAGTGGTATTTATTTAATTAATTATCGTAAAAAACAACGAAAATGTAACATTAATCAAATATCAGTAAGGTCTTTAGGCTCCAATGGAAAACCTTATTGTTATTGCTATGTTTATTTTCTTCTGTCATTAAGGTCTATCAAATGTAGAGCGTACTGTTACTGCTTTGTTTCTTTTCTTTTGTTTCTGTAATTATTTTTTTTTTCTTTTGCTGTCAAGTTCTCACAAAAAGCTTCAGCCGATTTCGACGAAACTTTCCGATCTCTCTCTTGACAAAATTTGTAAGGAAATTACACCCCATTTTTTGGTGGTTACTTTCAGTTCCAAGATATTTCAGATTATATGTTTTTTTATTGATAGAGATTTTTTTACTAAACGTAGAACTTTTTAAAAAATCTGCGATTATGGAGAGTCGATAGCCGCAGTACCCTTTGCATATCTTAACTTCCGCAGTCACTTCCGGGTCATCACCGCATGAATATGTTCACAAAAAGATATTTTTTCAACAGCTTTGTTTTTCAATATGTTTATGTTTTTTTTAAGTTAATAGAGATGCTTTCATAAATAATGATTATGTAATTAGTTTAAAGATCGATCAACGTATTCTTGAAATTTTAAGATCCAAATTCCCAAGGAGAGATTTCCCGTGGTGTAATGGTTAAAACGTATCAAAGATACATGTAAAACTTATAAATTTTCAGTAATAGTAGATAGTCTTCAGGCCGCTAAGCCGTTGGCATATCCGAATGTCAGCTGTCACTTCCGATCGTCAGAGGAAGGACACAAAAAACATAAAAATAAATTTTCAACTTTTTATTTTTCAGTATTTTTTGTTATTTTTTTAAAGAGAAGTTTCAATGAATGCAGAACACGTTTTTAGTTATAAGACTGATCCACGCATTTTCGAGACGCCGGGCACCAAAATCCTGAAGCGAGAGTTTACGTGGGGTATTGGTCTGAGTGTTAAACTTGTGCCCAGGCGATCAGGGCGCAACCCCTGTCTGCCGAATGTTGTTTTATTTATTAACTTGATTTTATTCTTCATTTATAATCTTATCTTTATAAAAAAAAATTAATATTTTTTTCTTCATATATAATTTATGTCTATTGTAATAATACAGAGGATTTAGGGAATATGAAAAAGTGTTAAAAAATGATAAAAAAAGAACTATTTTAAAGTATGTTTCAATGTGCATTCAAATGGAAAACTTCTCGTCTATTATTATTATTTTCGTTTGGTACGGTAACAGGTGTGGATTTATGCTAATGACCTAATAGAGTTAAAAAAATGTCATTATTTGCGGCCTTTCTAACTTTTTGTACTGCTTTTAGACAAACTAATTGAATATTTTTAAAATACTGCCTTATTAAGCAATTGCTTTTTTTCATTTCGTAATAATTGTATTTTAAATGTTCAAATTTAAATGAACAAAAAATTCAATTAAATTCAATTTAATAAAAAAATAAAACTTTTAAACGTGTATCACTATGTAAACCTGTATCAAAAGGCTAAACTGGAGATTCGTGGACCACATTGCTCACCTGACGAACAATAAACACAATCAATTTTATAACGTGTTATGAAAATAGATGCTTATATAAAAAAGGATTTCCTACTCTTTCCTAGATATTTTATGTTAAAAATATATCGTCTATGGTAGCAAGAAAATTTCATAGTCATTTCACAATAATTAATGGTTATTTCTATTTATCCCTATGTAATATTTCGATCCCACCATTTTGTTCCCATCCTCCTCCCGAGGTTTGATTTTGACATCATGTTTAGAACAAACTTCAATCAACACTACCTTGCGAATTGACTCCCACAGTGAATCCACACTACTCTTGGGGATCTTGATTTGAGAAATCCTTCTATATAAAACATTCGACCCCAAGTTTGATCTACCGGGTATTATTATTTTAACAGACCTGAATCTTCAGTACCTGGGGATGCTTCCACATAAATAAAGCATTTCTTACGAATCGTTTTTAGGAGAATCATTTTAAAGATTTTTTTCTTTTTACTTCTAAGTAAAAATTCGACACCCTCTCTATTGTGGTCCCATCCTATCCCCAGGGATAATGATCTGAATAATCATTATGCTACCTTAGCAAGCTTCCAACAAAGTACAGTATTAAGATTCGTCTTACATATTCCTATGTAAAAATATGACCCCTCTTCCAGCTGTGACACCACCCTACCACCTGTTGATTGTTCTACACCAGTGTTTTGGGGAGTCTAAAGGTTTCTGAGAAGATTTATAAAACGTTTTCTGTAATTATTCCAATGTAAAATAATTACCTCATCCTACTCCTTGGGATAAAGTTTTTATCTAATCTGAATCTACACTGCATGGCATTTCCACGCATGTCAGCTTTTTCCAGCAAAATTGTTTTTAAGAAGTGTTTTGAGAAATATATAAAAAAGTTTACAGACAAATAAAAAGACTGACGCCGTATAAAAAGTGACCCGAAAAGGTCTTTTGAGTTTTCAGATCAGGTGAGCTAAAATCGCCCATTAGAAGGTCATGATAAAATCTTTAATTAGCTCATACAATAAGTATTAAGACAGTACTGCACTTTTACGCCAAACTCATCTTAATAAAGATCTCAATAATGTATCAGTAGAGTGTATAAAATGTTTTAAAATATAAGTATTTATCATTTGAATAACCAGCATGTAAATAAAAAAAAATCTGTGGGAAATTCCGTTAATATTTGATCAATACTATAACATCAGAACAGAAAATCGACAACCTTTTGAGATGGATATAAAATTGTTCAGAAAATATTCAAGGGAAGAAAAAAGCAAATGTAACAAAGAGACCAATAATGCTTGTTATTCATTTTCTTTCCCCCTTTTGCCTTCTTCCTTTCCTCTATGTACAGTATCTACAGTATCTAGTCATAAAAACCTTGTAAATTTGAATTTGACGTGAACGTCTACAATTTAAGGGTTTCATGGAAGAAAACATCAAGAATAACATAAGGACACAAGATGAGGAGGACAAGCCACAAGAAAATTTAAGAAGTCATAGTGATATGATTGATAAAGAGGTACTTATTTTTGTTTCCATTCCTCTGCCTTTTCCCCTTCGTTAGATAAAATAAATATTTTCTAAAACCTTGTTAGTGTGGTTTGATGTGCGTCTGAACTTTTAAGAGTTTTTGTAATTTGTATTGGATTAAAATTCATATTGTCTTTTGTTAGTCATACTTAACAGGTTTATTTTTTTATATATAAAAACCGGATACAAGGTTATTTTTAACTCTTACTCTACAAACAGCAAATCTAAATTCTTGTTTGGGCTACACTTGCTAAGCCCTTTGTCATATTTGATTAATGTAACGCAGTTGATACTTGTACCTCGTGCACATTAACAAAAAAAAATCAGGTTGAAAATAACAAATATAAAATATTGCTTATTAAAGAATTGAATATGTGTTGTTTCCTTGAGTTTAAAAGCAATTTTTGTCTATACTGTAAAACAACGTTCATTCGCAATGAATTTATATTGCGAGTTACTTCTAAAAAACTTGTTTGCGGCGACTTATGTTCTCGACCAGGCTTATTAAGATTAGTGTTGTAAAAACATCCATACCAAAAAGGACTGGTTGCGTCGAGAAATATTTGCGACCATGAGGATTTCGCAAAGTTTGCAAACATTTCTAGCACGCGATTTAAAATGGTCTACAGTTTTTTTTTAATATATGTTTTTATAGGAGAGCACATCCTTTTGAAATATTTATTATTTTAATAATGATACTGTAATGGTTCTCACATTTTCTTTGAGGATGTGGACCCGAATGATATGAAACTAATGGTGTTATTAGGAGGAATGGCAGTGGAAAAAAACGGCAAAGAGTACAAGGTAAAATTTATATCTACAACCAATATAAACATCGTTTTATAAACAAAGCATTGTAATAACATGAAAAAACTAGATGCTGTCATTAGACAGTAATACCCGCACCAAGTGTTTGGCTCTAAATAACACTGTTTTGTTGCAGTTTTAGTAAAAATGAAGGCCACATGCACATAATACACATGACCAGCCCTATATGTACAATTTGTGGTTGAACTGTTTGCATGTGAAATTTAAGTTAATCAATAATCTTTTCATTTTATGTCATAGAAAGTATTGTCTATATAATTATTACAAACAAAATTAAATTATGCCCCCTCCCCTCGGCTGTTGCCGGCTTAATTTAGATTTGCTTCTACATCGTGTGCACGGATTTAGAGAAGGTTTGAGAGTGAGGAGTCCAGACCCCCCCCTTGAAAAAATCATTTATACTAATGCATGTAGTAAATTTACCACAAAATACACCTCGGACCCTAATCTCCCCACCCCCTGCAAACACAATTACATGCACCCCCTGCAAACACAATTACTTGTCCCTCTCCTCCCCACCCACACACACACACACCCACACTCCTCATGGATAAATAAACATCAGAATATTTTGATAACAACGAAAGCCTGTATATGTAGTTCAGTGCGTTATAATACAAATTCTTTCATAGTGACGTTTTATAATTTTAAATTTTTACAATACATGTATTTTGCAAACACAAAAAAATTAAGTTTTAAAATTTTTTGGAATCTTAAGTAAAAAATAGAAAAGCCCCGGCAGCATTTGAACTCTCTACAGACATGTAGTTAACGTTCTAGCCCATTGCACTTCACTGTTAGGTACCATTATTTTGGTGGAAAATATTATATTTATACTTTATTAGAGTAGGGTAAAATATCTGTTATAGTTATAGGTCTGGGACAATAAAAATAAAAAAAAAATAAATATATTTATACTTTATTATTTCAATAGGGAGTACTTGAATCGACTTCGGCCAGGATTGCATTTTGGTTGTTTATGGACATTCGGGGATTAATGTTAAAAGATTCGGATTTAATTCAATCTTTCCACGCAATGATGTTTATACACGAAAAAATAAGTGGTTTTTATTTTTAAAAAAGGGTACGAAATCAACACAATCTAGTAGTGTTTTTATTCCGTTGGTTAATAATTTATTGCAAAAGTCAGGATTTTTAATAGATTTGCTTAAATCAATATTAAGGTCAGCTTAGCCTCTTTGTTAAATACATCTACTAGGTCTCAATTAGATCGGGCACGGAAAGGACATCTGTCAACGCATGAATTATGACAGACGTTGTTTTGTAACATATGAATGATGACCTAAATACGTCTATTGTAATCTAAATTTGCAAATATCAACTGTTGGACCGCATACCACAATAACGCGTGAATAAAACTTTAACGAAAGCTATTTTAACTTTTCAAAACATATTATTGTCCATGTATAAAAGAAGGTTTTTACGGTTCTAATATTTGAACAATTTAAATGTAAACATTTTATCGTATCATTTGTTACTTTTTGAATTTTGGTCCATTATACTATCATAAATTTATATAGTGTTTTTATTAAAGGTCTAAAGACTTTTAAAAAACAGCGTTATGTCTAATATTTTTTTTAACACTAATGATACTTCCGCTCAGTGAGGTTAATTGTATCATCAAAGACATTTGGCGTTGAAGCAAAAATCAAGGAAGCAAACCTAAAATCATGTTTAGGGTTACATCGGACATGGTGCACAACTTAAAAGAATGGGCTAAACTAGCTCATGTAACTTAAACTATGAAATACCTGTCCTGCTGGCACATTTAACTTAAGTATTATATTTCAATATTCATAACTCTAGTGGTTGTGAAAGTTTAAGTTATACTTGATGTTATATCTGTGTTATAACCTTATGCACTCACATTTCATATGATACAGCTTTAACGACGGATCAAAAAACTTACGTGACATTCATATAATTATCAAAATCAATAATTTAGATAAAAAAAACAAAGCCCTTCGCACGAGCATATGTACAATGAAGATTGTAATATGTTTGCTAAGGTTAAAGAAAGTTAGATAAAACTACCAAGTTCTTCAGCATTAAAACAAAAACAAATCGGACAAACCATATCGACAAATCCCTCTTTGAAAAGATTATACGTAGAAACGCATTACTTCATAGGTGAAATCACCAGTGTACAAAAATATCAGTTGGACTTGCATATGGTATTTGTAACCAGATAGCCGGCTTGACCGTATTTTTAATTACATGTAGTCGATAAAAAGTGACGAACAATAATTTGTTATACGAAATATAATCATACATATTATGTGCCATCATCACTTTGGAATTTAGGGTTGGAATACTGAAATTGAAGTAAATATGTTCAGTGCTCTGACAACCATATAATTAACATTAAATTATGTTGAATACTTCATTATTTCTGGTCAAGCAGAACGTTGGCTATACATATGATTCAGAGGATAATAGCTACGGAGCTAATGTCGCTATAGGTTAAATATATAGAAATCATGTTCAGTGATAAGTGTTGATTGCTTGTAATGATAACATAATTATTTATGATTATACTACTTGGACAGAACTAATTTGAATTATTTTTCTCTTTGTGTGAAAGATCATATATAAGCTTATGTAGAGAGAGTTTAGTGAGAACTGAGAGTTGGTGGTTTTGGATTGTTGTTAGACGTTCGGGACATGTTGAAAACTGTTAGTCAGTGAGAGATTGAGATTTGAATTTGTAAGACTTTGAAAGTTGCTTGTAAAATCTATACGATCACGATCTAATAAATTATTGTTCACACCAAATTGGAATTATCATTTATGGACTAGACAAGGAGCTGAACTAACTCATAGGCTTACATCTGTATATTTGGTTCTCGTGACCAGGATATTACGAAGTACTGAAACCCCAAGGAAAGGACATTTTGATTGAACTTTGAAGGTAAGAACTTTTCTCAATGTCTCAGTTAACTATCTCGAAGTAAGCAAACCGACTAGCAATTTAAATGGCAACAGGAAACGGTTTTGATAAAAAAAGAATTTCAAAGACAAATGGAACAGTTAGAAGAACAATTTTCAGGGATGGGTCATGATAAAGATAAGCAAGAACAAGACAAACATCAAAAACCCCCAGAGCAAGAACAGATTAAACGAAATTTTAGCGAAACAACATTTGAAACATATCATGATGCTAGGTCAAATGGAATTCATGAACCTCGACACCGTGTCCTAAATCAAGATGATGAAAAAGATTTCTTTTTTGGTCAGGTTAAAGCTATGACAGCCGCTTTATCAGTACCCCTATCTTCTGTGATAACTCCTTTCGAAGGAGATTCTAAAAAATTTAAACAATGGGTTAAAGAAGTCGAAAAATATGGTCTTATGTCTGGGAAACAGGCTCACGAAATTCCCATGCTCGCGTATATTACAAGTAAAGGTTCGGTTGGAGATTATATCAAAAGATATCTAGACGAGACAGACGCGTCAGAAGAAATTCCGTCGTGGAACGATCTTAAAGAATCACTTAAAAATCGATTCGCGGAAATTACCGACCCTCAACACGCGTTAGCAGTAATGCGCAGGACGCGACAAAACTCAAACGAGAGTGTTCAATTGTTCGCGGAAAGATTACTACAAATCGCGGAAGACGCATACAGTAAAGATAAATTAAAAGACCCTTTGGTACAACAGCAATTAGTTGACATATTTTGTGATGGGTTAACATTTGACTATCTTAGAATGAAAATCCTTCGTGAAAATCCCAGAGACTTAGAATCAGCAATACAGGTAGCTATGCGCGAACAAAATTTGAGACAAAGACTGGCTATTAGAGGACCGAATGTGACAAACAATGTACAAAATGACGACAACAGACAGACGTCTTCAAGTTTTGACACTACAACGCCTCTCTTAAGAGACCGATTGATTAATTTTTCCCCGGCAGAAATTAGACATGAAGAACCTATGGAGATTGATCATGCGAGAAATAACAGATGTTTCAAGTGTAAGAAAACAGGTCATAGGGCCAGATTCTGTCCGCAAAATAAATGCCAAGTTAGGCCCCGCCCTCAATTGAGTAAACGACCCATTCAAAACCAAACTGTTCATAATGTAGAGCAAAGTCCCCGCCCACCGATCGAATGCTGGAATTGTGGTAGGTTCGGACATGTACGCGCAGATTGCTGGAGTCCGCGCATGTATCGGGAACGCAACAAAACCGAGGTAGGCCGGCCAACCGTCAAAAACGATCACATGACTTTGATGACCAAGTTAACAGGAGATCGATCAAAGACTGGAGCCCTCGCGCTAATTTTGATCAACAAAATCCGGAAAACTAAGATGTTCTTCCTTCGTTGAAGCCCGAAGAAAGAACTTTAATAAAAGGCCTACATTTGAAATTAATTTTACTAACAACCCCAGTAGCTGTTTATTAAAGATAGGAAAAAATAAATTTAGAGCTTTGGTAGATACTGGCGCGGCAGTATCTTTGATTAGTAAAAGAATGTATGATAATTTGTTTCCCCGCCCCAAATTGTGTAAAAATGACATTCCCTCTCTTCAAGCAGCAAATGGTAATTCTTTAATCGCGATTGGGTATGTAAATATTTCGTTTAAGATTTCAGGGTTAACTTTAAACCACAAACTTTATGTGACAAAGGGACTCAACAGAAACCTGATTCTTGGTCGTGATTGGCTCAAGAAAAACAATGTTCGTTTATACTTTGATCTTGGACTCATGCGCATTGATGGCAAGGCTTATGCTGAATTAAAAGAAGATTTACACATCTCAACAATTGTAAGAACACCCAAGAAACTTATTATGAAACCAAATATGGTGACAGTATTTTATGGAAAAGTTAACAGTAATTTTCCTGTAGAAGAAAAAGACTTGGTGGAAGTAAACAGTATAGACAATAATTGTATTATGGAGGACCCAGGACTATATTTAAAAGACTCAATTTGTGTAGTCCGGAAAGACAGGAAAATTCCAATGATCTTCGTTAATCAAACCAATAAAAGTTATAAAATTCCAAGAGGATACATCGTAGGACGTGTCACCACGTTGAAACCCAAGGAAATCTCGGTGATACAAGCAAAACAGGATACAGAAGAAAAAATTGATGTACCTGAAAAATTTGAACATTCTATCCAAAGACTTGTGAGAAAGAACAATGACTTATTTGCTAAGAAAGATAGTGATCTTGGAGTAACTGATACTGTCAAAATGAAGATAGAGACTGGAGATCATCATCCAATAAAGAATAGACCATACCGAGTACCCCTAAATAAAAGACAGATTATTGACAAGGCAATAGCAGAAATGATGAGCGCAAGGATTATTGAGAGATCACAGTCGCCTTGGTCGTTTCCTTTAGTAGTAGTTAAGAAGAAGGATGGATCAGACCGGATGTGCGTTGACTTTAGAAGTTTAAACAAGATAGTAAGACCGGTATCATTTCCGCTACCGCTGATTGATGACATCCTATGTTTGCTAGGTAAAGCTAAGTACTTCACTGCACTAGACTTAAAGAGTGGATATTGGCAGGTAAAATTAGAAGAATCAAGTAAAGAAAAAACAGCCTTTGCATGTCATAAGGGATTGTTTCAGTTTAATAGGATGCCATTTGGTTTGAGTAATGCACCAGCTGTCTTCCAGGAATTAATGAACATCGTTCTTCAAGGACAAGAGGAGTTTGCTATCGCATACCTAGACGACATCCTCATATTCTCAGAAACACCGGAAGATCACCTCCATCATATCCAAGATGTATTTAATCGCCTAAGGACACATGGACTAAAACTTAAGTTAAAGAAGTGTAGTTTCTTCAAGGAACAGACTGAATACCTTGGCTTTATCATCAACGAACATGGAGTAAAACCAGATCCAAAGAAAGTGGAGGCTATTAGAAAGTTGCCCGCACCTACTACAGTCAGAGAAGTCCGTGGTTTTATAGGTATGTGTAGTTATTATAGAAGATTCATACCAAATTTCTCCAAGATTGCAGAACCACTGATTGACTTAACTAGAAAGTATGCCAGATTTAAGTGGATACCTTGTTGTCAGGAAGCATTTGATTTCCTTAAGGAGAGTTTGACAGTAGTACCTCTTTTAGCATATCCAGATACTAATAAGCCGTACATCTTGTACACCGATGCCAGCGACAATTGTATTGGTGCTTGCCTAACTCAAAAGACTGATGAAGGAGAAGATAAGCCAATATACTATCTATCCCACAAGCTGAGTAAAACCCAAGTGAAATGGTCAACTATAGAAAAAGAAGCATTTGCAATTCACTACGCTCTTCAGAAGCTAGACCATTACCTACACAGTGCTCAGTTTACTATTAGGACGGATCACAAACCGCTGAAATACATCTTAGAATCTCCAATGCAAAATAAAAAGATTCAATTATGGGCATTGAGTATCGCTGGATATAACTGTAAGGTGGAGTACATTGAAGGAAGGTTTAATTGCTGTGCGGATCTTTTATCTAGATTACCATCCGCTAACTCTGACAGTGAAGATGAAGAACAATCAGAATGTGATGAACCAGATGTTAAAGACAATTTCTTTGAGGTAAACGTATTAAACTCAAATGCTTTCTCGCCTAAAAGATTAGCCAAATGTGAAGTTAAACAGCACGATGAACTGATTAAACCCTTCATTGACTTACCGGAAGAAATCAATATTAAAGAGAGTCAGCAAAACGACGAACAGATTAAGAAACTGAAGAACAGGTTGAACAAAGGAACAGCAACTGCAACCGAAGAAAAGAAGTTCCTAGAAATGGATGGTTTGATGTACTATCTTTCAGACGGAGACTCAGAAGGCCCAAGACTTCGCCTGTATATACCACGTGAGTTAGAATTTTTAGTAGTACAGCAATATCATGATGGACTTGGACATATGGGAGTGGACAAAACATATGACGTAATCAGACAAAAGTACTACATGCCGAATTTGTACAAGAGGTTACATTCCTATATAGAGGGATGTGTAGTGTGCCAGACGAGGAGCAATAAGAGGACTCAACCCCCACTTCAAGAAACTGACATACCACCTTTTCCCATGGCTAAAGTAGGACTTGATTTGTCAGGACCATATCCAACTACATTGTCAGGAAACAAGTATATAGTCTCGTTCATTGACATTTACTCTGGATGGCCAGAAGCCTTCCCCGTTCCTGATAAGTCAGCTGACAATATAGTACACCTTATATTGGAAGAAATATACCCAAGATATGGCTGTCCTCTTCAAATCCTCACAGACAATGGAACAGAAAATGTGAATAAGAAAGTAGAAGAAACCTTGAGAGAATTGAACATTAACCATGTCACAACATCTTACTACAGTCCTCAAGGCAATGGTAAAGTCGAAAGATTCCATCGTACTCTCCATGACGTAATGGCTAAGAAAATAACAGACAATGCTCAAACATGGGACATTCATCTTAACCAGACATTGGCAGCCATTCGATTTCATCCGAATGAGTCATCCAAGTTTTCTCCATATTATCTTATGTACAATAGAGACGTTGTGTTACCTCTTGACACTTTATTAAAACCTCGCCGAAGATATGCAGGAGAAGATCAACATAGGATCGCACTTCAAGAACAACACAAGGCATTCATGTTAGTGCATCGCAATATGAAGGAGGCCAAAAAGAAACAAAAAGCCCAAGCTGATAAAAAGAGTAAAGATGAAGAATTTAAGGTAGGAGACCCAGTATACCTTAAGAACAACAAAAGACAAAATAAACTAGATAAGAAATGGCTCCCTTATTACCGAATCATTGAACAAAAAGGACCAGTTAGCTTTGTGGTGAAAGATCAATTAACAGGATCTACTACCAAGTGTCATGCACGACAATTGAGACTGGCAGATATTTCGCACTGGCCCCTCTCACAAGATACTGAAGATGGTGGGAGAACTCTAAGAAAAACCAATTATGTGGTTCCACCGGAAGAGGAAGTATCTTCGGAGAATGATGACGAGATGCAGCCAGATTCACTAGAAAGAGCCATACAGTTCAAACAACGCGAGAGAGAATATTCTTCAGACGAAGAAGACATACCCCTCGCTGAACTTCAAAGACGCATAAGAGCTAAGAAGATCATGGATGATCAACAGTATAATGATGAGCAGGATCAGACTGTGGAGTCAGGATCGGATGAGAACCATGAGTCAGAACAAAGTGAATATAATGATAAAAACTATGAGATACCCTTAGATACCCAAAGCGTACCCTTAGACGAAGATATGGAAATTTGTGAAATAAATGATAAAGTAGGTCTAGGCTTCACCCCTAACCCTAAACCGCGTAAACCAGTCCCCAAAACGCGTAAGAATATAGCTGTTAGTAAACAACAGCACATGGAGAATTGTCTTGCTATCATGGCTGACGTGATTAAAGCAATGCTATGATGTGTTATAGATGTAATTAATATCAATTATGCATGGCTTTGTATATATAATGCTTGATAATAAAAAAGTGTGACATGATATATCCTTTGACATTTAAATGGATAATGTAATACCGCGGAATAGGAAATGCGGATGTATTGCCTTGAACATTTGTAAATGCGGATTTGATATATTTAACATACTCGAAATATATGAACCGACGGATAAAATATTAAAGAAACCATAAGACCGAGTTTTTAAGAAATCTAATCTTGTATTTATCTTGTGAACACAATAAAATATAACGATCGACATCTTGATTATGAGACAAGGTTGTTCAGGTTTTCATGGTTCATTGCTAATACCTTCCTATTAGAATCGAGAAAGTCAATTTAATATATCTGACTCCTTTCAGAATTTTATTAATGACATAGATACATACACACTATGGGATCCTATCAACCTCAAATATCCAGATATAGGGCACATTAAGATTCCTGATAAATTAAAAGATATAAAGGTTTTCCCTATGAACACACTTATGGCGGAATTGCCAGTAGATAGTAATTTACAACCTATGGAATCATCACCTTTGGTGGGAAGTATTTGGTTTTATGTATTTTTGATTTTTGCAGTAATAATACTATTTGGAATTTGTATTATGAAACGTAAAACAATTAAAAAGTTAGGAGATATGTGCTGTGGTTGCTGGTCGGGTTGTCGAAAAAGGGGTAGTGACAGAGATGAGAAAGGTTCTGGCAGAGATTTTTCGCATCGTGTGAATCCTGGGAAGCGAAACTCTAAAGAGACTGTTGAAATGAAATCCTTAGCGAAGGACACTTCGGCCCCTGAGAAACCCAGACGAATTGGAAAACGAGTAGCTCGTACCAATGTTCACAGCACTGGATCGATAACCGCAGAATTAGCTCGCCAACTGACTGGAGAGGAGAGAAACTACGATTTACCGTGGCCCGAAAGTTATGGACCAGACCCGGAATTGGCTCGTAAATACCTAAAAGAAATGTCGTTGATGTCTAAGAAATAGAGGAATGCAGCAGGTGTTCCGCGAGATGTCACCTCGCCATCACGTCGATAGTGTCGCTGATGTAGTGTAAAGTAATTAAATATTGTGTTTTGATGAGCATTTGAAAAATTGTGAATGATATGAAATTTTATCATTAAAAATTAATTCTGGAGGATTGTGAAATTCGATTGAAATTCATGGATTCTGAATTACCGAGACATAATCTCGATCGATTCCGTATTTAAGCGTTATATGATCACCGATTCGCCTTATTTGAACTTGATGTTATTCTGTGGACGCTGAAACAACTTTATTGTGAACTATATATATATATGTGCTTAACTGTGTAAATTTATTATGTGTGCTTATGTGTTTTAAAATAGTCTTAAACATGTTTATGTGAACACTGACATTTAATCTTGGACATTATATTTGAATTATAATGAACATTGACCAATGGACAATTGTGGTCGCCATTCATTATGATTGTATTTTAATTTGATTATCGATTATTATCTGTGGTGATTGTCTTTGACTTTAATTAATTCATATTGATTATTATTGTTGGTGGAGGTTGTATTGATCAGTATTGATTTGTTGTTTGCAACAATCAAACGATATTGTGTAGTCGTGTATTCGTGTACATTTTGTTTATTAACTGTTGTGGTGTCCCAAGCCGGTAAAGGAAATGATCACTTAATTCTATTTCTTAATATAGATGTTCCGACTGGTGTGTCACTGGAAGGTTCATCTGACCAAGGAGAGTTTAAAGGGTAATTTCTTACACCGGGCACCTAGCGGAAGAAATCTCCCTCCGGGATATTTCTTTTGTTAGGGGGACGTATGTAACCAGATAGCCGGCTTGACCGTATTTTTAATTACATGTAGTCGATAAAAAGTGACGAACAATAATTTGTTATACGAAATATAATCATACATATTATGTGCCATCATCACTTTGGAATTTAGGGTTGGAATACTGAAATTGAAGTAAATATGTTCAGTGCTCTGACAACCATATAATTAACATTAAATTATGTTGAATACTTCATTATTTCTGGTCAAGCAGAACGTTGGCTATACATATGATTCAGAGGATAATAGCTACGGAGCTAATGTCGCTATAGGTTAAATATATAGAAATCATGTTCAGTGATAAGTGTTGATTGCTTGTAATGATAACATAATTATTTATGATTATACTACTTGGACAGAACTAATTTGAATTATTTTTCTCTTTGTGTGAAAGATCATATATAAGCTTATGTAGAGAGAGTTTAGTGAGAACTGAGAGTTGGTGGTTTTGGATTGTTGTTAGACGTTCGGGACATGTTGAAAACTGTTAGTCAGTGAGAGATTGAGATTTGAATTTGTAAGACTTTGAAAGTTGCTTGTAAAATCTATACGATCACGATCTAATAAATTATTGTTCACACCAAATTGGAATTATCATTTATGGACTAGACAAGGAGCTGAACTAACTCATAGGCTTACATATTTTTTTGCATGTCATCGAACAATCAAATGCTTAGTTATTTAAATAAATCTTTTTATGATTAAATTTGGTTTATTTAATTTGTTTATTAAAGTGTCACTGTATATGTCAAAGAAAATTTGAAGCAATTTACTTTCTGTTGTGTTTCAATTGCTAACAGGTTAAAGGGTTGCATCCTGAATTAACAGCCATTGCCAACGCAAGCAAGCTGGAAAAACCCCCGTCTAGACCTGAACAGGTAACACATTTTTCAAAAGAGATGAAACATTTAAGTATAGCTGATAAATGAAAGAAATTAAAGTCATTTGTTGTATTTTTTTCAATGTTTTTCGGAACTTTTTAAACTTATGCCCTTTTTATCACCAACGTTCTTTAAAAAACAATTTTCGTGAATTTTGCGTTAATGTTAATCCAAAAAAACCACTTCACTGAAGGCAATTTTTATTTACACATTTCATGTAAAAGACCATCACCATTGCAAGAAAAAATACAAGACATAAGTTATATCACATCATATATGAATACGATATCAATATGTAACATTGGTTTTATTTATTTTTGAATTTATAAACTTTCTCTCTATTACTCTTCCCCTCTCTCCACCCCCCCCCCCCCGTTCCCTGGCGACGCGATCAAAACAGAACGGTTTGATTTTGTTTATATACAAAAATAACTAATAAAGTATGACCCAAAACTTTTATTTACCACCAATCATCATCATCAATTAATTATATAGACTTCGAATTATGAGTGTTTGTTTTATAAACATTAACAAATGTTCTTCGATCGTGTAAATTTTAACAAGCATTCGCAAATATGTGCAACGACCTTAAAGTCTGCAGTATTTTCATCTAAGTGATTAAGCTGTAAGAAAAATATTTAAAGATAAAAAAATTGTGTTTCAAAGTCTGTATCAATGAAAAGTAACATAAAAACAGCTCTATTTGTTTCCGAAATGACGTACTAATTTGTATTGCTTAAGACCACAATAACCGCATTGCACACCGTTGCATCAGCGATATAATTGATGAAGCTTACAAATTTTAAATCTGGTCATTTTAGGGGGTGTCTTTATAGCTCTTTAAAATAAACAAAATCAAATAAGATTTTTAAAACAGCTATTATTGTGTGATTTTATATTTTCTTTATCAAATTGAAATGGTTATATTCGCTCGGCAAGCCCCGCTCAAATAAACTCGTTGGATTAACTAAATATACAGTCATACAATATTGATTTCCTCCATATGTATATGCAATGTGTATCGTTCCGATTCTCTCAAATTGTCAAATGACTGTATTCCATCTGTATTCCAAACGACCGTGTCATGCGCGGCCAGGGCGCTAGATTCTGTTCATCAACAAAAGATTGTTGACTTGTCTAGACGACCGAATAGTTAGCGCAGTGACCGGTCCCTGCTGTGTTGGTTCGAGAGGTCATAAGTTAAAACCGCGCCTGTGTTCGAGAAGAAACTTCAATATTTTAATATACTGAATTTCACCGTGCTTATAAATTTCATATGGAAATTTCATGTTTTCAACAGATTGTCCCCAAAAAGAGAAATTTCCGGAAAAGGTCAAGAAAATGGCCGAAAGCCATCGTTCCTTATGAAATTAATAAATACAGCATAGGTAAGGTTTTCCAATGTGAATGGTGCATCTTATATTAAAATTTCCTTTATAGCTATAGAAAGCTACATGTGTACTGTGCGGTTTGTAGAAAAAAAAATGTTGCTTATTGCAGTAAAGCAAAACAGTTACAATATCATCAAGAAAGCTGTCAATTTGTTTAATACTCTCACCTGTTTAAAATGGCTGCCATACACCTCGGAACTTGCTAAACAAGTAGGACATACCAGTTCTGTGGAGTTCAAAAGTGGAGGGTAAGTTTGTGACAAAAACTATCTATGATTTGTAAAGATTTATTTGACGTTTAGTACCTGCGACGTTATTCCTTACGATCCTATTCTACACCATTTTCAATTATTAACTAGATAGACAAGACAACGTGGTCAGACAATTGATTAAGTTATTCTCTAATTTCAGCAATACTTTTATATTTCCGATTATCTTGATACATAAATACCAAGAAAGAGTAAAACTTTTTTCAATGTAGAAAAAAATGATGTCTTCTCGTAAGGACATTTTTTTGCATTGGTCTGAAAGATTAAAGCAAAACATAAATAAATAATGTCGCAAACATGTCTTAGTACTTGAAAAAATGGATGAAGTCCTTACAAACAGAGATATATAGCAGGTTCCAGTAAATGTTCTACCAAACCTCTCTCTTTATTCCTTACTAAAAGTCTTACAGAAGTTAAGGAGAAGCTTCAAGAGTACTGTACAACAATATACTCCAGAAGTGGTGTGAATCAGATATGGATACTAAAAAACTTTAAAGAATTATTAAAAATTTTGAGGTCACAAAATCTTACCAAAATCAATAGCATCAAAACGTACGATTTTTCAACGCTTTATACAACCATTCCCCACGAAAAATTAAAATCAAGACTTTTTGATATCATCGACAGTTGTTTATTCAATAAAAATGGAAGTCGTAAAAATGCTTACCTTGTCATTGGAAATCTAAAAAACTATTTTGTTAAAAACCATTCTGATTGCACACACAAGTACTCTGAAGATGCTTGAGTTTCTGATAGATAACATTTATGTAGTTTTTGGAAATCAAGTCTTCTAACAATCTGTTGGAATTCCCATGGGTACCAATTGTGCCCTATTGTTAGCAGACCTATTTTTGTATTCTTATGAAGCAGAATTTATTCAAAAACTTGAACGTGAAAAAAATAAATCACTCGCTGTGGCCTTCAACTCAACATTTAGGTATATCGACGACGTATTATCAATTAACAATTGTTATTTCCATACTTACGTCGACTCGATATATCCCAGTGAACTTGAAATAAAAGATACCACAGAGTCTGCGTCATCTGTTTCATATTTGGATATTTTACTGGAAATGGACATTGATGGTAACCTAACAACAAAACTTTATGATAAACGCGATGACTTCAATTTTTCTATAGTCAACTTTCCTTACTAATGTAGCAATATAACTTCATCACTTGCATATGGTGTTTTTGTCTCTCAGTTAATTCGATACGGCATGCTCTTCGTATGAACAGTTTCTAAGATGAGGCAAGCTACTGACAAACAAGTTGATAAAACAGGACTATCAACAGTCTCGTTTAAAGTCATCTTTTCGTAAGTTCTATGGTCGATACAACGACCTTGTCAGCAAATACAATCTTCCACTGGGTCGCATGCTGACTGACGTTTTTCATACTAATTGTTAGACCATAATTAATTACCTAATTGTCTACGGACTTTTGCGGTTTTTATTTTCCCGATTACGACAAAGAGCACACGGCGGGTGTGACCGGTCAGCAAAGGATGCTCACTCCTCCATGGCACCTGATCCTACCTCTATCTTGGAGGTCCGTGCTGCTCCGCTTTGAATTTGTATTTCGTTTTACGGATTTTTGAGATGGTTGACGGTTTGTTATTGTCATTTTTTCATTGTATTCAGAAGCAATGTTTGTCAAGGAATATTTTTAAAAATACAAGCCCTAGAGTTTATATTGGATAACAAAATTTGCGTAATTATTTAAATACAGATAAGAACGAATTTGCTATGCAAAATTACAAATCCTAAAAAATAAAAATCAATAAAACCAATTCCTGTCAATATTATTTGTGATCATTACATGTATATTAAGCAGGACTTTACATTTTAACTTGTGCTATACATGAAGATGTGAAGGATTTTTATAATCAAATAATAGTTTAAAGTTAGTTTATTCAGTATTGAAATTATTTCTTTAAATCTGTTTTTCGTACATGTAACGTATAATATGTAAGGTAGTCTGTTTCCAAAGGAAGTCCTTATTGTTTTTGCTTTTTTCTTTTCCTCTATTATTACTATTTTTATTAAGGTATGCCGTTCCCAACAGAATACATTCTTGTTATTGCTTTGTTCCTTTTCTTTTACTGTTAAGGTCTTCCGTTTCGAGTGGAATGCCTTTTTATTACTGCATTGTTTCTTATCCTCTATTAATAATTTTTATGTCATGCTTCAGCTGATTTTGATGAAATTTTAAAATCTTACTTTCGACAAAATCTGTAAGAAAATTACACGTCGTTTTTTGTTCGTTACTTCCGGTCTTAATATATTAAGGGTTTATTGATTTTGCTTGTTCACCATATTTCTCAAAAAGTATCATAGAAAGAACTTTTATATAGTCATTGATGGTAGATAGTCGCCAGCCGCATTGCGCTCTGCATACCCGATTGTCTGCCGCTACTTCCAGTCGTCACTGAAATGACACAAAAAATCATTTCTTTTTATTTTAAATATTTTTTTGTCATTTTCGTAAGAAACGCTCAAATAAATATACAACTAAGGATTTTTTTAAAATCGATATTTACAGTCCACACAAAGTTTGTAATACATCAATAAGTCTTTTTTTTTCTTTGGTTTTCACTTCCGGTCCAGAGACATTTCAGATTTGATTTTTCAAATTTTCAGTGATTGTAGAAGGTCTATACACGCTTTGACTTTCGTCGTCATTTCTATTCCTTACGAAATAGAAAAACTCATATATATATATATATATATATATATATATATATATATATATATATATATATATATATATATATATATATATATATTAATGCGTTTCTCAAGCAGAATATACAATTTGTTTCAAAATCAATCTACATATTCTCGAGATTGTGGGCTTTAATTCACTTCTTCAATAGTGATGTTAATGAAAACTTAATATGAGTTAGAATTACCATAGATATATTGAAATAACAAAAAAAAACAACAAACAGAAAAAAAAACGCCATAAAATTCGCATTAGATGTTTAATTGGGGCCATTTGAAAAATTGTATTATTTCTCTTTTTAAATTGAACATGATGGGAAAAACGGTTTTTTTTTTTGAGAGAAATAATAATTTTCCAAAAATAAATATATAGATTTTCTGTCCAAATTGAAAATAATACTTATATCATCCAATATCTATTTGTTTGATATTGGCGTTTCTGATTGGTCGAACAATTTCTTTGATACTTGCATTAACATAATATTTTTGCGGATCTACTTTTCTCTTCTGCTCTGATTTAGCACTATTTATAAAACGGAAATTTCCAAAATGAACACTGTCAACGAGATGTAAAGTTTTGTCTGTTTAATTGTCAGGAAATAAAATTCAGCTTTATAAATTTATAAAATTAACCTTCAGAAATAAACAATACACGTTATTTAATTCACTAAAAGAATATTAAACGTCTTCTCACGATTTCGTCTGCTTGAGATCAACGATCATTATTTATGGCGAGGCTGGCTGTTTCAATTCTAGGAATGATTATAACGAACATAAAGGCATATACACTTTCACGTTAATACTGCTGTTCACATTTGAAAACGATGAGTTTTAAATAACACACGTAGGGACATGACCAGTCTGATGACCGGTCATCAGAATAAGCATCGTAAAGCAAAGCTACAAAAGTAGTGTAACAACTCCTTCGGCGTATTCCAAGCGGCAGAACTATCAGTTATTAAGTACCTCACAGGTTATCTAGTTACCACAACAATAACAACAGTCGTACATACATACTATTATTTGTCGACATATGAACTATTTTCGTCCACGATCGCATCTCCTTGCATGGTTATACCCAAATGCATATCCCAGCGATATAACTCACATTTTTTACAAATCTTCCTTCACAGTGAATAATACCACAAGCCATCGCATGTATTTCCCTTTCATTTTCAATTCAGCCGGTTCAGATTTTAAGTCTCTATTTGTGTTTAATCCATTAAACTCAGCTATGCTAAGCTATTGGTTCATCCATGAAAGGTGTTTTGTATTCATACGCGCCGCTTCGTTTATATTATTTACATTTTTGATCATGACAATTCACATTTTATATTAAAACTTCTCACTTCGTCAAATGACCTGACAACTGCCATAGTAAGCTAGCCTAGCTAAAAGGTAAGAAATACATCATATAATGTTATAATGGGAATATCATTCAAGGGACTGGCTACCACCCTGAATCCCGTATTTTGGGCTTTAAACTCGGTGAGGATGAGGCTTTGGAAAAGACTGATATTTTGTTAGTGAAGCTTTTAAAAATGAACTAAAAAAATTATGCACAGCTTCTTTATGCGTTGCTTTGTTATTTATATAAACTTCATATTTTTCTGATTAATTCTTCTGTCGATGCTTAATTACGATATTTTTTTTCATAATGCACCTGAGGTTAAAGATGACGTTTTTTCCGTGGAGGAATTGTAAAGCGAATATTGGTCGTCTTTCTGTTTTTAGGGGTTTTTTTTCAGTAGGTTTTTAAATGTGTTTAAACTGGTGCAGGGGAGACATATTCATGACTTTTTTTCAGACATTTTAGAATAAAACATGTGCAACTTACATAAAACATTTATAAGAATAGCTAGATGACCTTTTTTGCAATTCATACACGCAGGTTTTACTACAAGTTCCAATCCTAGGCGACTCCCAAAACCAGCTAAAGGACTTGTAGGTTAATGTTTACCCATGCAAACAATCAACAATTTATTGGAAACCGAAAAAATTCTTTTCGAGTGAGATTTAATGTTCTGACCTCCTCCCTAAAATCAAAAGTGAAAATTATGGCCACAGTTTCGCATTTTCATTCCATATCCGATTAAAATGGCTACTGATCGTATTCGGTATCTAAGACACTAGGTCGTAAATATCTGAGTCTCTGATTTTAAGTTTAAAATATTCAACCACAGACTAGTTACATCGACATATTTTTTAATTTATAGCGGAAATATACATGTTTAAATTCATTATAACCTAAAGGATGAACAAAATATCACTACATA
Source organism: Magallana ariakensis (assembly GCA_020458035.1). Taxonomy (NCBI): domain Eukaryota; kingdom Metazoa; phylum Mollusca; class Bivalvia; order Ostreida; family Ostreidae; genus Magallana; species Magallana ariakensis. The sequence continues at coordinate 82,559,802 of CM035811.1, forward strand.
AATGTATACATGTATTTCATGTTTGTTTTAAAGTGATTACTAAAGTGGACATTTTGAACGTGTTGCATAACATAAAATGCTAAGGCTACGGACCTCTACGTAGTGGATAGGTTAGTTTACCGTTCAATAGCTTTACTGCTACGTAATGGACATATGCCGAAAACAGTTCTGTATAAAAAAAATATCAGACAGTTTCGAGGCCCGTTAGAACCGAGAACTGTCTGATATTTTTTCATACAGAAGTGTTTGAGGCATATATCGTACTCAAAACACTGCCATTGAATTTCATTGTCGATTTACCTGAGACAGTCCGATTTTGAAGGATATCAGTACTGTAACCACAGGTAACGGTCTTATTATTAAGAAGCCCACTAATATCGGACTGTCAAAAGTAAAATCTCTAAGACTGCTGGAACAAAGGAATGAAATCACAGCAGTGTTTTTAGTGGCAGTTACGATCATGAACGCAGCCCTGGTACTTCATTATAGCAATTTTAATTCCTTTATATAACCACACCTCACGTGTTGTGTGTTAGCGTGACGGCATGCTGTGTGTTAGCGCGACGACGTGGTGTTAGATAGTGCGACGGCGTGTTGTGTATTAGCGCAACGACGTATTGTGTGTAAGTGCGACGGCGTGTTGTGTGAAATTGCATAAGGCGATATCCTGTTGTGTGTTTACTTACCGGCGTGTTGTGCAAAACTGGTTTAATGCGATAGTGTGTTGTAAGTTAGCCCGACAGTAGGTTGTTTAAACTTCCCTTATTGCGACGGTGTGTTGTGTCTAAGCGCGACGGCGCGTTGTGTTAAAGCCTGACAGTGGGTTGTTTAAACTTCCCTTATTGCGACGGTGTGTTGTGTGTTAGCACGACGGCGCGTTGTGTTGAAGTGCGATGGCGTGTTTATTTAAACGCGATGTCGCGCTAACGCAAATGACCCTATCCGGACACCAAGGATAACCAATTTATGATGCATTCAAACGGAAGACCTCTCGTAGTTCGCAATGAGAAATGACAATAAATTTATAATTCAGCTGTTTATTATAATTTTGCTGTTAAATATTTGACACTCTAACGACTTACTACATTTACGATATCTATTTTAGTATATGTTAATACGCTTTCAAATTGATAAAATCTTCGTAAATCCAATAATATTAGGACTCAGTATGTTTAATTATATTGTTCCAATGCCATTTTGTGCAAACATTTTCAATGTAAATCAATTAAACCTTGCTTTTGATACGTTGTGTACTTGTTATTTTACATGTGTACATACATAATTGTATAATATTATAAATTTATAGCATTTTAATGAGGTCAATGCATGGTTTTATAAACCTGATAAGAGTAAATCTACCAAGAACGAAGTAAGAGGTTGATATACTCTCATCAGGTCTAAAAACCATTTATTGACCGATATCAAAAGGATATAACTGTTTTATTATAATAAATCAAAAACCAATTATCTTCATTCTCTTCAAGCGTATAATAGTAAAATATTTTGTTCATAATGTATAGGTGCTGATTTCTCTTTTTAGACGTCACAATGTCGCACGTGCTAAAACCAGTATGTTGTCATGAAAATCTATTTCTAGTATAGTACAGTCTATACATTTTCTATTTTAAGTAAGGTAAAGTATATGACAGAATTTATAGTGCGCTCACGTGATTGCAATCGACCAATCATATCCTTGGTAAAAATATGATATTATAATAATATGTCATATTGACATACATGTTTCTATGGTACACAAGTACCAAAGTAGTATGTCTATATTTTAAATTGCAAATTAATTAGTTTTAAGGTTTATGTGAGTTGTTTGATTAATATTCGTTTAGTTTTTTTTTCTATTTTAGTGGATGTTATGTGTACCACATTGGTTACATAAAGCGCTCAACATCATTTAGATGGCCTCAACTTATTTATTTGGACGAGCGCTTTTGCATGGATGTAAGTAATGCATGGATTTTATTTTGTTTCTTATTTCTACTGTTATATTTAAAAAGAGACTAAAATGAATATTAAAATTATGATAATTGATATTAGGTAAATGAAGCAGTTTAATTATTATTATTATTATTAATTTTTACAATCCTGTAAAAACATAATTTTTGAAAGATACTTAAAACGTTTTAGAATAGATTACTTAACTTTACCCCCCCCCCCAAAAAAAAAAAAAAAAAAAAAAAACAAAAAAAAAAAACCAAACAAACAAAAAACAAAAAAAGTTTTGAAGAATCATATAATGAGTATATATTTAAAAGGACGTCATTTTCTATTAAATTCTTTACCAGTTCTTTTTAATTTTTAAAAGGCTTCTTTTTTTAAGGTTGGTACCGTGGTCCACGAAATGTTGCACGCTGCGGGCTTTGTCCACGAGCAAAATAGGAGCGATCGTGACGAGTATATACGTTTGATTAAGGAAAACCTGGGTGACTTCATTGATAATAAAAATATGCGCAAGATGGATACATTTGATCGCAATCCCTACGACTATGAAAGCATAATGCAATACGAATTGCATGTAAGAATCAGTAGTATTGTTTTTTGTATCGATCGCTAGCCGGAATAAAAAGCCAAATAGGTTCGTTTGGTCTATTCGAGGATAAAAATAATATAATTTATTTTATAAAATAAGGGTCTGCATCAAATTTAAGTTGGTTCCTTTGACCTTCGACATATTTGTATAGCTACCATGTAGTTACAAATTTATAAAAATCGATTGTATATAGAATGATATGTGTAAGGATCCAACTTATAAACTAATCAACAAAGATTGAAACGGAAAAAAATCTTTTATTTAATACACTAGTAATTCTTATCGTTGCTTTAAAATTAAAAATCCCTGTGGAACATGTGTACTTAACATTTGTCAATATGAAATGACAAATGTTTTAATAACAACTAAGTTGCAAAAGAGATAAAATGAATTTCAAAATATTCATATCAAAAATAGACAAAATAAAACAATGACAACATATTGTTACAGAAAAAACAGATAAAATTTTGCTAACATATAAAAACATGTTAATTGTTTTAATTTTTTTATGTGCAGGACTTCTCTATAAACGGCAGGCAAACAATAAAGTTCTTGGACAAGGATCTCGAATTTTTGGCGGGAACTGGTGCAGGAGAGGGAATGGATTTTTATGACATCAAAGATGTTATAGTAAATTACGAATGTGCAGGTTAGGAAGTCTGCGATGTTTAAAATTATTATTGATAAGGTCTTTCGTTTCCAGCGGAATACATTATTGTTATTGTTTTTTTCTTTGTTTCTCTGTCTTTAAGCTCTTGCGTTTCCAATGTTTTTACTCTCTTCTTCTTATTTTTTTCCTATTTTTGTCGGCAAAAAAATGAGAGATGACTCGACAGATTTTCCTAAAATTTTGAGGGATAATAGTAAATATAATGATATCTTTAACATGTGTTACAGTGGTGGACTGAGGCGACCCGGGCTTAGTGCCAGAGTGCCGAATGTTTTTTTTATTTTCTAAATTTTTTTTTTAAAGTGTTTATCTTTAAAATGATGGGTTTGAAATGCTTTCCGTTTTAATTTTATTAAAATCAAAATAAGACAGGCTTTATTGAGTACAAATTTAGATCTCGCTTCAATATACCGTCAAATTCCCGTTTTGAGGCGGTCTTGTTTCTGTCAGCAGCTCGCTAAATTTAGACGCTTGTCTCATCACCGGCATCAAAGTCATGCCGCCAAAGCAGCCCTGCAGTACGACCGCATTAGAGCTCGCCGGGTCGCTTTGCCGGCATCAGAGAAATGCCGCTGTATCAATGACTGTATGCACACAATATTTAGAACTGCGACCGCTTTTCCTATATATTTTCTAAACACTTTTAAATACTGTATAATTTCTCTCTCTCTCTCTCTCTCTCTCTCTCTCTCTCTCTCTCTCTCTCTCTCTCTCTCAAACGTGCGAATATTTTAGTTTTTGAATACGAACTACATGCACTACTTGTAACGTGCAGTAATTTGGCTTGTGGATAAATGTACAATTTGCGTCCAAAAAGTATGTAAATTTTAGTTAAGGGATAAAGGCTTTGGGTTTAAATGATTAAAAATTTATTATTTAATGATTGTATTCTTACTGATTGGAAATCAACACTAAACAAATCTTTTCTATTAAAAACGGTTTCCTTTCTCCGACTTTTTACTGTGGCTGTCATAGAACATATGCTTGAAATATTTCTTTTTAATTCGTGGTCCCGAAATAAAAGTCGTTCCCACGAAATAAAAGTCGTGGCGACGAAATAAAAGTCATTTCCTTGAAAATAAAGTCCTTCCCATGAAATAAAATTCGTTCCCCAGAAATAACATTAAAGTCCTGGCCTAGAAAAGAATAGAAAATATAAAAGTTGTGGCTACAAAATAAAATTGATTCCTACGAACTTTGTTCGCTTTAAGGATGACTGTTTACTCAGAATGAAAAAAAAAATCCACTGATGATATTGAAAACCCATCTATTGTATGTTATAGACCTTTGACTGTAGTGTTATTTTTCACTTTGAAGTAAATAGGTCAATGACCTACTTTTTGAGTTAATGGCCATTGAATATATTTTGAAAAATCAAGAAAAATCCAATAAAATTTTACACTACGATTGAGAATTTCATAATTGTGAAAAAAATTAAAATAATTAAACACTTTTAAAAATGAAATACAGTTTATGAATGGTAGTTGCACTTAACAGATATAAAGCATTAACATTTCAGCAACAATTTTTTAAAAAATATTCCAGTCCGAATTTTCTCTATCAGTTTTCAAACCCCTACCTATTTTTGATCCAATTTTACAAAAAATGGAATGATGATAACGCAAAAACATTTATAGTATTAAACTACTAATATTGACCTTAATCTTAACTTTGAATATTAGAGTACTGCCAAAAATGTTTCAGCGGAAAACAAAATCTGCAAAATTTAGACCAAATTTCCTCTGTTTGGCTAAAAGTCAATTTTTATTTGAGCCGAATTCCATTATATAGTAGAAATATCGAATGTTTTGTCAATATAAATTTATTTCATAAATACTTTTTTGTGTTTAGAACAAATTTTACTCATGACATTGAACTTTATAACAATCCGAATTTGAGAACTCAAACCCTGAGTAAACAACACCCTTAACAAAATAAGAAATGAGAGGGTTTTAGAAGTACTATAAGTACTACGTGTTATATACTACTTTAATATGTTTCATTTTTTAGATGGTCAGCATACAAGTTAACTGTTTCTATGAACCTGCATATTATTTGTTGATTATGACTTGCATTTATTTACTTTTCAAATTTCAAATACGAATAACAAGTTTGTTGAAAAATAAATTGAACAAAAAATTCTTTCATTTTATTCAAATTCATAATTGAAATGACCTTTAAAACACATCAAAAATCAATTAAGTCTTGTTAACTTTTCACACTAATTGACTTTTTTGAAATGATATGCATCCCAATGAAAGAAGAAAAAAGCGCTATATAAAATGTAAGGTATATGCAAGATTGAAAATGTAACCAAAACATGAGCACAATTGTTTCATATTTATATGGCTATTATCTAGTGTTAAATTTTTAGCAATTAGTTGATGTAGATTAAAGGTAATTTTTTTGTTAAAAAAAAATGTGTTGTCTCTAGAGATAAAACATTTATTTTGAGGGAATAATTAAGAATTAAAGATGAAAATTTAGACGTATTATTTGACAAATTTCTTCAATTGTAATTTAATTTGACTATATAGAATTCGTAGGGACGTAGGTATTATTATGTAAAATGGAAACCCGACATTTTACAACGTATTTTAGATAATTTAATTGAAAAAAAAATCAATATGTGAGTTAGAAACTCGCATACATGTGCGCTCATAATTGGACATACATGTACAGTGGAAGTCACTTAAATGTACAGTTCATTTACAGTAGAGTATAGGGTGTGTGTCTTTGAAAATCTTCTCCTCAAGAACCACTGCAAAAGAAATGCCAATATTTACACAATAGCTTGTATATATAGTGAAGATTCTTAATTGTAAAAATCGTGACCCCGGACCAAAACTAGAGCCCCAGGCGGGTTTCAAATTTAAACATAGAAATTAATAGGAAAAAATGTTTAATAATCTTCTCCTCAAGAATCACTGCACCAGAAATGCAAATATTTACATAAAAGCTTGTATATATTGTGAAGATTCTAAATTGTAAAAATCATGACCCTTTAACTAAAATTGGGGCCCCAGGCGGGGTTCAAAGTTTAATATAGAAATAAATAGGAAACATGTTAAAAACTCTTCTTCTCAAGAACCACTGCACCAAAAATGCCAATATTTACATAAAAGCTTGTATATATAGTGAAGATTCTAAATTATAGAAATCGTGCCCATTCAAAACTGGTGAACTAGGCGGGGTCAAAGTTTAGCCTATATAGAAAAATGTTTAAAGGAACTACAATGCAACACTTTGGGATATTACTATGCATATATCATTGGGTATTGTAGATTATAAATTGTTAAAATTGTGACCCTCGGACTATTACTGAGGCATCAATATCGGTTCAAAGTTTAACATAGAAATATTTAGGAAACATGTTTAAAAATTGTCTTCTCGAGAACTACTATGTTACAGCTTGTGAGATTACTATGCAAGGATCCTTAAATAGTGAAAATTTTAAATTGTAAAAGCCGTGATCACCTGACCAACACTGGGGCCTGATAAGGGGTACGAAAATTAGAAGTATATAGAGAAAGTGTTAAAATCTTTCTCAAGAACTACAATGCTACATCTTATCGGATTACTACGTAAGCATCCTCAGATAGTGCAGATTCCTAATAAAAGCCGTGGCCCTCAATACAATACTGGGCCCAAGAAGGGGTTCAACGTTTAACATAGAAATAAATATGGAAAAGGTTTAAACATTTTCTTCTCGAGAGCTACAATTTTACAGTTTGTGAGATTACTATGCAAGAATCTTCAAATAGTGTAGATTCTAAATTATTAAAGCTAACCATGAACTCTGAACCTATACTGGGCCCCCAGAAAAAGGTTCAAAGTTCAAAATAGAAATAGCATATGCTACCAAATAGAATGTTACAAGGAACTGTTGTTCAGGTGAGCGATGTGGCCCATACACCTCAGTCGATTTTGAAGAAACTTTTAGATCTTACTATAGACAAAATTTGCGAGAAAATTACAGATTTTTTTTTTTTGCCGTCACTTCCAGTCTAGAGATATATCAGATTTTATATTGCTTGTACAATATTTTTCTTTAAAGGAATCAAAGGTAGAGCTTATAATTTTTCAGCGATTTTAAATGGTCTAATACATTTGTCGTAAGTTTTGATTTTGATCATCAATATCTCAAAATGAAGAAAAATATTTTAAAAAGCAATATTGATTAAAAGATGCTCAAAATAATGTTCTTAACAATATGCAACCATAATTTGTTTGTTTCCGGTCTCTAAAAAGAGTCTTAGAGTCTGACCCTAATATAATATTTTCCAGATATCTCGATAACGCTTATTGAATAAAATGTGTTTAAAATGACAAGAGCTTTCTTTTGACATCAAGAAAAAGGGGCCCTACCTTGTTCTAAAAATATTTTTTTTTTGTTAACTGTAGAAATGATTTTGCTTAAATAGACACTATTGCATTGCCAATTCAATCACTCATTTTTTTAATGTTTGCAAACCCAATCATAAAAAAAATAATTCGTCTAATGTAATAAAAACTAGAATTTGTGTATGTGTACTTAAAGAGTGTTATTTTTTACAGCACATTGCAAAGACACGCCCAAATGTATCAACGGGGGCTTCGTCAATCATAAGTGTGTGTGTTACTGTCCCAGGGGATACACCGGGAGCACATGTGAAACTGTGATTACTGACAATGGTAGGTTTTATTTCTTACCGCTGATTTCTTCCTTACAAGTTACAACCCATGGTATATAGGTGTCGGATTTTATATATCTATATATCTCTGAAAAAAAGATCTTGATATCTTGTCGGAGTGGGTTAAAAACATCAGATGTATATCAAAATCTCGTACATGTATTAAACGACTGAGAGCTCAAATGAAAACCATGTATCCTTCTGTTTTCAGTAAAGCAGAAGTGAGAAAAGAACTAGATAGATTACATGATCAGTATGTACTGGTCCCGACTGATAAACCAAGTAACACCATTGTCTTTTTTTGTAAGGTACATTGTAATAATTGCTTTTTCAAAGAACTAGGTTTCGATTCTACACATGGTAATCCTACTTACACCCATTGCAGCCTTTCCAAGCAGGATATACTTCAAAATCATAAAATGGTTATGAATATCTTTAATACCCCCAATAAACAAAATTAGTTTGATTAACAAAAGTCCTTACAAACAGAGATATATACATGTAGCAGGTTCCAGTAAATGTTCTACCAAACCTCTCTCTTTATTCCTTACTAAAAGTCTTACAGAAGTTAAGGAGAAGCTTCAAGAGTACTGTACAACAATATACTCCAAAAGTGGTGTGAATTAGATATGGATACTAAAAAACTCTAAAGAATTATTAAAAATTTTGAGGTCACAAAATCTTACCAAAATCAATAGCATCAAAACGTACGATTTTTCAACGCTTTATACAACCATTCCCCACGAAAAATTAAAATCAAGACTTTTTGATATCATCGACAGTTGTTTATTCAATAAAAATGGAAGTCGTAAAAATGCTTACCTTGTCATTGGAAATCTAAAAAACTCTTTAGTTAAAAACCATTCTGATTGTACACACAAGTACTCTGAAGTTGACATTGAAAAGATGCTCGAGTTTCTGATAGACAACATCTATGTAGTTTTGGAAATCAAGTCTTCCAACAATCTGTTGGAATTCCCATGGGGTGTCCCATTGTTAGCAGACCTATTTTTGTATTCTTATGAAGCAGAATTTATGCAAAAACTTATACGTGAAAAAAATAAATCACTTGCTTTGGCCTTCAACTCAACATTCAGGTATATCGACGACGTAATATCAATTAACAATTGTTATTTCCATACTTACGTCGACCCGATATATCCCACTGAACTTGAAATAAAAGATACCACAGAGTCTGCGTCATCTGTTTCATATTTGGATATTTTACTGGAAATGGACATTGATGGTAACCTAACAACAAAACTTTAGGATAAACGCGATGACTTCAATTTTTCTATAGTCAACTTTCCTTTCTTATGTAGCAATATACCTTCATCACCTGCATATGGTGTTTTTGTCTCTCAGTTAATAATTAAGGTCGTGCTCTTCGTATGAACAGTCTCTAAGATGAGGCAAGCTACTGAAAAACAAGCTGATAAAACAGGACTATCAACAGTCTCGTTTGAAGTAATCTTTTCGTCAATTCTATGGTCGATACAGCGACCTTGTCAGCCAATACAATCTTCCACTGGGTCGCATGCTGACTGACGTTTTTCATACTAATTGTTAAACCATAATTAATCACCTGGTTGTCTACGGACTTTTCCGTTGTTCTCCAATTACGACAAAGAGCACACGGCGGGTGTGACCTGTCAGCAGAGGGTGATCATTCCTCCATGGCACCTGATCCTACCTCTATCTTTTTTTGGAGGTCCGTGTTGCTCTGCTTCTTAACGTGTATTTCGTTTTATGGATTTTTGAGATGGTTGGCGGTTTGTTATTGCCATTTTATCATCTCTTAAAAGACTATTATTGTATATTGACGAGAAAAAGAAAATCTTTCCCAATTATGATGTGTGAGATTATAACGTTTGTATGCATATAAATAATATCAATATATTGAGACTGACAGGTTGTTGTAACAGGAAAAGAAGTTTTAAAAAATCTTGCATATGGTTTTATGTATACAAAGTGCAAAAATTTAGACTAAGCAGTTTGCGCGATTAAATAGAATTCACATTTCTAAAACTTTTTTCTGCTTCTATGACTGATTTCGTTGGTGGAAAAAGTCGATGAATAATCCGCTGAGCAATCTTCGATCATCGTCCGACCATCGACAGCCAGTTTGATTTGTCTGTCGTCGGTCGGTCGGCATTTGAACATTTAGACCTTCCTGAAATGTTGACTTGCAGACGCTGATTGATGAGTGACGGAGGGTCGACTTGTCTAACGGGCGATTTTGACAATTCGTCCGATCGTATAAGGGTAACAATAAACACCTACCGTCTGTCGGTCGATAAGCGACGGCATGGTTGACGACGCCAAACGTAAGATTTGTTTCGTCAATAATGTAAAGCAATAACATTTTTTTATGTAATCGGTCGACCGTAAAAAAAACCGTCTCAACGTTTGATGATCGAGTGTCGAATCACCGACTTATAGATATTTATTTATTTTTTGAATATTTCGGTGTTCCTAAAAATAAATTGCACTGCTCCTCGTCTTCAAGAGATCATGTTTCATCAGCCATTGATAGAAGAAACTGTGGTTGTCCGACCATCTGCTTAATTGTGATATCCATCTATTTCTTTTTAATGACACAATGCATGTAGAAAGAAATAACGATTGATAAGCTTCACTTCTACGTATATGTTTTATTCAAGTACCCTGATTTATAGTTATGTAGTTCAAATATATTTGAAACTCGTACATGAAAAATTAAGTTTTGTTAGAAGCACAAAAAAGTGCCTTCTTTTATGTCTTATTATCAAATGATAGTTCTTTTCGTTTCATTGCTACAGATTGTGGTGGAATGGTAGAAGTCCCTCCTGGTGAAGATGTTTTTGTGATATCACCAGGGTATCCAGCTCCCTATCCACGTGGGAAAATCTGTCGTTGGGGCGTAAAGGTTTGATCAAGTTTGAAAAAACTTTAGAGGTTTTTTTTTTGTAAAACCATCGTGATCACCAACGGATATAATTAATATACATCTTCTTTTAACAGTAATTGATCTGAAATGTTTATTTATTTTTTTATTTATTTCTAGAAAATACGTGTCATTTTCTCTTTTTTATATTTTGTGTGTAAATTGAAGGTAATGTTAACTGAACAAAATAAGTAAATTGATACATTAAGTAATATTATACTGATTGAGAATAATAGATTTCATTTCTAAATTTAAAATTCAAATTTGTAACATATAAATTTTAAGGTCATCAATATGTTTCTGAAATTTGTGTATTAAAAGAATTAGGCGTAAGTGGTATAATCTAAAATGAACAGGCCCCCGAGGGATGGTTCTTACGTATGACTGTCGAAGAGCTCCGCCTTCCTCCGAACGAGTGGAACAGATGTTACCATTGGTTGGAGATTCAATACAATCTCCCAGGGCAAACAGGGATAAAGTAAGGGACATATTAAGTTTTGCAGCAATGTAAAGGTCTACTATGGTGTTCTGACATAATTATTACACAGAATACTTAGTATGACATCACACAACACAACAATTCAAACAAAAAGCTTAAACATTTATTACTTTGCTATATTTATCTGTTTTTTACACGCGAAGAAAAACAATAGAAAATATAGATTTAGATACCTTAATCACCTGCATATGGTCTTTTTGTCTCTCAGTAAATTCGATAGCAAGGGCATGCTCTTCGTATGGACAGTCTCTAAGGCGAAACAAGCTAGTGACAAACAGGTTGATTAAAGATAACCAACAACAGTCTCGTTTGAAGTAATCTTCTTTTAAGTCCTATGGTTGATACAACGCCCTTGTCAGCAAACATAATCTTCGACTAGGTAGCCTACTAATTGACGTTTTTGATACTAATTGTTAGACCATAATTAATCACCTAATTATCTACGGATTTTTCCGTATTTTTCTGATTACAACAAAGAGCAGACGGCGGGTGTGACCGAACAGCAGAGGCCCCTCACTCCTCCTAGGCTCCAGATCCTACCTCTATCTTTTTAGAGGTCCGTAATGCTGTGCTTTGAATTTGTATATTGTTTATAGGATTTTTGAGATGGTTGACAGTTTTTTAATGTAATTTTTCATTAAAGGAATATCTAGGTCAAGTACGGTTTTTTGTTACGATCGAGTAATTTTGACAGTCACTTAGCAAAAAAAATATATTTGTTTGCAGATTCCGTTCATTTTTTTGGCAAATGTTGCGCATACTGAAATGAAATTTAAGATTTATCATAAGAATACCTTAGTCAAATTCGATTTTGGGTACGATCGAGCAATTGTTATGAGTTTTACATGTGTGTTCCTTGGACTTCCTTTGACTTTGAAAAACAGCAAAGCTACGGACTATGACAATCTCGTGTTATTACTTTTTAGAATGAAACAAAAGTTTATGCATACATTGATTTAAAACATCATTAAAGAAGTGTGAATTGCGTATTTAATACCACCTTTTTCCTAATAATAAAGAAAAATGAACTTTTTAAAAATAGTTTTAAAGATTTTATGATTGAACATCATATCTGAGATTTTTGGATTCACAACAAAGTATTTTGATTAATTTAGACGTTGTGGAGATATAAATGGTCACCAGTGGACCGGATCCAAGCACAGTCCAAACTTCATGACCCTCACATTTAACAGCAAATACGTTCTGAACAAGCCAGCAAGGAAAGGCTTCCGGCTGAAATTAAACGCCATTAAACCAAATGGTAAATCATACCCTGTTTTATTGTAATCGAATTTGTACGATCAGGAAAACATATGAAGACAAGGTACACTATTATCAGTGTCAGTTTTGAGCGATAAAAAATTAGGTTTATTCGGAACAAACCAAGTATCAGACAGACAACATAAACTTTATTTTACTCCGTCAACTTCATTGATAATGAATTGATTAGAAGCGGTTATATATATGATTAAATATATAAAGTAATCTGGATACTTTATTTTAAATAAAAATGTTTTTCATATAAAAAACAAATAAAACCAAAAAAAAAACAAAAATAAAACCCACCAAGCTATTCCTCCTAAACTATATATATATATATATATATATATATATATATATATATATATATATATATATATATATATATATATATATATATATATATATATATACTCATTCAGACCTGATGGCATGAACAAGCAAATTGACTTCATTAAAATAAACGTCTCATAGCCTAACATCACCTGATACCTATTTAATCTTGCCAAATCTGTTAACTGTGCCTCTATCAGTTATTACTTCTTACACCTTTTTCATTTATTATTTATTATCAATTATTAGTAATATTTCTTTACTTTATATTTAATTATTATTTCTTTCCCCTCCTCTATAAACTCCTATTCATTGCAAAATTAATTAAATAGTTCGTATCTTAACAAAAGCGCCGTACGACTTAACATTGGTGGTTAAAAAATGTTTAAATTATTAACTCGGATGTAAAATTTAATTACCTTAATTAACTCGATCAGGCGTGAAGTTGACAGTCGATTGATTACTCCAGAGCGATCGGCCGCTTAGCCAAAACCTTACCAACATTGATTATCAAAACTGTATATAATGTAGTTATTATTGTTTATAGTTTATTTAGTAGTGTTTATTGTAGTGCTAGATTTTGTTTTCTTTGTTTTTATACATGTTATTTGCGTATGTCCAGAAGAAGGTACTGGTTGTCCCAAAAATTTGACAATATCCATTGTTCCTGTCCTTAACCATTTTTAGTGCTTTATATATTCAATTTACTGGCTTAGTATCTAAATATTAGATCCGGCACTTTAAAGATGACTAGTGTTGTTGATTCTATTCAATGTACAGCGACGAGTTTCAAAGAATGTCTGACGTCAAGCCGTGGTGGGGAGTATAGAGGAACAGCCAACGTGACAAAAAGTGGAAGAGCGTGTCAGCCGTGGGCCGACCAGTCGCCTCACTCCCATAACAGGTACAAAGCCCTGGTCAACGACTCTAATTACTGCAGAAACCTCTATCCAGACAGCAAATCATACCACCCATGGTGCTTTACAATGGACCCATTGAAACAATGGGAGTTCTGTGATATTCCTTCTTGTGGTAATTTGCTCTAATATCACTTGGAATAGTAAAAAACAGAGTACCAAAACATTTGGGTTTGTTTTAAATTTAATAAAGAAACTTTTTCGTAACATAAATACATTATTTTACTTGTTTACTGACTGTAAAAATGTCGTGACACAACGTATAAATAAAATGAATGTAAATTAACTTAAAAGACAAAACAAACATTAGATATCCAAACAAAAATTCTAAGAAAATCGATGGCTTAAAATTTTCATAACTTTTTTTAGTGATGAGAAATTAATAATAAGAATGAGATTAATAAAGGTTTTACAATATCTAAGAGAGTTAAAAATATTGTCTATTTAATTTCAATATTTTAATTTGATATTTAAAATTTAGAAAAGAAAAACGATTTATAAAAAAAAAATATTTTGGGGAAATTAATTCAATATTAACTATAAAAAAACGATATAAAATAGTTTATTATTTATTTATAAAATAGTTTGTATTTATAAAATAGTTTTGGGCAGTATACGCTTTAAACCGCGAATTTTTATTTATTTGATGCTAATACTTTTTAGAAATTTTTTTTGCTAAATCAGTTTAAAAAACCTTTTAAATGACATCAAATTTTACACAATTTCAAAGTAACGGCAGGCAAATAGATAAGTGTTTTGACGATGCTTTTTATGACATAGACAACATTATTTTTACAATAACAATATAACGTCTTTTTTTAACAACCAGAAAGCGTTTACATCAAAATTTAAAGTATCATCGATTAAAGAAACATGTTTTATGTTAATACCAGAGTACGAGGAATGCACGAGATCTAAGCTGGGATACGAGTATAACGGTAGAGTAAACATGACGTCATCCGGAAAAACATGTCAGAGATGGGATACCCAAACCCCACACAAACACATTTATGGACGTCTGGCGGCACACGAAAACTACTGCAGGAATCCATTTGGACTAAAACAGAGACCGTTTTGCTTTACCACAGACAAAACCACACCATGGGAATATTGTAACATAACCGCATGTAGTACGTTTCCTACCCTCTTTATCTCAAATAAACAGAATGTAACGATAAATATCATATGTTTTATAGGTTAAACAAGAATTAACACACATTGTTTTCATAATGTATAAGTATTGTTATGAAAAAAATTCAAGATAATTTTGGTTTGGTAAACTTTTTAAACATATCTTGAAATCAAAAGAAAACACGTTCTTATGATATACAATTTGTGAAATTGCAGACAAATTTAAGTTTTCTTTAATTCAAATAATAAAACAATGCTCTTACTTTCGAATATTTAATGCAGTGGATACATAATTCAAATTATCTATTTTGATTAATATCAGATTCAAAAGCGCGGGAATGTGCACTATTATCTGAAGGTATTGATTATTTTGGAACCATCAACAAGACGTCTTCCGGTAGAACCTGTCAACGTTGGGACACTAAATCTCCTCATCCCCAGAACTGTTAGTTATTATTATTATTTTTTGAGTAATAACATAGTGCATGTGCTTAATGCGTAATTTTTTTTCTCGCCGAATCGTAAAACGTGAAAATATGGCGCACTACACATTTTAGCGCCTTTAACGGAACTGCCCTTAAGGGCTTAATTTTACAGTGTGCCAATGGTTTATCATATGCGTTGATTTAAGCAATGTTTTAAAATATAATCACTTAAGCCACCGTTTCCTACTAAATCTGTGCTCTTCTGTATTTTCGGACGATCGCTTCTGTATGTTTATACAATCGTATATAATGGCTGTATGGGTAATCGAGTGAGTTCTGCCGATTGAATAATTATGGATTGACCGATTCAATTCTATTTCCTATTAGTACCTATCATTAGCAATTAGTACCTATCATTAGAAATTAGTTCTCCCATTGACACTTCTTTTAAGTACCTCGAGGTGAAATATGATCAGGCGTTAGTATTGACCAAGCTGACAGTACATGATTGGTTAATTTCTACCTATGATCGGCTAGTAAAAAAACTATTCCTCTATCTGTTTTATAAAAAAAAAATCGTATCTTATTCTACAGTTTGCCATTCGTTCATTAGAAACATGCGTGAAAAAAAAAATCTTAATACTAGTATATATTGCTAAAAAATTAAATCATTCGTGATCTTCATTTTCAATTTAATCGTTCAAAATAATTCAAACAGATGCTAACAAAAAAAAAATGAATAATATCAACAAAAAAAAAAACAAAACCCGAAAAGTCCGTACACAATTAGATGATTAATTATGGTTTAACAATTAGTATTAAAAAAAACGCCAGTCAGCATGCGACCCAGTGGAAGAGTGTATTTGCCGACAAGGTCGTTGTATTGACCATAGAACTTACGAAAAGATTATTTCAAACGAGACTGTTGATAGTCCTGTTTAATCACCTTGTTTGTCATTAGCTTGCCTCGCTTTAAAAACTGTTCATACGAAGAGCATGTTCTTGCGTATCGAATTAACTAAGAAACAAAAACGTCACATGCAGGTGATGAAGGCATATTGCTACATAAGTTAGAAAAGTTGACTTTAGAAAAATTGAAGTCAACACGTTTATCATAATGTTTTGTTGTTAGGTTACCATCAATGTCCATTTCTAGTAAAATATCCAAAAATGAATCCATTAATTTAAATATATAGTTGCATAAAAATATATGTTCAGATCAAATTAAAAAAATGAAAATAAGGGGATAACAAGATACAGAGAAAATAAATAATTAAAACCTCTTAGCATATTAAAAAATAAATGATATTTAACATAATGCTCATTCAAGTGTCTTAAATGTTTATTTGATAACAATAACATTTTTTTTACTGCAAAGATGAATTGTACACGGCCCAGGAGAACTATTGTAGAAATATTAATGGTGATATTAGTCCATGGTGCTACACGACCGATCCCAACTATCGCATGGACTACTGTGGTGTACCAAGTTGTGGTAAAAATATTTTTTTGGGGGGCTATATTTTTTATTTTTATCTCAAAGCACATACAAACATAGTTTCGGGTCATAATTTCAGCTTTCAGTATTTTGTTTGAAGCACAATATAGTAGAAAAAAAAGTACTTAAAAAAATCCAAACAAACAAACAAACAAAAAATACGTTGAATAGTTTAGCTATAAATAATTCGTTAATTTAATTTAATTTAAGTATTTTATTCAAGTATACAGATACATTGAAATGGATTGAACAGCAGGCATAATGCCTATTTATGTTCTCTCCTGAAAATAATTCGTTAACCAAGAAAGTAATTTTTTTACACCTGTTCTGTGCTGTTTTATTTTTTTTTGTTAAAATCGAAGAATCAACATCTTGCTATTCAAACCCATGTTTAAATGGTGGAACCTGCAAGAACGCTGGAAACTCATTTACTTGTACCTGCTCATCGGCGTTTTCGGGTGACAGGTGTGAAAAGGAAGGTAAAATATACGTTTAAGTTGACTGTGAATTTGAATTTGACAAATAAATTATTATATAAGTCTATGTTATTGAAGTCCTGCAATATTGTTTAAAAATCACTTTAAATTTCGATATTGCATGTTGCAAATTATTGCACTATTCCTATAACCATTTTTATAAAGTGAACTGTAAGCGGTCCACAGTTGGCTGGGAGTACGCGTCGACTACTGCTGTTACTCGCAGCAACCGAATTTGTCAGCGCTGGAAAGATTCCAGTCCCCACAACCACACCTTTAGAACAACGATGGCTGACCAGGAAAACTACTGTAGGAATCCGGACCAGGAACCGGGCGGACCGTGGTGTTACACCACAGATCCGGCAAAGAGATGGGAGTATTGTAATATCCCAAAATGTGGTAAGGTGGAAAAATTTTCTTTTGAAAAAAATATTTTGTGATCTTGATTTTATCATTCAGAGGAATAAGAAAATATATCTTTTTTTTGTAAATGATAGCAATATTATTCGTTAGAAAGTGTAATGGACTATCTGAAACACATTCCATGAATTTATAATTGTAAGACGTCTTAATATGCCTTGATATGATAATAAATCTGAGAATGAAGTATGGTATGGGCGATTTAAATAAAGTGAATGGTCAGGGAGTCTCAGGCTTGCATTTTAAGCTTCATATTTTGATCAAAACCATAATCTCATGATTCTTTATTTCCGCTTTTATTACATGTTACCCGAGTAAGTTAAATCTTGTTCACTATACTGCAATATCCCCTCTCCCTTAAAATAATAAAATATGAACTCCTGACCCATTGGTTCTTAATAATTATATAAAGAAGAGGACATTGTGGATATAATAATAGCCAATAGCTTGAATCTCTGATATAGAGGTTAAATTTCATAATTTAGCTAGAGAGCGCTATGAACATTATAACCATACATTCTGTTCATATCTCCTTCGTTGTAAAAAGAGAGGGGGTAATATAAAACTTTAAACATTTTCTTTATAAAGCCATATTAGCCTCACTAAGGAGCCATACATTTTACAATTTTGGTTATGAGTTTTACGGACATCATTAACATACATTTATTTTAACTCACGCAACAGTTGAAGAGTTGATATTTTTCTGAGGTTGAATACATTGTACTATAAATTCATATTGTCCCGCCAAAAGCTTGAACATTACACCCAGGCTACATGCATTTCACAATTTAGGCAAATAGTTGAAGGTAGATATTTTTTTTTTGTTAGCATTGATGATTTTTCATACTTGCCACCTCACTGAGGGTCGTGGATTAATCAGATAATGAATTTAACAATTTAGATTCTTCTTTACCTTAAGATGTTTGGAAGAAAAATGTTAAAACATGGTCCTGTGTAACTTCAAGAAGTTTAAAATGTTAAATTGATACTAGACGACGCACGGCAGCAGACGCTCTTCGCGCGATTAACAAAGACAGAAACTTAAGGCAATAAATCTCCTGAGTGAGAAAGTGACCTAAAAGGGGGGAAATAATTACTTTACTCTTAAACCTTTTTATCATTTAAGAAAACGTAATTATACAAATATCTTCAATACATTTTCAATTAAAAGTGTATTCCTTTCAATGAAATTAATATGGGTTTTTTGTGCATATTAAGTTACGGCACCTAATAAATGCCTATCATCACCTGGGGGATCGGACTATTTTGGACATGTAAACACAACTGTCAGTGGTCGCACCTGTATGCGCTGGGACTCAAAATCTCCCCATAGTCATAAGTATGCATATGCGAGGGATCAAGGAAACTACTGTCGAAATCCCTATAGAAAATCTCAAGGACCGTGGTGTTTTACCACCGATCCCAACAAGACCTGGGAACATTGCAATATTCCCTGCATGGTAAGCGTCTGAATGCATATGTGGATAAAATTACAATTAGCGAAGCCTTAGCCCATCCTTTCTAATTTACGTCAATGTATTTTTAGATGTACAGGATAGATTAAGGATCATCGCTTGTTCCCGACTTGACGATCACTTCAATGACACACTAGGTGCCTACTTTCCAGACAAGAAGAACTTTGCAAGCTGATCAAATAACTCGGTGTCTGACATAATGTTGACATATATTCGAAATTTTAAAATAAAGTATTACTTTCAGCTAGTGTTTTATTATTGTTTCGTAGTATTGAATTAAATTTGTGTTAAGTGTAATTAATGATAAGCAATATTTAATCAACATTGGAAAATTGAGTCGGTCAAAAGGACCTTGCAAAACTGAAAGTGACAGTTTCCTACGTACATAATTTTGATTTGTGGCTAAGTCGCATTGAAATATTACATGTGTAAGATCAAATAAATTTTGAAATTTAAAGCACTACTATATACATTGGTTTAATCCGCGAACTATAATTTTCGCCCACGCAGTTTTGCTCCGTTTGGAGTTTGCCAGACAAAGTCGTGTCTAAAGAGAAATAATTTGAAACATTGTAATTCGTCAAGTCTTAAACCGCCCGCTGGGAGAGATGGCGAAAGGATCGGAAATAAGACGGAAGGTTTATTTTCTTGCTTACATTATACGAAATATTCTTTAATGATAACCTTTTACAATGAAAAGAGAGAACATATACTTTACTGAACATCTATTTGAGATGTATTGGTTTGTTTGATTGTTTGGGTTTTTTTTTGTTTTGTTGTTTTTTCCAATCAGTTTACTGTTCTCTACAGTCGTACTTTTACATTACATATTATTTTATTTTTGAACAATCACATCTTCACACACACACACACACACACACACACACACACACACACACACACACACACACACACACACACACACACTAAAACAAAAAAAGAAACCAAAAAACCTCAATGCATCATAAAAATATTTCCAAATTGTTTAGGTTTTAAACATTAAATTTACATATTTTTTTATGATATGCTAAAACATATCCCACTTTCTTCGTATTTTAAAAGGATTGTGGTATATAGAAAATATCAAATTATCGAGAAAGCACAAGTTTCGGTATTTAAATGTGCTATTACTTATTACAAATCCGGTTGAAAAAAGGATATAAATGGGTTATAAAAAACCTGAAATAATAAATGTGGTAAATCACGCATCAGTGAATTTAAAAAAATTATTTATTTCTCGTTAAGTTGGGGGAGTGAAGGGACACATCATTTTGGAATAACAATCATCAGTGGGAAATCCCACTTTCTTCGTATTTTAAAAAGATTGTGGTATATAAAAAATATCAAATTATCGAGAAAGCACAAGTTTTGGTATTTAAATGTGCTACTTGATATCTCTTGAATTCATAAAGGTATCCGTATAATAAAAATATGTTTTTTAAAGATTATATAATACAAAATATATGCATGTGTCAGAATGATTGTTAAAGAAATTACAGACTTAAACATGTCTTATTACAAATCCGGTTGAAAAAAGGATATAAATGTGTTAAATGACAAAGCTTTAGTAATGTACATCATATAATCTTATATTTTGAACATTGACGGCTGTGCAATCAGCGCAGTTGAAAATTTAATCGCCGACTGTGTACTGTATTCCGTTTTTTACTTATCGAACGATTTCTCGGGAATTAGCTCAATATTTGCTGTATTTTCAATTTATTATATTAATAACATAATAATAAAAAATAATATAAACAGTTACTCTCTACTTCGTACACATTAACAGCAAACTAGCTTAGTAATGATTCTAACTACATGTAAATGACAGTGAGGTAAAACGTATCGACAACTAGCTTAGTAATGATTCTAACTACATGTAAATGACAGTGAGGTAAAACGTATCGACAACTAGCTTAGTAATGATTCTAACTACATGTAAATGACAGTGAGGTAAAACGTATCGACAACTAGCTTAGTAATGATTCTAACTACATGTAAATGACAGTGAGGTAAAACGTATCGACAACTAGCTTAGTAATGATTCTAACTACATGTAAATGACAGTGAGGTAAAACGTATCGACAACTAGCTTAGTAATGATTCTAACTACATGTAAATGACAGTGAGGTAAAACGTATCGACAACTAGCTTAGTAATGATTCTAACTACATGTAAATGACAGTGAGGTAAAACGTATCGACAACTAGCTTAGTAATGATTCTAACTACATGTAAATGACAGTGAGGTAAAACGTATCGACAACTAGCTTAGTAATGATTCTAACTACATGTAAATGACAGTGAGGTAAAACGTATCGACAACTAGCTTAGTAATGATTCTAACTACATGTAAATGACAGTGAGGTAAAACGTATCGACAACTAGCTTAGTAATGATTCTAACTACATGTAAATGACAGTGAGGTAAAACGTATCGACAACTAGCTTAGTAATGATTCTAACTACATGTAAATGACAGTGAGGTAAAACGTATCGACAACTAGCTTAGTAATGATTCTAACTACATGTAAATGACAGTGAGGTAAAACGTATCGACAACTAGCTTAGTAATGATTCTAACTACATGTAAATGACAGTGAGGTAAAACGTATCCACAACTGGTACTACCGACTTCTAACTCTTAAACTCCGACTCTGACTCAAACTAACTAACTTATCTAAGATTACACAAATAAAATCATAGAAAAAGATTTAATTGAAGTGACTTACTAATAATGCCCATGTTTAAATTATCTAATCTGAAAACATTTCTTTATTTCTAAACTGAACATCGCCTAGATAAAAGTCCATTTATTCACCTGCGTTAATTCGCAAATTGTTATGTAATTTTTTGAACTCTTTTAGTGTCAAACACACATGAAAAAATGACAATAATAATCCGTCAACCATGTCAAAAATCCATAAAACGAAATACAAATTCAAAGCAGAGAATGTGAGCTGCACAACACTGCCCCTAATTTCTAATTAATATATTTCGCTAAAGCTACATTTGATGTCCTATTTCTTTGTTACAGTTAAGACGTTCGATAAACAATAATTTACATTCTATATCATTACAATCAGTATGAACTTCCTAAGAATAAGGAAGACTACATTAAGTTAGTTAACAAACAAATTAAATCAAGAGAAAATATTCGCAAAATCTAAATTATACATTTTACATTGTGTTATAAACATGGACGTTATAGTTTTAATTTTGACACAAAACACATAAAAATAACATGTAAAATAGGTATACATGTGTCTTAATGTTGGTAATGTATACAGACTAGATAAACAAGGAAGTCGTATGTATCATCGTTGAATTTCAAATTATCAAGAACCACAGGTTTGGGTTCCAAAACGGTTAATTAAATATCCCGTGTTTTATGTTTTATGTTTCAGATTCACTGTATTTTTTTTTCAATTGTGTTTCTTAATTATGTTCCACAAATGATGTTTATGGTTCGAAATGGTTGTAAAAGACTTACTGAAAATTCGTTTTCAAAAAATTAATTAAAAAGTAAGACACGACTTGAATTTACCTTTTACAATTTTACAACTTTTGACATATATTCACATTCTATCTTTTACAAAATCAGCTTACATGTAAACGTATACTTTTGAAAAGTACATTTAAGCTTTTAAATTAACCTGATATTAATTTCCTTTGCTATAACGAACGCGATATGGTGTCCTTATTTTGGCATATTTGAAAACGTATACATATGTTCCCCCTTTACAATAAAAAAAATGTGTATGCATCGATTTTTTTTTGGCAAATAAAAGAGCTTGCTATGAAGACCCCAGTAAAATATAAGTCTGACTGGAAAATGTCAGCGTATAAGTTGCTTTTCAAATATACAATGTATTATCAATAAAACAAGGCAACCTAAAATCAAGACATACCTCAATAAAAGCTACTCCCCTTTATGAATCTCACTAAAATAAACTGTTTTTTTTTATTCAAATGAGATGGAAAGAAGCACCGATGAACAATTTAAATGTACTAATTTTCTCATGGATTATTTGGTGATATTTTGACGCGAGCATCCGTTGATGTTAAGAGAGATCAATCCATTTTGATCAAAGAATAACATACGCCATTATGCATTTCTCCTCCGACCCAAATTAGAGTTCTATAGAGAGCTATAAAAAATTTAAAGATAGTTCAAAAAAAGTATGCAAAAAGTTATCATCCCAGCGACGTCGTGATAAAGAAGTGAAGATTGTCTTATTTTGCTAAACTAATCTTGTTGAGCAAACTACGGGTGTTTTCCGACGGTTTTTCAACTGGGAAACATTGATCACATGCTTGCTCAAATACCATTTTTTATTATGATATGTATAATTATACAAACAAAAACATATGTAAAGATAGAACTTGTGTGGATCTGCGCTCTATACCTTATAAGGTAAAAATGACAATATTTTTATTTCTTTGCGAAATTGCGGGAATTATCTAATATTTGTGAGTCATATATAACCAGTTACATGGGAGTTATCGTTTATAGAAAGTGTTTTAAAATCTTCGCCTCAAGTACAATTATTTAATGCCTGAGCAGTCAATAGACCCGAATATTTTTCTCGAGGTGCAGGGAACAGCTCAGTAAGATATATTGCCCGAGGCCAACGGTCTATGGACTGTTCAGGCATTAAATAATTGTTTTATTACCTAATTCCGTTTTTAGAATTTAGGGTTCACAATTTGTATATTATAGAAGGCTTTCGTACCAGTATGCAATATACTAAGATTGTTTTGATCTTTCACTTATGCCAAAGCTGTTAAATGCATTAAAATATCTCCACTTATTAGCTTACTTGAAAAAGGGAAGGGCTCTAAACCATTTGTTTATAGATAGTCATTTACCTTATATGAAGCTTTAAAGCTGCTGATCATTTGATACTTTATATTGATAATATTGAATTTGATATCACTAGTATTAAAAACAGCGTCTATGTAAAGGAAACACGTAGTTTTATTAATGTTCAATAAAATTCACTTATAACGTTACGATACATTCCCTGAGATATATCGAAAGGATGCAGATCGTGACGTCAAATTTAATTATGATGTCATATCGTATGACGTCGGAAGGGTGAATTTCTTCACATTGCTGGGAATTCAATCGGGAAGCCTTAACATACCCGCGTTCTGAAATACGTTGCAGGTCCAATAGATCGCAGTCTATTGACAGGCGGTCCAACAGATCGAAGTCTATTGACTGGCGGCCTAATGAAAAAATGACAATAACAAACCGTCAACCATCTCAAAAATCCATAAAACGAAATACAAATTCAAAGCAGAGCAACACGGACCTCCAAGATAGAGGTAGGATCAGGTGCCTAGAAGGAGTGAGGATCCACCGTGTGCTCTTTGTCGTAATCGGGAAAATAAAAACCGCAAAAGTCCGTAGACAATTAGGTAATTAATTATGGTCTAACAATTAGTATGAAAAACGTCAGTCAGCATGCGACTCAGTGGAAGATTGTATTTGCTGACAAGGTCGTCGTATCGACCATAGAACTTACGAAAAGATGACTTTAAACGAGACTGTTG
The DNA here is from genome assembly GCA_020458035.1 of Magallana ariakensis. Lineage (NCBI taxonomy): Eukaryota > Metazoa > Mollusca > Bivalvia > Ostreida > Ostreidae > Magallana > Magallana ariakensis. The sequence continues at coordinate 82,584,607 of CM035811.1, forward strand.
ATAGTCCTGTTGTATCAACTTGTTTGTCAGTAGCTTGCCTCGTCTTAGAAACTGTTCATACGAAGAGCATGCCCCTGCGTATCGAATTAACTGAGAGACAAAAACACCATAGGCAGGTGATGAAGGTATATTGCTACATAAGTAAGGAAAGTTGACTAAAGAAAAATTGAAGTCATCGCGTTTATCATGAAGTTTTGTTGTTAGGTTACCATCAATGTCCATTTCCAGTAAAATATCCAAATATGAAACAGATGACGCTGACTCTGTGGTATCTTTTATTTCAAGTTCACTGGGATATATCGAGTCGACGTAAGTATGGAAATAACAATTGTTAATTGATAATACGTCGTCGATATACCTAAATGTTAAGTTGAAGGCCACAGCGAGTGATTTATTTTTTTCACGTACAAGTTTTTGAATAAATTCTGCGTCATAAGAATACAAAAATAGGTCTGCTACAGTAACAATGGGGCACAATTGGTACCCATGGGAATTCCAACAGATTGTTGGAAGACTTGATTTCCAAAAAACTACATAGATGTTGTCTATCAGAAATTCAAGCATCTTTTTAATGTCAACTTCAGAGTACTTGTGTGTGCAATCAGAATGGTTTTTAACAAAATAGTTTTTTAGATTTCCAATGACAAGGTAAGCATTTTTACGACTTTCATTTTTATTGAAGAAACAACTAAAAGATCGCAGTCTATTGACCGGCAGTTAAATAGAACGATTTCAATAGTCAAGGAAAACTGCATACACATACAAAATAGACGCAAATATTTAATTTGTAATAAAACATCAAAATACCTTTCATTAGGTAATAATTTGTGATATTACTATGCAAGCATCCTAATATAGCGTAGATTACTAAATGTTAAAACCATGACATCTGGACCACTTCTGGGGCACCTGTAGAGGTTCAACCTTTAACAGAGAAATATGTAGGAAAAACTTTTAAAAAACTACCGTACAAAACTGCAATTTGTGAAATACTAGCAACTATGCATGCATTCTCAGATATTGTAGATTTTAAATATCTAAAACCGTGACATATACTGGGGATCAAGGAGGGATTCAAATATTAACATACAAATATATATAGGGAACATATTTAAAAATAGTCTAAGAAATAATAGTTTTGCTACAACTTGTGAGATTACTATGCAAGCATATTCAAATAGTGCATATTTAAAATAGTTAAACCGTGATCCCCGGACCAATGAGGTCCCAGGAAAATATTAACACATAAATATATAAGGAAAACCTTTTAAAAAACTTTTTCTTAAGATTAACATTGCTGCAATTTGTGATATTACTATGCAAGCTTCGCAGATTGTTTAGATGTAGCTGTGTGATGTTATAATGAATAATATACTAAGTAAATTAAACGGTAAGTCAAGATCCGCGTGATTAGGTAATTTACATTTTAGACAATTTTGTTTACATTAAGTTTATATACCCTCTGTTATATAACCCGGCGTACATTCGGTCTGATTGTTTATAAGATAGCATTTAGATAAAAAAAAGACATTCTAAAAAAAAATTTCAAATTTAGTTATCAATGACCTCTTTCAACCAGTGGTTATAGAACAATGTTTGAATTAAGAATAATTCAGTTTGTTTAAATATACTGATAAGTAAACTTAATTTGTAACACGCTTTGTTATCTATTGTTCCCATGTTTGTAAATAACTGTAATATACACAATGACATTTAGAGAAATACAAGGTGTGCCACCACAATTCTTGGCATGTGCTTAACATATACAGCAAAACTCGTTTATAGCAAATTTCAGGAAACAAAAAAAAAAAAAACTTCGTCATAACCGTGATTCGTTCGTTGTGTATAACGAGTGTGTAAGGAATATTTTTGCGAATTTGTTGTAAAATAATCAGCTGACAGTACTTCATTTAAATCTAGAATATGAAATCAATAAAACCACATTTACAAAAAAGTCAATATAACCTGTCACTTTCTTTTTTTATTTTCTGTCTAATATTTTAATTTGAGTATTTTATATATGCATCCTAAAATCTATGTATCTTCAGTCAAATTTGTAATGGAGAATATTCGTTATATGGATAATGAATAACGTGAAAATATAGCCAGCTGGGGTCTTGAAAATACGTCGTTATAGCAGTAAATTCGTAATAGCCGTGCTCGTTATATGCGTCAATTTGCTATAGGTTTATTTAAGAAATTTGCCGGGACATAAATAAAAGTACGTCATTGCCGTAAATTCGCTATATACATGTTCGTTATATTAGAGTTTTGAGGTACACACTCAACTAAACAATATTTTACAAAGTATCCTTTTTAATTGTAACAAAGAAGGATAACCGTGAGGATATTTTACCTTCAAAGGTAAATACGACCTTCTCCCCTTGACTTGAATTTAAAAGGACAAAGCAATAATCGTAATTACAAAACGCAATGTTAAGTGACTGTTTTAGTTTAGAATTTATTTCTTTTGATTTTATACATTTCTTTCTATATAAGTACAGCTTATATGTGAGTAACTTAACAATTAACATTAAAACGATAAAATTATTTTATATAAAAGGAAAACTTAAAGCATAAATGTAAAACTAGCCTTAAATCTAACATAGATTTCTTGGATGAACAAAATATTACTGCAAAAAGATGAAGCATTTAACATATTCACAAATTGAAAAGTCATTGTCTCAAAGTACATGGATTGAAGTCGTTTCTATTTATCTTTCAACTACAATAGTAGCAAAAATTATTATTTAACAATTAAAATCAATCAGAAAACCCTTTGTCTTAATAAAACAAGACTCCTGTAATCATATGATTTCACGTTAAATAACATATACACAAATCATGAATTATAAAAGTAAACACATTGTTGTAACATGTCTTTTTACACCTTTACATAACTAGACAGATCAATAGTTATATATGGTAAAACATAATTTGATAAAAATAATCAAACACACACAACATGCGAGCATTGTTTTAATGGTGCATGACATTGATTTTGTAGCTAAAAGAAAATATTACCAAAGACAGCATGTAATAACAAAATTACTGACTGAACCAGGGTAATATTAGACTTAAAAAAATAGAGAAAATTAAATTAAATTCAATTAAAGCGATCAAACAGCGATGTATCAAATATTCAATTTTTATTAGTGGTGGTTCTGTACATTAAAGATATTTATCATGCATATAACCTTAGCTTTAAATGGCGGGGTGTAGATTGACACATTGAGGTGTTGATGCCTTGAAGACCCAATTGTGTATAAGAATATATTTTTATTAATACACGGGGGTTTGTTTAAAATATACCCCCGCATGTATAATCAAATGATTTGTTTCTTGTGTCTGTGGGGTTGTTGGATTGATCTGAATCGGTTGGAATCGATAAGAATCGATCGGAAATATCCGTAATGATAAAGCAATTTCATTTGTTAGAAATAAAAAGAAGGAAATGGTAAAAAAAGTGAGACAAAGGAATGTAAAAAAGTTTTAAAAGATCGGCTTCAGGAATCTTTAGATAGTGTTTTAAAAGTTACATTTGTCTTTTTTATGAGAACATTGCTTATGGTTAGCTGTAAATCTGTTGATATTGCAATTAGAGTTAATTGTTTTTTCCTCATGCAGTGTTAAATCAGGTGCGGATCAAGGATGTTCCCTAAAACCCTAAAATTGCAATTTAGAAGTAGATATTCTTGGTTATAGTTGCAAACATTATTAAGTTCTTGGTAGTACATAATGCGCTTAGGTGGCACGGGACAGTTTTTTGATACAATTCATTGTAGCCAGAGGATGTGTGTCTTCGGAACTCTGTAACTAGAATTTCCTCAGTTCCCATTGAGCACAAATACCTATAATTCACTTGTTATACGGTCAATCACTTATTTCTGAAGAAAATTACTAGTCAAAACCTGTAAAATTTTTTACATACTGGATTTTATGAGATTTTGACCCTTTCATATTTTGCTAATTTTTCATGATTTTTCAACTTTTTAGACCTCCCCCACCTAATTCCATGCAAAGGGTTGACCTGTACCGTGTGCATGTTGCACCATTACATGTCAGAAACTTACCGGTGTATAGTTTACAATGTCCCATCCACCTACTTTTAGTGTTATTTTACCTCCCGTCTGTCACTTGCAATTTCACTGTATAAAGTCAACACAACAGTCATAGCCGCGGTTTCGCATTTTACTTCTGATGCTCATGTACCTAACATATGGGGCCTACATATTGCATGTTAATTTCCACAAGAGACATCCCTCTAACTAATGATAATCATTATAAATAATTTCATGAATTTTAGCAACACTCATAAGCCTTTGTGCTTATTATTGAGTATTTTCTTTTATATTTTTATGGATGGTTAATGTTTAATAAATAGTCATTAAGGAAATTAAAAAACGAAGTATGCATTTCAATGACAAGAAATCAAGTGAAACATTTATATATTTATGGATTTATTCATAAATAACTGTATTTTGGACTTTACTTTTTGAATTCATTCAAAATTCGTTTTGTAATATTAATTAAAATTAATTTTAGTAAGTTACTTATTGAATTTGTGATTGAAATTTTTCGGAGTTTGTGTGTTTCGAAGGGATAGGGTGTTAATGTCTCAAAACCTGCTAATGTGTTATAACAACATTGTGTAATTGTCTTTTATCTCTAGGACATCAGTCATTGAGTTTATTTTAATTATTCCGAAATCTGCGAGTCTTGCACCCAGCGTACTTTATTTCATCACCTGTCAATTCTACCTATCGTTTAGATTTAATATATATAGTCAGGCATTATTGTCAAGCAGCAGTCTGAAATACGACGGCCAGCCTTGTCCAGTCGTCCGACTTACCTTGGAGGCCAATACCGGCCATATGACTCTTTCATTTTTTATTCATGGAATTGTCATCGTTCGGACTCATGTTATAAATTCGAAATCTAACATCAACTGGCTTTTTTTATATCTGTAATGGTATTTCGGTGGACATTAGGAAAAAGGCCTCACCAACCGTGTGGTTTTACCTTACGACCCACAGTGCGCATTACCCTTTAAAAATTGTACCCTATACACCAGCATCCCCTCATCCTATTCGTATTGCACGTGACAGATGCAGTTCCACACGACGTCACCAATACCTTGCAAATTTACGTCGTCACATTTCTGTGAAATGTTTTGTTGAATTTTCATATTGCGAGTAATAACATTTAATTTATATTACGTTGATTTTGCCGACGCAAAAAATTTGTGTTTGTAGTTTCATTATGGAATAACATAATTTGGTAAATTATTCATCATATCTTAATAAATACATAAGCATTACAAGTATTTACTAGGTATCAAATTTCATTTAAGCAATATTTTTTAAATCATCATTCAATCATGCCATGGACATAGTGATCCATGTCAAACATTTCTTGTTCTTCATCAAAAAGTTCTTGGATGCATTCCAACTATTTGAAGATTAATCAAGAAAAAATAGAGCTTTTTGTCTTCGCTCCAAAACACAACATTTATTACATCAAAGAACTCAGCATCAATTTTGACGTCAACAAAATTAACGTCTCATCAATTGTAAAAAAAAATTAGGTGTCATTTTTTGATTCGGTACTGAACATGGATCACCAGGTTCGAAATATCGCAAAATCATGTTACCACCAACTACGTAACATTGCTCGCATTCGACCCTTAATATCAGAGAGCGCTAGTAAAACCCTTGTATGTTCACTTGTGACCTCTTGTTTGGACTACGGCAATGCCTTACTACACGGTGTATGTACCAGTTCCTTGTCATTACTTCAAAGGATTCAAAACACAACTGCTAAGATTATAACGCGTACTAGGAAATATGACCACATAACACCAGTGCTGGTCAAGTTACACTGGCTTCCAATCGAGCAGCGAATCCTACAGGCTTTCAAAGCCTTACACAAAATATCGCCATTGTATATACAAGAACTGGTTCAGGTCTACAAGTCAAATAGGTATCTGCGCTCTGAGAGCTCTTTGCTCCTTGTTCAATCGCATGCGCGAACTAATTCGTATGGTGACTGGCGGTTCGACGTGGCCAGTTTAGAACAATCTTCCCCAAAATCTTAGATAAGAGGGAAATTTTATTCGTTTTAAAAAAATATTGAAAAATTATCTTTTTAGCAAGGCTTATCCAGACTATTCTTAAGTATTTACACATTTTAGACTTTATTTTATTGAGTACAGACACAGCACAGCATTGATTTTTACTTGTAAACAAAATTAAATGTTATATAAGTATGTAGTTTTTGAAATATAGTGTATTTAGGTATATTATTTATGTTCTTAGCTTTAATGCTAATAACTTTTATATGTACAGCGCTATAGAGTAATTTAATAAAAATTATATATGGCGCTTTATAAATTTTGTATAATAATAATAATAATAATAATAATAATAATAAATTGAGTAAGAAAGGTTGAAATAAGTTATTATTGGTAAAACCCTAATATTTTAAGTTCACAGCGATGGTTATAAAACATATGAAATAATCCTATACGTGTCACTTGATATTATTATATAAATAGTGCCTGTTTGGGAGGGTACCAGTTGAAATTGACACCCCGAGAAACCATTGTCAACCGACGCGAAGCGGAGGTTGACAATGTTTTCCGAGGGGTGTCAATTTCAACTGGTACCCTCCCAAACAGGCACTATCTATTTTATTATACTGAATGTCTTAATTTTATAGCAAATTTTACTGCTTTTATATAGAAAAGACGTTAGTTATACGGCGAACCGTACGCGCACAAATTACGCGCATGTAAAAATTTGTTCTGTCTGCCCGTTGCCAAGCGTGTTGCTAACGCTGAGGGTAAGAGAACAGATTGTCAACTGCGTCTAAACCAATCAGATTTCAGTATTTAACATGACAGTATAATAAATTCATTTGATATCTATTTGATTATGACCTAATGCTTTTTTAAGATAACTTGTAACAATATATATGAATATGTAATAATGATTGTAAAATAATTTAGGGATTAAAAAGTATTTTAGAATCCGCTAATTGATTTGTAATTTCATTGTTATGTCAAACAGAAATATGAGCTGAAAGACATTGTTCCTCTGTTCTTACTTTCGATTTCCCTAAAGGTACATTTATTTATTTTTTAATGCTCTTTGTTGCAGTTAAAAGTTCGATAAACATTAGTTTACATCCTTTCTCATTAAAGTCAGGAGAAATGTCTCAATAAAAAAGCAGAATAAATAAAGTAAAAAAAAAATAAAAAAAATAAATCAGCAACCTGAAGAAAATATTACTTGTACATATTGACATATTGACATAAAAATAAACGTTTAAGTCTTAGTATTGACACAAAATAAAACAAAATTAAAAAAAGAAATATAGATCATGCATGCGTCGAGTTCTCATGTTAAAAACGTCATACAAACATTAATTTTTTATCTTTACATGATCAGATTACCTGTAAACTTATACTTTTGAAAAGTATTGTATTTAGAGTTAAGCTTTATAAATCAAACCTGGTAGCAAGTAAATTAATTTTCTAAAACGAAATAGATAAATATTATTTTTTAAGCATATTTGAAAACTTATACATCGTCACTGTAAAGGACAATGTACGCATTTTAAATGATTTTTTTTATGTCTGGACATGTGATCATACCTATTTGTTGTTAGTTGGCGTCTTGTTCTAAATTCTTAGTAAAACACACGCTTTAACTACCAACAGAAAGAGAGATAAAATACTAGTTACATGTAATACTTAGATATGTAAAGAAGGATGTTCGTTTTGGAAAAAAAGTAATCCATACTTCATATTCTATTATGTATTTCTGGTGTCTGAAAAAAAAAAGTTTCCTTAACCTACGCCTAATAAGTTATACTGATTCTGATGGAAATTCTTTATTATTGTTATTCTTCTTCTAGACATTTTCTCAAATTGTAATATATCGCTTAATTTTCATCAAATTGCATTGAAATTTTCAGGGTATATTGCAAATGATAATACGCTCTCCTCAACACAAAAAGATATGTAATAGATACTTCCTGTTTCGAGTTATTTCCCTTTTAAAATATTTTATGGCCACTCCACTTCCTAACAAAGGACCTGAGACGGCCTCTAACAAGTGACTTTAAGTTATAAATCTTTAATACAGATACTTTGAATGTTGTCCTCCCAGTTTTAGTTATTCGATTTTCCTTATTAAACTGCTTAAAAAACTAAATCGAAAAAAACTTGGCGGATCCAAGTTAGCGGGAGTTTGGATCAAAATATATACTTGCAATGAAATGATATTGAATTTTTATGAAAAGAAGGAATATATTTACTTGTAACTTTTTTTAGAGTATACATAGTAGTTAAGATTTGACAAATGTTGAACTAATAAATGAGCCAATTCGTTTCTTGAATGCACAATTTTAGTTTTGACGGATAGAACAATAGAACTTTCTAGAACGGGGTAATGAAGAACGCGGGTTGACTAACTAACGTCATGGCGAAAAGTGAAGGACGAGTGTATCATGCATCGCGGGCAGATACCTTGGATCGGACATCTATGGTTAATACAAACAAGTTAATTAATAAAATACATAATTTAAAGCGATTTTAATTTTGATGGAGAAAACTTTTCAGTACGGGGTGCCCCAGGAACGCGGGTTGACTAATTAACGTCATGGCAGTAAGTGTAGGGCGATGTAACCATCGGGAAGATACTTTGGATGTTACAACTTTGGTATAAAATATGCAAATAAATATGCCTACACTAGCTTTTTTTCTAAATTTCATACATTTTTATACCATGACAGATTGGTAGCAAACCTTAGACATTAATTTGTAAATTTGTATTTGTTATGCAAAAAAGTAAACACGGGGAAATTGAATATGGGAGGGGGTGATCCCGCTCCCCATTTTTTAGAAAAATATCTTTTATCTGATATTCTTATTTGGAACAGTAATAAAAATTCTAATTTAATTTGACCTAAAGAACAAAATTGAGAGATTTCTAAATAATCTTAATACCTACCTAGCACTACCTAGCACTAAATACCCACCCACTGGTTAGAAAATAAAATAAAAACATACATGTATATATAACATCAATTTCAGTTTAGATTTTTCACCCCTGTCACCTCCTCTAAATATCCAGCCATGCAGTTAATTTTTTTTATTTTCATTTTAAAGAATAGGTTAAGAAAGCAATTAAGAAAAAAATGTAAACAGTATATACAACAATGAACCAAAAAAGATGGTTCAACATATTAACATTGTATCATATTAATGTGTCAAGTGTTAATTCCCGCGCTTGTATGGAATATCATCTAGTGAGAGTAAAAAGCTAAACATGTAGACAGGTACCCGCTTTCATTTGTCAAATAAACGATAATTCAATTATGCGTAAAATTTAAATTATGTCGCAAAACCATTGTTCTTACTATGTGGGATGATAAACATATTAAAAAAGTTGTTTAATGTGTTTCATGCTTTTTCCACCACTCGTTTTGAGATATTTATTTTGCTATTGTAAAGTTCTTAATATTTAAAACACATGTTCTTATATTTAGCAATATGTGAATTATAGTTATATCTCTAACTTCCATGTATTTTAAGAATTAAAGGGGCATGGTCTCGATTTTGGTCAACTTCTATTTTTCTGTTTTTATTATTTACAATGCTTTAGGAATGCATTTCTAATGACAAAATGAAATTGGAGAGTCGGTAGTGAAGTTATAAGCAAGATACAGGGCTCACAATTATTTGTATTGTAAACAAGGCTAGTGCCCTGTTTCTGTTTAAATAAGTTCAATATACCGGTAAAAGATCTTTTTCAAGCTGATTTTCCCATCTTCTTATTCATCTTAATCATAAATAAACAGATCCTAACGTTTACCACATTCATTTTCAATCTAAAACTGGAGTTTTGCTTTTACGTTCAAAATGTAAACAAAAAGCTTTGTTTACATAGCAAAGAATTGTAAGCTCTGTAACAAGCCTATAACCCAACGAATGATGCTGAAATTTTGGTTGCCTCTTTAAAATGCCTTACTAAAGCATGTTAAACATTAAAATCGGGAAAATAATTTTTGACCTAAATCGTGACCATGCCCCTTTAAGCACATTATATAAATGAAAACTAGTTAATATACGATAGCTACAAAGGCTTTCTAATCGACCCTTTCCCGTAAGCTTTGTGTATATGTTTATGTAACTCATCCCTCGCACGTGACCCAGGAGAGCCATCGAGCGTGGATCGACTAGCGATTTGCGGTTATTTAGTACACAAGCTTCGCGTGCTTGTACATGTACCTTAGCTTTGATACTAAATTTACTACTCTCTATACTCTTAATATCAACAATTTTGCATGAATTTTAAGTTTAGTTTACATTTTAACTACGATACGTACATGTGCTATGTACATGCTACAAGGGGTTTGATGTTATTTATTTCTTTTTAAATAATGAATTGTGTGGTCATTACAATTTTGTTAAAATAAATAAAATGATAAATCCGTAACTTATGTAAATGTCATATTAATGTCATACACTAATGAATTGTCCTAAATTCATCTCACCGAGCTTAGTGCGCCAATCAGAAGGTAGCTGATCTGTTTGCAAACATGTACACGCAACATGTTAAAGATAATTTACATGGATGTTGTAGACTCACTGAAATGATTAAATGAAATAGTTTGCATAAAGATTTCTGTATCATTGTACAGCGTTCAATAATTCACACCCTCATCGTACGTGTTTAGGCCAAACTTATAATGTCCAAATACCTGATAAACGCCGTTTGCTAAATTTCTCGTTATGATGCCCGAAATCGCACAGAAAACCGTCATAAATTATCTGCAAATGTAATACTGGTTGAAACGAAAGTGCTAAACATCAGGAAAAATCCTAAAATAATATTTGAACATCCTCTGGAAAAACGATCAATTATTAAATGATAAAAATATATTAAATTGTGTTTGGTATCTTGCAGAGCATCAATGCAGACTAATACATGGGTCATTATGTTTAATGAATCAATTTAATATAATATGATAAACTAGTTGTGATTATTTAATTACAACTATATTGCGTATTAGTCTTCTTTACATCGGTCGTTCGTTGAATTCGATCATTCATCGACCCTTTGTGAATCGTCAGCATCATAGCCACTGTTACACCTATGCGTCTGAGTCCTCTAAATTATAATGTTGTTGATATACCAACGAAATATTGCAGACACTTATATACCAAACACTCTAAGTTCATTATATATTGTGATACTAGTTTAAGTGTGAAATGAAATGTTAATCGTACATTGAATTAGCATGTTATTAAATACATAAACTTTATATATCTCTCTCTCTCTCTCTCTCTCTCTCTCTCTCTCTCTCTCTCTCTCTCTCTCTCTCTCTGCTCTCTCTCTTGGGGCGGTGAATTTTATGTTGCGGAGCCTATGCGACTAACGTATACGGGTTTTAGTTTCACATGAGTTTTTGGACTCTGAAATTTATGTTTGCACTATATAAGGACTTTTGTCATTTCTCGAATTTGCTCTCAGGTATAAACCCAAACTGAAATTGTAGTGGTTGTGTGGAGGTTATGGGTTATAGATATAATCTTCACCTCAACCCCCACCCCCCCCCCCCCACCACCACCACACACATATACTTGAACATTCGGATATTCATTCTTTTCATAACGCGTTCGCTTTAAAACCGGCAAATGTTATTGCAGTCATAATATAAAATTGATCAAAAATGTATTATCTTAAACTATGTGATTTAACTGCAATTGTGTATTTCTGGTATTTGTTAGTTTCTGTGCAAATATTCAGTAACATTGAACAAATAAACTCCAAATTAATTTTATTTTATTTTATCTAATCACCTACTCACATGTATAGCAATTTATCCCAGTCATTAATATACCATATTTTTTTAATTTTCAAATCATGTTTTTTGCTTCAAAAATTTAAAATAAGAAAACAAAATGATGATTTACATAAAATTCTGAACATAGATAGAAATAATACACCCTACAGTCTTTAAAACCGCAAAAATAACACCTTTCATGATACGCTGGCATATTAGCTTATAAAAAATCACTTTTTAATTAAATGTGCTGTTAAAATTTTTCCAGTATAATCACTTTTTACCTTTATCCAATAATATAAAAGCGCTCTATGCAATAGGAAAACCGCAGCTTCTTTCAAAACCTTAAATAAACTTATCGTTCGTGTAAAACCATTATTTTAAATAGCCGTATTTAACTATTATCATCTGATACTAATAAGGTGTAAGTATACTTTTTCTAAGTAGTTTTGGTCACACTTACACTATTTTGACACGGAGGTTACCATCTCTAAAATGAAAAAAGAAAGACAAGTCGCGTGTTATTAAGAAAAATTTGAAATGGTATACAATATAATACTTTTGACATCGTGTTTGACGTTAAGTTAATGAATCATGTAGACTACGCATACTGATAACGCATGTCTATAAAGAAGTGATTTCGCTCCGATGTCTAGACAAAAATGTTTTCATCTAAATTGAATGGACTTTTGTTTGTATTTGTTGTTCTTTTACTGTTACTTTTCTAAACTTTGAATAACAATCTCTAAATTGACACATTATCACAAAGTGAAGCATTTTATTTTTTTTTCCTTTTTGTAACGTACTGAATAAAGAACTAGGGATAAGACCGCAGTCTTAAAACTAGTTTACATTATTCAAAGGACGTCCTACGAGATTGAATTTTAGTGTGAGAGCCAACTAGAACTGGTTGTGACCTTCAATGAATGCATTGACGTTTATCTGAAACTGAATCAAAACAGCGTATATTTTAGGGGATTTTAACAATTGTTGGAAAGGAAGAAGAAATACCGATCATTTCCAGTTTATTAGGAACAAATATATTATTGCAATACACTGATTGGTTTTGTATTATTTTTATAGTAATACTCTCCAAGTTAAGCTTATCATAGAAAAATAATTTACTGATTTATAATTACTCACACCCAAAAAATCAACTTGATCAAAATAGATTGATCTCTCTCAACAGTAATGAATGTTCGCGTCAAAATTTCACCAACAATCCGTAAGGAAAAAATGGCACATCAAGATTGCTCATTGGCACTCCTTTACATCCCATATTAGAATAAAATGCTAATTATTTTAATGACATTCAAAAAGGGAAAGTTCTTATATTCATACCTGTCTTGATTTTAATTGTATGGAAAATACATAGCATAATTGATAATCAACAGATATGTTGATCTTTTTTGTCTTTATTATGTTTACTGAGGTCTTCAAAGCGACCACTGTTGACACAGGGCGAAAAACAATCTTTAAGCAAGTCCTTAAAGGTGACTTAAAGGTGGCGTAAAGGTGGCTTAAAGGATATACAATCTTTAAGCCACATTTAAGTCACCTTTAAGCTGAGCTTATAGGTCCTTAATGTCCAAACTTCTTTAAGTCACCTTTAAGCCATCTTTAAGCCACCTTTAAGCATCCTTAAGTGGCATTTACGCTCCCTTTAAGTTGTCTTTACACCATCTTTAAGTTCCCTTTAAGTCAGGTTTGATCAAGCTGAACAGATTCATCTTGAAAACATATATTAAATGCAAAAGCTCTTTTATAGGGATGGGAGGGGGTGATCCGAGTGATGATATAATTTCCAAGGAAGGGGGGGGTATTCCAGGCGTTTTAATTGTCGCTCCATTAATCACAGATCGCTATCATCAACACCGCTCCAATGGACACAGATTGCCGTTATAAAATTGTTTATAAATTTTTTTTGTTTGTTTCAAAATTATTGTAAGCGTGAGGGCAGTCTCTGTATCTAAATCTGCGCATGAAATTATATTAAAGTATATTTGTTTCCTATTATAAATTAATCGGTGAAATCTCTCTCTCTCTCTCTCTCTCTCTCTCTCTCTCTCTCTCTCTCTCTCTCTCTCTTTAGTTCATCCGGTTATTAAACAAACTAAAAAATGAACCAATAATGCATGATTTAATTTAATCGGTTTAAGATATGTATTTTTTTTTTCAATTTTAATTATTTCTAGGTCTAATTCTAGATATGCTAGATACATGTTAAAGATGAAAAGACTCTCAACTGCCTTGGTTATATCGGGCGGGATATTACCGCTTTGTTTGTCTAGACATAGTTTTGTTCGTTTGTGTATATCTAATTTGAGTCTATTGTTTGTCCACGTTAAGAAAACCCCTGGAACTAACACAGAATATACAAGATATACACAACAGGTGTGTCGTGTGCCCAGGTGCACGTCAGGGTTTCTAAAGGCGTTGAAATCTTAGTATGTACGTGTATACGATAAGTCTAGTGAATGAAAGTTTATTTACATTTGTAATTCATTTTGAAAGTATTATTTCCTAGCTGTGGGTTTTAAAAATGTTACGTATACAAATTAAAGATACATGTATGTAAGAGTAAAATCTAGAGGCAAATTAATTAATGTACCGGTGATCATAAATGGGGGTTAATTATTTAAATATATTTATAAGGGTAAATATGTCACATACCCGGCCTGGTACATCATACAATTGTACGTATAAGTATATGCATACATCATTTGCAATTGCCACATGCAGTAAATACGTCACCGGTAATTGGTAGTTTAAAAATCATGTATACAATTAAACATTTAAACATATATCATTTCATTTGTTATTTTAGATCTGTTGTAAATGTATAATAAATAAATCAATATTATTAAAATTATACATACTGGAACGGCGCCGTGATCATGAAAACCGGGAAATTGCGTAGAACTAATACCCTAGCTAATAGTTTCAATGCATTTAATAAAAGAAATAGTTTCATCTTCTTCCTTGCATTTAATTTCATTAAGCTATGAATTAGATGAACATAGCCTATATCTACTTGGTTTAATTTTATTAACTAAGTACTAGTAAGCCTAACGGTTTCCATTTAGGTATAATATATTTTATTCACTGAAGACCAAGTTTCGTATGTCATTCTAAATACATGCACGCATTTAATTTATAAATTAGATATAATTGATTGTTACAAACTGAATGGAAGTCAAAATCTGTTCAAGTAAAAACATTGATTCAATAGCCACTAATTTATAGGATATAAAAACCTACTAAAATATATAAGATGTCTTGGCGCAGAGGGAGTGGGGTGATTCTAGTAACCGAAGGGTCCCGGGTTCAATCCTCCTCTTGGAAGTTTTGAATTTTTTTTTTTTTTATTTTCTAGAACAAAAACCGTTTTTAATACATGTTCTATCATAAAGTTAATACATTTTGTTGGTAAATTAAGCACAATATTGAATTAAAAGATTTTTTAATGGCTTAAAGGTGGCTTAAAGGTGGCGTAAAGGTATCTTAAAGGTGGCTTAAAGAAGTTTGGACATTAAGGACCTATAAGTTGTCCTTAAAGGTAGCTTAAAGGTGGCTTAAAGATAGTCTTTAAGCTGCCTTTAAGCCATCTTTACGCTTTCTTTAAGCCACCTTTAAGCAACACATGTAGCTTAAAGGTGGCTTAAAGATCGTCTTTAAGCTACCTTTAAGCACCTTTAAGTTATCTTTAAGGAGAACTTAAAGATGGTCATTCATCCTGTGTGACCTACCTAGAGTTTATTAAAAAGTATTTAAAAGGGAAAACATGTTAAACTTTTTAATTTTGAATTATATGTAAACAAACACACACATATAAATATAACTTAAATTACTGATGTTCTTCACTAACAGCTTATATCGTAGATATTAATATAAACTGATTTTGTAATTGATGTTAATGTGTATGTTTAAAAACATATGCATTGTACATGATTTACAATGAAATATATGGTTTTTTTTTTAAAATTCTTCTCCAGTAACAGTAAGTGAAAAGAGTTATGCAAGGTCAATTTTCCAATTAAAAAAAAAAAAAAAAAAAAATTAAATAAAATTCTGAACATAGATGCATATATGCATTGTACATGATTTATAATGAAATATATGGGGTTTTTTTAAAATTATTTTCCAGTAACAGCTAGTGAAAAGAATTATGCAAGGTCAATTTTGCAACAACAAAAAAAATAAAAAAGAACAAAAAAAGACCAAAAACAACCAATCATCTAAGTCATATTATTAAGTCTTTATTCTAGATATTTGATAAGCAGGGTAAAGGTCAGAAGAGCTTTTGTTCGTTTTGATCTGACCTTAGAATGCTATTATGTATCAGCACAAATGCGTATTTTCAATTTATATGGCAACACAATGCAAAAGAATTTCACGAGATCTATACTTATTAAAATTAAATATCGTGAACTAGTGTTGCCACGTTTCAATGCTGTAATCACAGGTATTTTCACTTCCTCATACATAGCTTCGAAGCACTCTAATTTCAGGTGCAGATCACGTAGTTAAAATACTGGTCACCCATTTAAAAAGTCATCATATTCATTGCAGCTACTTGTTAGCATCAGTTCTGTACAAGAAATGAACATCAGACGAAGGTGGTGTGGGTAATGGACACATGCATTATTTTTGGTTCTATAATGCAATGCATATTAAAGTTGTACGTCACCTTGTGGTAAGAAAGTGAGGAGACACATGTATCAATGTGACATTAATGTATTGTATATGTGTTATATTCAATTTAATGGTTGATGATCCATTCTATTATTCTTATCGTTATCCGTAATCAGTTAAAAATATAATTTCTTGTTAATTGTTACATAGCAATAACAGATGAGGGTGGGGGGGGGGGGGGGCAGAGAATGTCATAATGGTTTGGTTTTGTTTTTCTTTTCATTGGTAAATTTTTAAATTGTTATTGCAAAACGCGTCACTTCCTCATTGAACAAATGTTCCAAAATAGTCTTAAAACAGGCGTAGATCAAGGAAGAAGCTAGAAATACGATTCAGAGGTGGGTAGTCTTCAATAAAAAACATACGTGATGAGATTCTTTGATGAAAGCTACAGTCTTAGTATCCAAGAAAATAATGTAATTTTCTCTTTTTGTTATACAACTTATTTTAATAAAATTTTGAATAATCAAAGAAAATTAAGAAGAACAAAATGTCAAATCCGTTTGCAGGGAGTTTTTATTTAAAATGATAGATTGAGAACATTTGAAGTTAAGTTTGCCTTACGAATATTACTGTCATTTTCATCACAGTGGGTATAATTCTATTCAACCTAAATTACGTCTAATGATATGATACTATGTTGTGAACATGGTGTTTTATTTCATCGTCAATGATCAAAATGTCGTTTTACAATTAGTATGTACTTTTCACAGAACACCGTCCCTTTGGTTTCTGCCTTCATAGTAAGGTGCATAATTGATTTGAATAGTACTGAGTTTATTACGAGATCGTTTAAATTTGATTCACATACAATTAGAATTTTTTCCTTTTAGTGCATGTTTATACCGATGTCTGAAATAATTAACTATAGTTGTTTTTTTTTAATGTAGAGGATTGTTTCCGTTAAGAAGACGATCTACAATGTAGCATGCAAAAAATAACTGCAATGTGAGCGCGCTAAAACAACTGTTAAAAGAAAAATATTTCTATTGCGTTAATCATCTACTGTAGAATCATCTCTGAAATTTTACCATTTGTAGTTAAAGCAACATAAATCACGGCTTACCGTTTAAATACATGTATAACGTATTCAAACGTGCATATGCCAACAAATCAAACTAACATTATACATGTATCATTTCTTTAATACAGGAAAAAAACCTTTTTGACCCTAAAAAAATTGTAGTATTTTGCCAAATATTACGAATAAATATTTCATTGTCATTCAAAGTTTATTATGAGGGTATCGTGTAAATATGCATGTGTTTGATTTTATAGCTTCAATTGACATTCACCTTTCTTCTGCTACATAGAAGTATACCTCCGAATAAAACTCATTTTTACCTTATAATATATTACATTAGTTTTAAACGTATCGTAAACCTTATCTGTGTCTTTATTTATTTGCTTCAATATTGTGGTACTGTGTACAAGGCGTGGTGCGCGAGCCTTTCAAACAGTACGCCGAGATGGCTCTGATGTAGAATTGTAAGCATTTTATTTGTAATTAATCATACAATACTGGGCGAAGTGTTTTTTGGGGGGCAATAGTTCTAGCCCTTTTCTTATAGCTGTATAACTTTGGGTTCTTTACAACAGCACTGGCATTGCTCTTTATGTAGATCTAATCTGGGGCCGTATGTCTTCTTGTGTGTACGCAAGTTACATATCTTATAAGCGTTTATTTCTTCTCGCTGCAATTTTTAAATGTCCCCGTATAATTTTTTTTTTTTTTTACATTTTTCACTCACAGAGACAATATATATATAAACCAAACAAATTGTATTTAATAATGTGTGATAACCAAAATTATATAGTGTATACATTTGAATACTTTTTTAAAATATCAAACAAATTAGCTTAGCACTTTTTATATGAAAAATGACAATAACAAACTGCAAGTTATCTCAAAATGACATAAAGCAAAATATTGATTCAAAGCAGAGCAACACGGACTTCTAAAAAGTTTAAGTTGGAATCAGGTACTTAGGAGGAATAGCATCCCCTGCCGACTGGTCGCACCTGCCGTGTGCTCATATGTCAAGGTCGTGAAAAACGGAAGAAACTGTATTCAGTCTGGTGTATAAATAATGGTCTAAAAAGTATGAAAAACGTCAGTCAGCATGTGTCTTATGAAACATTGTACATTGTACTTGCGTTAAGATGATTTTAGTCGAGGTTCTTGATATTCTTTTTCCAAAAAAATCGTTTGTTAGTGGCTTTTCAAGAAATTGTTGCTATGTAGAGCTTGCTCATAAACCCCATAAGCAGGTGATGATGGTATATTGCTACATCAGTAGGGGAAGTTTCATTAAAAAAATAAAATCATCACGTTAACATATAGTTTTGTTGTTAGGTTACAATTAACGTCTTTTTCTAGTAAAATATCAAAGTATGCGACATGTGTCTCAGAATCTGTGGTATCTTTTATTTCAAGCTCACTGGGATATATTGAGTTAACATAATGTTGTGAATGGATAAAAGATCATCAATATATCTAAATATCAAGTTGAAGGCCACAGCAAGTGTTTTATGTTTTTCTTGCAAAACTTTTGAACAAATTCTGCTGAATGAATTTATGAATTTATATACGAATATAAAAAAGCCAGTCAATATAAAAGATGAGCACATTTATTTCCATGGGAATTCTTAATGGTTTTTGGAAGATCTGGTCTCCAAAAAATATATAAATGATGTCTATCAGAAATCAATCATCTTTAAATTTCAACTTCAGGGTACTCGTGTGTGCAATCAGAATGGAGTTAAAAAAAATAATTTGTAACTTAAGTTAGAAGTTAACATCAATTCTCTGTAAAGACCAAAAATACGTGGCCACGCACTATCATGGAATTGAATTTTATCTCTCTGACTTGAAAGAGTGTTCCATATGAAGACTCCCTGTGGGTACATTTTTGACAGTACATACTCAGTTTCCATAGCAACGACATTGAAACATTTTGCTAATGGCCAAAATGACATATAGAGTACCATCATATAAATAACTGGTATGCTCCCTGCATGAAGGTTTGATCATGACATTGGTTTAATTTTATAAACAAGTAATCAATGTACATGTACACATAAATTGATTTACGTGAAATGTACAGATAACAATCCCATCGGTTTGTGTTTTATAGATTTAGCTTATAAAATAGTAAAAAACAGGCACACTAAATGATATCAATTTAATTTTAAGCAGGCAATTGAAAGCTGGAATAAACATTTTTTTAACAAGATGAGACCTTGGTCTAATAAATACAACAAAAATTGGCTTGGGTATATTCACTGGCTTTCACATACAATTATTTGAAGTTATCGCTTTTCCACAAAATTCAATTTAAAGTTACTTCCCTTTGTTAACTCTTCTGTATTGATGTACAAAAAAGACGTCACAACAACATGGCAAAAGCAGACGTTGGAAAAACATAGATCAAATGGGGTGGAGAAAGCAAGGAATTTGAGTTTAAGTGTATTTAGTGTAAGTCTCTAATGAATTGCTGAATATGAAATGACCAATGTTCTATCGGAATTAAGCTTAATTACCGATCTGGGCTGTATTTAAACCTTTTGTAAACATGTGACTGTCTTGTACAATTAAAACAATTGTGATCAAATGAAACAGACGGATATTTCCTCTACTTGAGTTTCGGTAATCTGACTTACGAATCCAGCACTCAACCAAGTAAGCTAATGACCTACCAACCTGCAACACTTATATAGAATTGCAATACGACTAACACCCCTACCCCGGACTGATGGTGTGGAAGATGGAAAGAATCGCAGTGTGTAAAAAGTGTGTAAAATACCAGACTTATATCCCCATTATGTAGGATTTACTCATTTTGAGAACCCTCATGAACAAGTGAAAAAAACAGGATCATAAAAAGGCAGTTTATGGAGATAACATGCAGTCCATAGCAGTCCTTATTCCAATTGGTCAAGGTATGTATATTCACACCCAAATCAAATAAGCTTCAACCAATCTATAGCCTGTTCCAGCTTCCATCGCTTTTAGTTGATTTTCTCAATGAATACATGATACATCTCAGGTCTAAATGAAAAAGTAAATTTACAAAATCAGGCATCAGATTCCCCTGGCAAACAAAATTATCCCCCTAAACACCACTCTCCAATTATTTACAGAATCACCCAGGCACTTTCATGTTATTCGCAATGCGAATTCTCAGTGGTTATTTTTTTTAATTGATAATTTTAGGTTAGCTGTATATTGATACTTAAAGTAATAGAAAATACCCCCCCCCCATGAAAAAAAATGTTTTTCACTTTTTTGATTTGTTTACTTCTTTTGCATCATGTTATATTTCATACCTAAGTTTTGGGTTTTTTTTTTGCTGATTTGAGCCATCTTAATTAAGCAAACAGTGATGAGTGATGGAAATAGAATTTCGAACAGACTTACTTAATTTAGATTATATAATATACATGTAAAGTTAACAGTATTAAAGTAAAGGTAAAGGTAATTTGGGAATGTTTAAAATGTTTCATTTTATTACAAATTTGCTGTAAATATATTAAAATATAATTGTAGGATTATGTGTATGCTGCTGAAATAAATGACTTTGGCCCTTATCACCACAACAGAGTATGTCAAAAGGAAGACATAGAACAGGAAATGTGAGTTGATAATTTTAAACAAAATTAAGCAAAAAGTGATGTCACATGTAGATATTCAAATCAACTGATAGTATATTATCTATCATGCAGGGCTCAACAGTAACACTTGTGTAGTTGCTGTGTCCAGCTGATTTTTTATTTGGACAAGTCAATCTACACAAACACTTGTCTGGCTGACAAGTCATTTTTCTCAAACAATTATAATATGATGATGGATTCATAAAATATCATGAAAAGTTAAACAATTTTTTCCACTGTAATAAAAAAGAAAGAAGATCAGATCATACTTTAAGTATAAAAAAAAAATATGAAATTTCAGGGAAGGTTGAAAACCTATATCCTAGCTATGTATATAGTAGCTAAGTTACTGGAATAAGTGAACTAAATCTACTTGTCAGTGTCATATCACTAGAACACACCAGTAGATTAAGTATAATATTCTTCTCTGGAGTGATATTACATGTATATACAATAGTAAGATATTTTTTAAACATTAATAATTTTTTTTAAATATTCAGAAGATTTTTTTTATACTGACAAATACCCAGTACTGATATACACTGTATTTGATAACAATAGCAATAAAGATAATTTTTAATAAAATATTTTGTGACAGTAAATTATGTGGAGACCAACCATACTCTTATCAATTTCTATCATTTATTTATGTCATTCATAATTCTCCTTCCTTATCAAATTACAATTTATAGTAGCATTTACACAAGTAAGCAACTTGCCCAAAGAACAGGTTAATATTTTAGTTAATGTTGAGCCCTGTTATGCCATATCTTATTTAGTTGCAGCTGTTAATTAGTGCATACAGTATAGACTAAGATTCCAAGTGAAAATAACATTAATCAATATAACTTGAGATCTTAATTAAAAGCCATTTCATTTTGTACAACTGCATGTAAACATAAACACATCAGGGTTTACTTTTGTTTCTTATTTGAAAAAAAAAAACAACAGTCACATTTGAACATGTCTGTTTTGGTATTGTATGCAAAATGCATACATGTATATGATTTAATTTATTTAATGATCCATACATGTAATATTTTGCTTTTTCAGCATTGCAGAGTGTTGAGGAAAATGATCAGACCAGTCCAGTGAATACCCAGACCAGCAAGACAGTCGGACATACAGTGCTAGATGAACAAATAATGAACAAACCGAACTCGCTAAAATATTGAGCAATCCAACATTAATCGTCACTTTGTTGTGTATTTTTATTTTATTTTCATGATTGGGAATATATTTTGAATATTTATTTGAAGATTTATTCATTAGTTTTTAGGTAAGTGTTGATTTTTATTTCTGGAATTGCATTGAAAAGATATATCATTTTCCATTTGTGCTGATATTTAGAGTTATCTGCCCTTTGTCATACAAAAAGTCAATTAAAGCCTTCTTAAAGTGGTAAAAATCATAAATGTTGTTATCTATTGAAGCAGTAAACCTATTTCATTAATGGAAAATATCTAAAAACAGAATTCCATGGTATCATTATTTGTTAAGACTCATTTGATAGGGTGTTCTTGCTTGGAGTTATCTGCCCTTTGCAAAAAATATATAGAAACAATTCTTTTAAAGTCAAATTAAATTAGTCTGATACATTTAATTTAACATATTTTGAAATATTCAATCAGTTTCTCATTTACTTAAGCAGAAAAGGTATTTTAAAGGAGTTTTATGATCAACTTATTGTTAAAAAAATATTTTATAAATATTCTTAGGGGGGTGGGAAGGGATGAAATTACCAAATTTTGGAAGTAAAATAAACGAAAACGAAAAAGATACCCGCTCTGGTTTTTATAAATAATATTTTATATAAGTATGATGTTTTAAAAATTGCAATTGATTTATTTTTTCTTCGCCTGCAATTTTTGAGAGACTTTTGATAATACAGGGTAAAAATTGAAATATTAAAATTTAGAAATTTTGGTCATATTTGAGCCACCAGCTTTGAAATAAACAAGGACATTGAGATTTTTTTTCTCTTGCATCATGAACATCTATATTTGTACTATGTATATCATGTGTGAAATATCTTGAAAATTTAGAAAAAAAACCTGTCCTGTGACTTTAAGTTTACCTTGTTTTCCACCTTAAAAACTGTGTATTTGGGCCCTAAATGAATGAAATTGGTTACCAAGGCAACCAAGGTAATAGGCATTATTTTGATGGTGGGTAATATCATACCTTATGAGTATCAATCACCTGAGAAAGTTTCATGAAAATCTGAGATGGTGTGTGCCATGACCCTATAGTAATATTTTGGTATTTACAGAGAATTGATGTTAAAACTTAAGAGTTCCATTTTACTTGAAGAAACATTTGTCGACGATATAAAAAAGCATTTATTTTGAATTATCATAAGGAACGGTGGTATAAAGAGTTGAGAAATCGTACGTTTTTATGTTAGTGATTTTGTTAAGATTCTGCGACCTCAAAGTTTCTTATGATTATTTAGTTTTTAAGTATCCACGTCTGATTCACACCACTTCTGGAATGTATTGTTGTACATTATTCTTGAAGTTTCTCCTTAACTTATAAAAAAGGTTTGGTTAGGAGTAAAAAAAAAAGGTTTGGTAGAACATTTACAGGTACGTTCTATATATCTTTGTAAGGATTTTTTGAAGCTTTGAAATCCAGGATAAATACGGTAAAATGTAAATAAACTATGCATACAATATTGAAACATTTTTTTACTTTTTATACAACCTTAAAATTAAATTTGATTTTGAATGCAAATGCAATACAGACACCTTATCCCACTCCGACATAAATAGAAAGCAACGAAGGGAATGTATCATATACACCCATTAAACTTAGTATGGAGTGTTTCGGTGTAATGCTAAAAAAAGGAGAAAATGGTTTCCATTTAAATTTAATAACTGTGATTAAACAGGTTATGTTTGGAATATTTATTGTAAGTGGGGGTTTTGTAAAATGGCGCGGTTTACCTTGTCAGATTGAGTTGTTTAGGTTTAACAGTTCACAGGGTGGCGACGTAATGATGTTCAAGAAGTAATTTAGTACTCGGCTGAACGTTTGAAATACCTCTGCAGGTGTCTTAATTTATTTTCAATGATTTCTTTTTGTGTTTATGAAGGGGGTTTTGAAACACAACATCTGTTTGATAAAAATGGGTTTGGAATTGATCAGATGTTTTCTTACCAATATACATGTAAGAAACGTAATTTCATTTATAAGAAATAATAAGAGAGCAGAGTGAGAGAAAGAAAGACTGAGTGAGAAATGTTTTAATGAAATATATTTAAACAACTTCAGCATGCATACTATTGGCAGTTTTGTATGAATGATTTTAATATAAATCGTTTGTCACATGAATGTCAGATTTGTAGAGAATGTTGTTTCCGGTAATGCTAATGGTATACATGTATAAACTAAAATCTAGAACAAATGCACTTCATGTAAATATGTACTCGACAATTAAAAACGTTATATAAAATACGTTAACAGTGATACATAAAACGATTTCTGGATGAATCTTTGAAATACCGATATTATTTGTTCAAAGTTAAAATAAAAGAAATTAACGGGATTTGGAAAGACTGATTTGGTGCAAACAACTAAGCAAACTTGGGCTTAGGGCAACACTTTTTTTCATCCCGCTCCTAGACTGCTATTATATTGAAGAACAAATAGAGACTAATTTTCAACACAATCATAGACTGCTTAAGTTTTAAAAGTTTCGCCTGTATGTCATTTAATAAAAATAAAATGTATTACGGTAGTGCTGACGGTTAATTCTAAGTTTGTTGCTTTTACAATTTGTTGTCAAATCCATATACAAATATACTTTCGATGCTTATCTGAATCAAATAAGGCCCAATGTGATTTGTAAAACTCTGAAATTAAAATTAAGAAATACATGTACGTAGTCTGAATTTTTGTCACATATACTATTAGTTTCAATGATGCAGTATATTATATAACTTATGCTGCCTTGTATTCATTTCTGATTCTTTTTTGGGGGAAAAGGGGTGATGTTAGATATTTAGTCCTATAAGAAATAAAATAAGAAGTATGATTTAAATGTAGAGAAATCAATCGAATCAATTTTGAGAATATACATATATTTTTTTAATCCGAGCCATTGCTTTAATAGTTTCCTCTTGTTTGTCGTAAATGTCTTTTGAATTACTTTTCATGTTTTCTTTTTTCACTTACTCTGAACAAACTGATGTGCTCGCTTAGTGAAATTCTATACAAAAACCTATATATAGAAAACTTAACAATAGAGCAGAGTGCTGTAGAGGTTAGCTGTCTGTGTACAATATGTATGGGTTGACTGTAAAAACAATTTACACTTGAGTAACCACAGGACCTTGATGTGATACATAGCTAAAAAATTTTATAAGTTATTGCGCATACCAGCAAACTATTAAAAACTTTACAAGAATTCTGTATTTAAAAGTATATTTGGTATGAATAGACTGGAAAATAATCTAACTGTACTGAAGACATTGGTAAAACTATCTATCAATTATGGTATCAGAGGAGGAGCGATAAAAAGCATTTCGTACAATAGGGACATTAACTCTGTAATTATTTCAATGTATGAGCTGAGGGGCTATTTCCAATTCCAATTTCCAAGTAAACCCAAAGAAACCAAAAGTAAACCCCAAAAGTAAACCCGGGGTTTAGTTGGGGTTTACTCTGGTGTTAGGTTGGGTCTGATCGGTACTGTATAATATTTACATTTTTACTTTTACTCAACAAATGATTTTGATAATGATAACCAGTTCTAAGATGTATCTAAGAAACCGGCCATTGTGCATCTTTAACGTTTATAAGGGTTACCATCCCTTGGTGAAAACAAACTTATAGTTTTGTCAAAATATATTTGGTAAATGACTTAATCTGTTTATTCCAGTTTAATTTAGTATTTAATAAAAAAAAAAGGATTATAAATGTATTCACCAATACATTTATATACATTTCAAGTTACGTTTGAAAAAAAAAACCTTTTGTAGGAATATGTTTATTTGATAACACATTCAAAATTATATCATGATAAATAATATCGTACCATTGAATTTTTAGGTACAAAATGTGGTCGTTATACATTGAATATCTTATAAATAAACCTATTTCTTGAATGCTTCTTTAAATGTATGTTTTTGGTAAAAATGTAAATGTGACATAATAATCAATATCATTTTTTTCTTCCGCGGTGATCCCCATTGGCTAAATCAAAATACATTACGTTGAATAGATATTTATTTTTTTTTATTGATTTAAAGTTTTTGTCGAAAAACCATTGTAAATGCCTTTGAAAGGAGGTACAATTAAAGAAAATTGAGTCACACGCATAAATATAGTACAACGGGATGATTAGAGTTTAGATCTTTAAAAATATGCATGTCTCTCCAATGAAACATTATTTTAAAACGAATTTGAATTATGTTACTTTGTAAAAAATGCATTTCTGTTTTAGTGCATATGTTTGTAGGTAAGTCCCTATTTCGCATTTAAAAGTATTACTTTTTCCCATTAATAAGAAAATTATCTTTTTATACAACTTCAAGATCGAATGTAAATGATGCAGGTAGTGAATTGTAAATAAGATCTTTCACAGATCCCTATTAACATCTTTAAAACAACGAAATAAAGTCCCCTTGAACTAGCAAAGGTGGTGCTACCCACGAACATTTAATCCCACAAATATACTATGTAGGCAGTATCCATTGCTGGCAAATATGTAAATTAAAGTCATAACAAATGAAATGATAGATTAACATTAATTCTCTTGATTTTGTAAAGATTTGATTTGCCTTATAAATCGATTTTTAAAAGCTTGGTTTCTTTTTAAACTGAGAACAGTACTGTCCAAATACGACGTACAAATGAAGCACAATTCATTCCACCCTGAATTAATATTACGCTTAACCACTTTCCATATCATCTTAATTCTATAGTTTGTATTAATGTTTTCTTGAGTTGAGCATTTTTGTGTCACCTCTAACCTTTATGTAGTATTCGACAACGTCATTTTCTCTACTCAATTTTAGCAAACACCACAATGTCAGCGTCATCTGTTTCATATTTAAATATTTTACTTAAAAGGAACATTGATGGTAACTTAATATCAAAACTTTATAAATATGATGCCTTCAATTTTTCTATAGTTTACTTTAATTACTTATGTAGCAATAAACCTTCTTCAACTGCATGTGGTTTGTCTTGGAAATTAAAGTTTAATATTTAATTTTGTGGCCAATTCGTAGCAATGTAAAATTAAACATTATAAAGATAATTGTTGCAAAATTTGGTACGTGCTCCATGACCTCAAAATTGCAGATTTAAATTTACAGATATCATTTTATATTGAAAAATATGTCATTTCTTTCAAAAATACAGATTAGTTGAAATATATGCTTAATTATCTTTACCAAATCTTGAAGTGTTGTGACATTTACTAAAACAAAACCTGCGAAAATATTTGTTTTTACATTAACGACCGCATATTGCGTTTTTACAGTGAAAATCGAGCCAATGAGCGGTACTTTATTTCTAAAATAAAAATCAATATAGACATCAATACAATTTATACCATTTATTTGACCTGCTTTTGATATACTTTTTAAAAATCTTTTTGCTTGATTTCCTAGCCTTTAAATTGTTGGCATTACTGATTCATTTAAATATAAATATAAACACGTTTTAACGTTTTTCTCTTCCTTGTTGAACTCTATTGGATGGATTGCACAACAATACGTAATATAACACTTGGATTTTGTTTCAAATATTTTAAATACTTGTTCTACTATAAATGTACCACGAAGTACTTAAACACAGTACGGTTATTTAAAAGTAGAACTGGCATGATATTATCAACAGCAGCACAGTTGATTTGTCTTAAATACTTTTTTAGAATATGTTGAAGAAAGACGTTTGTTCGTCATTTTTTGTTTTTATTAACTAGAGGAAACACGATCCATCTTTGAGAAAATGGACACATTCAGTGAAACAGGTACTGTTAAGATTTGACGCACTGTGGGTTAAACAACGCAAAAATCTGTTTATTTTTATTGACACATCCTAACCATTTCTACATAGCAAGCTATGGATAAGAATATCTTAAAGATGTGCCTTACAACGATTGCAATTGGTGAGTATTCAAGAACTTTATAATTTAACTAATAGTTATATTCATGTTATAGACATTTGAAAAACAACATACAGGAACATATATTGTTTTAAATCATTGCGCTACATTAAGAAGTCTTTAAACCACTTCATCAAATATATATATATATATATATATATATATATATATATATATATATATATATATATATATATATATATATATCGTTATCTCTATTTAAATGGGACTGTTTAAAAACTTCGAGATATCTGAGTATTCTAGACATCACTTTACCCTTAAAATATAAGTGGTTTGTAAATACAAGGCATTTCGACGTTGTACATACAAGGCACTTCGACGTACCCATTGTATTCGATATATTAGTGTTCGAGATAGTAGTGGTATATATGGTGCTCTACAACACAGTTTTAGTTATATTATAAGACCCGCCCAATTTACTATATATTTTTACCAATTATGCTAATTAGATAAAAGGCTTTTTCTATACATTTATACCAAAGGCTCACTCTAGTCTCCACCCACTTGGAAGGCTTTCTCCATATATTTATACCAAAGGCTTATAGGAAACTCCACCCTCTTGGAAGGCTTATCATAGGCTTACTCTATATAGTTATACCAAAGGCTCATGGTAGTCTCCACCCACTTTGTAGATTTACTCTATATACGTATACCAAAGGCTCTCAGTAGACTCGGCCTTCTTAGGAGGTTACTACATACTTTATTCAGCGCTACGCGCTCATAATTACCTAATCTCTACCCAGAGAACGATACTTTGTCAGTGACGGACATACTAGCAAAATGTCTGCACTACCTGTTCGTAGCTTTATGGATGGCGACAACACGAAGTGGCGTCATGGATACCAACCGAACTATGATGTCGTTAATGAGAAATTTATGGCAGAAAAAACAATGAATCATAAAGATGGATCTTTAGAACAAGTTGTTGAAAATTTGGTGAAAACTTGGGAAATGGAAAGTTCGCATAAGATGGATGCCGCGGTATGTATAGTGAAAATAAAAAGTATTAAAAATAGATTTCAAAATAAAAAAAAAAAATGATATTATAGAATTTGTGTTTAAATAATTTATTTTTAACTTGTACGTAACTCATGAGATATGAAACTCGAACTTTTACACACGAGTTGCAACAAAGTATATCTTTAGAAATCTACGAGTCAGGCTCACGGATTAATGCTATTTGACCTAAAAAAACTTCAAGAACAGTCAAACCCCTTAAATAAAAATCACTTTAAAGAAGCATTAACTTTGCCAATACAGATATCTTCCTAAACTGTCGGTTAATTAAGGTTAGCTAAATATCGAATTTTATCTTTAAAAGACATTAAGACTCAATTACAAATAAACACAAAAATTTATATTGATTGTATCATAATATATGACAAATGCACAATCATTACAAAAACTGCGTTAAAATGCCATTTAGAAAAATGTTTCTGATCATTAATAATGTTTAAATGCCAATATTTACATTTGCAAATATTTTTCCTTATATGAACCTATAGAAAAGCGAAAACGTTCAATTCTGTATGAACGTTTTCGTGACGTCACAAAGATCATAGCACGCGCTTATCGCTTGGATTATTGTAATCATAAAATCTCGGTTATTATAACAGTTCTAAACTATTTGTCTTTTTCAAACGTAAATATAAGTAATAAACAGCAATGTTAAAAAGTTCACCGGGATATGAAGTTAGTACATGATCAAATCTACTGAGAAGCCCTTCGGGCTTCACAGGATTTGCTGTTTATTTCTTAATTGACTGAATACGTTCACTGCTGAGATACAAAGAAACATAACGGTGATAGCTGTAATATCACCAATCATATTCTCAGATTGTACTGCTTATAGCAAAAGAAATCGATGGAATACTAGGCCGTCAAAATGGTAATTAGACATAATTATGAAGTGTAAGATCTCGTCAAATTGTAAGAAAAACAGCCTCTTCGAAAGGACATAAACAATCGATATGCTATTAATACAATTCACCTTTTATGAATATCTGTTGTCAATTAAGTGTAATAAATCAAATACTTGCGGTATATTATTATTTGAACGTCCAAGAGGTCAAAACCACTCGTCATTCTGTCCTGTCAAGTTACAAAACAACTTGTCTTCAGTTTCGTCATTTCGAGCATAGTTTACAATACATGTATGCTTGTATGCAGGCTGCAAAAAGGCGACCCGTGCTTTGTTCAAAGTATTGTTATCACTGTTGCTTTTAAATATAAAAACTATTCTCCGAATGCGGGGCCCGAGTACTTGTTTTGCTCGATGTCAAATTGCTAAAATTGTTATCTTATAATCTAGTACTGTATTATCGTCATGATGGTATGACGTCATACTCTACTTTTTTTTCCTTTTTAACGCTTTGGTTTTCAGGATCTACATGGTATTTTCAAATCTTTTATATTTTAGCTAGATTTTATGTGCATTTGACAGCTTCTATACTTCTTGTTCAGATTTTTCATATTTGAGGCATCACCTCCGCAGGGGCCCTCATCATATACCTCACCTGGGGTGCCAGGGGCTCCCTGGATCGGTAACAAATTTTATACATGTATAATAGGTAAATCAAGAATAATTTTGTTAAATAAATATATCAAGCATAAACTTATATAATATAGTGTATGATTTTAGTAGAAAGTAGCTCTATTATAAATATAGTTGGTAACAATGACATCATGATTATACAATTCAATAGACGATAATTAGCTGCTTCAAAAATATGCAGCAGTGACATCATGTTTATAAAACCCAATATAAGGTTATAGTAGAATATACATAAATTTTTCAAACAGAATAGTTGACAGTAATATCATGCGGCAGGACTTGCTTTTACAGTTCACCTTCACAGTCCATGCCACATGGATGTACATGCAGAAGGCCAGCTCACCCTCTAGTACATATAAAATTGATACAATTAATATACATATTATTATAAGTTTTGTGACAACAGTTCAAGAATTTTAAAATCTGAATTTATACATTCTGTCTCTTTAATAGTAAAATACAATTGCATCAGCGCGTTTTTTTTAAAAGCGACACACTCCTTCATATGAAACCTGGTCTTTAACAATTCTACATTTCATTTTATATTTGTAAATCTTACACGCCAAGAATGACAATGTATTATCTAAAATAAAAGTGTATTTGTTGCTGAAAATTATAAGCCTATAACAATCATTTTCCATGTTATATCTATCTTTATTAGTTGAGAAATAAATTTTACTCCAGATTGGCTTTATCAAGTCACATTCGAAAATCAAATGTTTGATATTTTCTTGTGTATCGCAGAAATCACAGTTGCCACTGTTGTTTTTATCCCACTTACTAACGGATATAGTTGTAGTCAACATATTATGTAGTAGCTTATAACTAAATTCTGATACAGATTTATCAAATAATGAGCGAACTTTATTTTCATTTATCGTATCGAAATGACTCTTACCTATTTGGAATTCTCTACACCAGATATTTTCCATGATTGGCTTGTGCGATTTCTTTTTTATTAAAATGTTGTACAAAAAACAAGATTTTTAATTAGAAATATGTTTATGCGTGAATAGTGTTTCTTTAAGGCGGTCTTTACCATTAGATATTCGCAAAGGAAATTATTAGTGGATGCTAATTTTTCTTTAATTTCATTTACAGTTTTGAAACCATTGTCATTAAAAAGGTCTTTTACTAACAAAAGACCCCCTTTGGTCCAATTCGAAAAGAATAGTGGTTTACTTTTAAAGCAAATGTTTTTATTAAGCCAAATATTCTGATTTGCAAGATTTGTAAAAGTATTATCCTTACAATCATTAAAAGCCAAGACAACCTCTTTATAAAACTCAGGAAGGGAGTTTAGTATGAGACTATTGTAATTTGTTACGCTTGAATTTTGATAAAAACGCAAAATCTGTATTATTTTTGTACAAAACAGCATTTACGAGAGAGAGTAGACTGCTCTTATCTTTCGTAATATGTGTAACCCATGCGGCTTTAATAGCTTTGATTTTAGACTCAAAGTCAGTGATACCGATTCCGCCTTCGTTTATGCTTCTTATTAAGGTTTTGCGTTTAATTCTTTCACGGTTACCCCAAATGAAGGAGAATATTATTTTGTTTAGACTTTTGATGAAAGATTGCTCTGGGTTCTCTAATATTGAAGCATTGTATAATATTGTTGAGATTAATAGAGAATTTATAATCTGACATTTTCCAAAAATAGTTAATTTTCTGCTTCGCCAAGAGTCAAGTATTTTTTCAAATTCTCTTAATGTGCATAGCCAGTTTGTCTCATTTCTTTCTGCTTCGTCATGTCCGATGTATATGCCGAGGCATTTTATTGTTTTAGAGTTAATTCTGACACCATGTAGAGATGGCTCCCTTTCTATGTCTTGTTTAAGTTATCCCAATAGAATACATTCTACATTGATAGATTCAACTTTGTACCGGATATCGACCCGAAATCTTCAATGATTTTAATTACGTGTTTAAGAGATTCTTCATCTTTGACTGGAAAAGTACTATTATCCGCATGCTGTATGCATTTTATTTCCTTTTGCTTATTACATATTTTAAAACCTTGAACATTATCTGATTTATTTACCTTTGTAGATAAAATTTCCATTACGAATAGAAATAATATAGCTGAGACAGGACACCCCTGTCAGATGCCTCTATTCATCTGACATTTTCTAGAAATCCAGCCATTATTTTTTATGTGAAAATAAGGGTTTGTATATAAGACTTTGATCCATCTGCAAAGTTGTCACCGAAGTTAAACTTCTTCATTGATTGAATCAGAAATTCCCACTCAACTGAGTCAAATGCTTTCTGAAAGTCAGCAAATAACAGTATACCCGATTCATTGTTTCTTTCCCAGTATTCAAAGATATCTAAAATAAGTCTAGCATTACTACCTATATATCGTCCTTTTATATACCCAGACTGATCCGGGTTAATTAATTTATTTATAATTTTTTTTAAACGCCGAGAAAAGACGCAGGCTATAATTTTGTAGTCGCAATTTGTTAAACTTATGGGACGGCAATTTTTAGGTTTATCAAGATCACCTTTCTTGTGAATTAAAGACAAAACGGAACATTTTTGTGTATTTGTTAATTCTTGTTCTTCTTAAGATTTAATAAGCGCATCATACATGTATTGTTTTAAATGTTTCCAAAACATTTTGTAAAACTCAACCGGTAAGCCGTCGAGTCCAGGGGATTTGTTGTTTTTCATTTCAAATACTGCCTCGGTACATTCTTTTAATGTAGGAAATTTGTCAAAAAAATCTTTCTTGTCATCAGTAGGCTTAGTTTGCATTTCAATATCGCGTAGGTAATTATTTATTCTTTCAACTGTAATTTTCTGAGATGAATACAAGTTTTCATAAAATAAACATAGTTGATTAAGTATATCGTCCGTCTTGATAAGCATTTTTTCATTGACTCTGATTCTGTTTATAACGTTATGTGATTGATGTTTATTTTTAAGTCTTAAAAAGTATGCAGTATTCTTTTCACCCTCATCTATCCATCTTGCTTTTGATCGAATTTGTGCTCCTTTTGCCTTGTTTTCATAATAATTATCGAGTTGATTTTTAAGATCTTTTTTTCGTATCATATCTATTTCTGTAAAAAGTGCTTTTTTTTCCATTTGTTCAATTTCGTTTTCGATCTTTTGTATTTTTTCCCTTTGAGTTTTGTTTCTGTTTTTACAGTAGTCAATACTAAGTTTCTTGATTTTAAACTTAATTAGTTCCAATTTAGTTTTACAATTGCTGTTATTTCTAATTTCTTCGGGTAGGTCAGCGAAAAAATTGTTGATTAAATCACAATACGCCGATTCTTTTAAGATCGATGTGTTTAACTACCAAAAACCTTTTTCGCGTGTATTTCCAAAAATTTCACATTTAAAAACGAGAGCAAGATGATCGCTTAATCTTGACTTAGAAACATTTGGCGGTTTTCGTAGAAAGAAATTTAAAGGTTTGTGGCAGAAGTTGTCAGTGAAAAATACGTAATCAATTCTACTTTAAGGTACGTTTTGCCCGTCACACCAAGTATTACCATTTTTGTGGTGATTTAAATTTAACCAGAGATCAATAAATGAAAACTTAGAAATTGTATCTTGCAATATTTTTGTGGT
This sequence comes from Magallana ariakensis, assembly GCA_020458035.1. Taxonomy (NCBI): domain Eukaryota; kingdom Metazoa; phylum Mollusca; class Bivalvia; order Ostreida; family Ostreidae; genus Magallana; species Magallana ariakensis. The sequence continues at coordinate 82,619,097 of CM035811.1, forward strand.
TTTGGCTCTCTTGTTATTTGAATCACAATTGAGATCGCCAACAAAAATTATGTTTTCTTCATTTAAACTATATTGCGATATCCATTTAGAAACCTTTTCGAAAAAATCAGATCTTAAATTTTCAGTGTTTGGTGCATATATAATGATAAGGGTTATATTTTTGTTATCGTGTTAAATATTTAACAATATGATGCGACCGTCATTAGATCTGTGTTGATTTATAAACTTAAATGAAAATTCTTTTTTATACAATATTGTAACGCCTCTACTGTGGGGGAATTAGAAACCCCTAGTTTATTTCACATCTCGTGTATCGCTGAGGCGTCCACGGATAGGGGAACGCCGCATATTGTTACTTTTAAAGCTTGATCTCTTGGACCTTGCAGGCCGGCGGAGTACGGATTTGTGTCGTATGGAGAAATGTGCTGATTTTTAAAATCGAAACCTTCCAGTAGAATTTTACTTCTGCTGATATATTCGCCACAAATCGCGGTCTAATTGAATGCATTTCACCGCATCACCAACGCACGAAGTAACAGCTTGAAGCATCTCAAAATTCGTGATTCGTTCATCATCGCTTTCAGATAGAAGCTCGTTGTTCTTCAAGTATACTGGTTTCAGCATTTGATCCATTTTTCAAATATTAGATATAGAATGTATTGAGCTATAGCACATGCATACAAAATATAGATAGAATTCTGCTCGTGAGTCAATAACACACCTGAGTAGGTACTCACCAGGTAAACACCGGGTATATTCACTCTCTCAGAGTATTTTAAATCCCAAACGTGCATTAAATGCACAAAGAATCACACTATATATACACTATACACACAATATATTTCTTTCCAAACAGTCTTAGAAAGAAAATATACGCTTTTTTAGCGAAAAATGTCAAGTCGATCGGGGGACAGCGAAAACACGTCCGCTGCCCACTACGCCGTGACGAGATTATTTTATTTTTTGGTTGTTATTCTAGTGTAAAGCGGGAGCTTTGTAAACTTTTAAATCGCAATTAAAACCCCTGTAGCGCTGCGACAGACCGTTCCAAGCTGGTAAGCACTAGGTTGTTTGTCGAAATATGTCCTTTTTATATTTTGTTGTTAGATTTGTCGTTGTTACATGTAGGTACTCTTTTGTTTTTTTTCTTATATATGTCTCCTTGCTGGTTTGTTGGATTTAGGCTTGTGCCGGTAAATATTAGACTGAGAACTTTGTACTGTTGTATTTATAACATATTTATTAATGTATACTCACAGGACCCTATTCCAGAACATATGAAGCACACGGAAACCTAATTTTGAAAACAGTTAACAGTTATTTTGACTACATTTTTGGTGTAGTCTAAGCTATTTTTATTATCAGTTTAAAAAAAAGTTGTAAAGCGGTCCTCCTTTTATGTTTGAGTCATTGCAATGTTTGTGTATGCAAACAAATCTTAAACAGCTTTTTACTCCGGGTTATTAGACTGTTACATGTTTTATTCAAACTTTTTTACAAAAATGCACATGTCTCCCGAAGATCGATTTAGTATAAAGATTTAAACGGTTGCTTTCTTGAAATAATGAATGCGGCATGCGTCTAGTGAATGGATCGCTTGACGTGTAATCGGAGAATCGAAAGTTCGCAGATTTCAGTCGCGTCAAAACATTTTTGGACATGTCCTTTAAATTTTGAACATGGGACTTTATCAATATTGTTGTACTACTGGTTAGGTCCATGGCCTGAGTTAATCGTTTTCAAATAAGTCTAATCGTTATGTCATAATTAAGATAAATAAAATGGTATACACCTATATAATACCACCATATGGAGAATACCTATTAACTGTTTTTTCAAAATTGAAAAAATAAATCATTTTATGTTTTTCATTGGCTAACCTTTAAACCATTTTATATTTACTGTAACGTACAGAATGCGGCTATTTAGTATAACAGTATAGTTTTGTATGCTGAATAGACTTTTATTGAACGCAAGCTGGTAGACATTTATATGTATTCTAAATTTTTCCGAGATTCAGTTTCTCAGTTTAAAAACTTTTTAACAAAACACAAACCAATGAGTCTGCTTTTGTTTTGTTTTATTCTAAACTCCAAGTGTTTTACGTTCGCATTGGAATTATTGCAGTACATGTTTACACAGATTTGCGATGATAAGAAATCCCACATTCTTACAAAGAATTCTTTGATATTGAGAACCTATCGTCGTATTTTGAAGATAACGATATACAAATGTAACTTTAACATACATGTATCTATTACCGGTTCTAATTTGATTTGTACGCCTTTATGGTTATGGCGCACGTTTTTTAAGTTTGCAGGGGCGTATTTTCAATATCGATTGCGTAAGCAAGTCATTTGAGGTTTGTACTCTGCTGTGTACGTTTCGGGTTTATAAAATCCCCTGCCACCCACTAAAATTGGAACATGTTTTAAGTTTGTCTATTTGGCAATTACTGTAATATACATGAAGTTGATGTGGTGACGTCGTTTCATGGGCTTATAAGGTTTAAAGACGTTTGATGTTGGTGCATTGTGCAGGATACCAAAGTGACGTTACAAGGCAGGGGAGAAGACTGATAAGCTTTGAATTGAATTGTTACAATATATACAAAGTTGTTCGATAATACACTGCACTTCACGGATCGTTCCTAAAACGTTTGTTTGTTTTTGTTTTGTTTTTGTATCAAGTGATAAGTTTGTAAATAATTGAATTTCGATTGAGTGCACTGAATTAAAAAAGTAAAAGTGTTAAAAAACAATTCGAAATCATTACACGATTACACGATTACGTGAAATATTAATTTCGAAGTCCTTTAAAATCTAGGACTTTTTTTTTAATTAAATGTAACGGTTGTGGTAAACATGTTACCGTTTGAATGCGTTGGTCACTAAAGTTAAAACATGTAATTAGGAATTAAAAGAGGATGGTGATCGGAAATGTCATTAGATGTTTCTAAAGGAATGAATGTCGATACAAACTGCAACCAGGGGGAAACAGAAATCCACAACAATCTGAAGCATCTGAATCAATCTTAAATCTATAATTAGTCAATCAGCAAAAATGTACACATTCAAATGCCTAAATATAATTGCGGAAACATATGTCCTATTCAATGATAAAACTGAAGTCAAAGTTTAGTATGTTCATCGTAAAGCGTGCTATTACTAAACAAAGAGAACAATAAATTCTTGTCTGTCATTAGTCATTTTTCTTTAATATTATTCAGAGTTAAGTTTTTCTATTGTTTTAAGTGTATATCACAGTGACATGCATACATGTAGCCTTTCTAGTAAGCAATCTAGCTTTAATTAAGTTTTTTTAATTCTTTATTGGGGCGGTATATCCCAAAGGATCCTTATTCGTATTTAAATTTTGCACATTTTCTTACATTTGTTTTACATTTAACTTGTACGATTTAGGCAAAATAATTAAAGTGCAGATATTTATAAGGTTTGTTATTGACGTTTGCCATTTCAGGATTGGAAAAGCGTAGACAAAAAAGTTTTCACCATCTCTTCAAACGGAGGAAAGAAGTTTAACCTAGATGACAACATTAGTATTGGCAACTACAACATTTTAATGTGTGAAAGTCCTCTGTACAATGCCGTAAAAGAGACCAACCAATCATCACATGACTTGTTCCGGAACGTGTTTAAGACTGGATTTGCCTGGGAAATGCTGCAAATGTTCTCTGGTGAGTCAAATGAAAAATTGACACTAACAAACTGTTAGAATCTCATATGTCCATAAAACAAAATACAGATTCTAAAGCCGAGCAAACAATGACCTCTAAAGTAAGAGGTGGGAACTAATTTAAAGTAAAACATATACGCCTGTAGAGAGAGCGATTGGTCGCGGGTTCGACCACCGTACGCGTCTTACCAAAAATCAACATAAAATGGTACGAGGGTCTCTCTTAAGTTTGCTAAGCTTGTTACATTGCAGAAATATCTTTTTTTACAAAATTGTAGTAATTATATAAAGTTGTATTGTAATCGATCTAAATCATGTACAAAAAAACCCTTTTACTTATTATATTAGTGTATGTTACTGTTTGCCCCTCTCTTGACATCCGTTTGCCATACTTTTGTAGAGAATATTTCTTTGTCGGTCGCCGAGGTTTGGTAAACTGTAAACAATTTTTTTCTCTTTGAAACGTAAATGCCAATATAAACAAGCTACCGGTAGAAGCTCGTAAACCACGTGATCACACATATTTAGATATTCGAAGAATAATCCGTAACGTCCTGTTTGTTTACATCTAATTTTACCATTTTACCATTTTAATCCTATTTTTTTGGCGTGACCTGATTTGTGATTTTAATAGATAATAAGAAACAAGTCATAAAAAACATGTCCCGACTATAAAAAGTTAATTGCTTTTAACCTTTTAACACTAACATCGCTTTTTAAAGTGTAGAAAAACCACACGTCTAACAAGGTGAAGTTACAGTACATCAGTTAAAGTTCACCTGTTTCACACGGTCTTCGTTTAAACATTATGTAGGATTTGTCTCAAAATAGATCACCCTGAATTGTTATGCATATTTTGTTTGAGAAAAGAAGTCACTGTCGGGAATTTAACTGACATTTTGTTAAAGAGAACTGTTACACTAAGTATAAACTTGTATAAAGCAGGTTACCTTTGAAATCAAGTATTGTTTTACTACTAGTTAGTTGCATGGGAAAATTGCTTTAGTGCAGCCCCGATTTTTGTAATGAACATTACGTATTTTCTACACTATGTATACTGACTGGTTTTCTTTTATTTTACTCCATTCTGATAAAACGATATGTGTACATGTAGAATGTTTACATGAAATATGGATTTAAAATACTGTCTTTATAGATTGGGCTGGAACTATTTCATTATTATAGTTTTTTTATCAAGTTTAACTGAATGAAACGGAAGGCAAAAATTACTTTGTTGCAAAGTAAGATTAACAACTTCTCTTTTTCAGGACCGCCTTTGGTCTCGTTCACATGGAGACACTGGGGAACGTTTGAAGGTGACTATAAAGGTACTAAAGCTACAGGGGAGACAATCGAGATGTACGGCAACTGTGTGGTCAAGGTCAACGACGACATGAAAATCCAGTCTATTGAAGTATATTATGATCCAAACCCTTTCTTGATGAAACTGACCAACTGGAAATCTGGAGCTGGCTGTCCAATGGCTAAATAAAGGATAGATGGACAGTTAGATTGTTTTTACGCTTTCTGTTATGCTATCACATATAGCATTGCAAACCTATAATTACAACCCTTGCATTTATATGCTAACAACACGAAACCGAAGAGGCAAAATTTGTGCAAAGTTTTCTATCAGTCTGTAAACAAATGTTATGTAAAGCAGAAAAGAGTACCACGATGTCGTCGTTGATATCTAGGTTAGTAAGATCAATAGTTAAATATAGTTATTTATGGTGGCATTTTTTATTGAATATAATAAAACCATTTGAAATATAAGCTCGCTTTGAATCCATATCTGTATATGCTTACATGTGCAGTATCGGGGCTACTCTTTGGTCCGTCACAAAAAGTAAAAAAGCTTTACAAACAACGAAGCAAGCAAGTCCAAACTTTTGTCCAACTGTGGTTGCAAAACATTTGCCTTTTACATTCTACTATATATAGATTTGGGTTGAGGATTTCCTTTAAATAATTCTACAGAGGCTCTTTATAAGCAGAGAGTTTTAAATAACTCAGTGTAAGCCAATGTTTATTGCAGTGTTGATATGATTTATATTGTACCTTTTATTTTGTAGTCAAAAGTAGGACATATATGTCTATTAAACAATGTGACTTGTACATACTATATTCTTGTTGTCAAAATAAACTATTGTTTTCTTATTTATTACAAGATCGTTTTTGTTGACTTACATATAAAAAGACAAGAAGATCTAAGAAGAAATTATAAGGACGCCAAAAATGGCATGTATGACTGAAGCTGCGTGCGCTAAACGATACCTATTCACTAATTAACATTTTAATTTATTAAACAAACTTACCAGGTGTTAGAGACATCGATTTTTTGGATGTAATACCAATCTGGTCCTGAACCCGATATTAATAGGATTTGATATTCTTTATATTAGCAACCACAAAATAATGAAAAAATAAACAACAATATAAACTGTTGTATATCTAAGAGCAAGCAAATACATTAAATATGATCTAGCGAGATATGCGAAGTTGTGCTAGATAAAATACTTTTTGATGACAGACAAAATTCAAATTAAATTTTAAAATAAAAATATACAGAGTATGAGACACATTTACAAAAGCTATGCGAGCAAATCAAGGATCAACAATAATTCATAATTTTAAATTAATTGATCAAACATATAGGCTATTAGGTTACTTTGTTCAAGTTCACCCCCTTTTACTTTTAATTGTTTTTTTCTCCAACTCTTTTTTCTTCTTTCTATTCATGTAGTATACGGAAATTATCGTTATATATATTGTATAATGAGCTGTTTTATCTGTACTTTCCGGTAAATCGGATGTAAATATAATTCGAAGTGTTATTTTACTATAATTTATCACTAATTTCGTAATTAGAAATTTATTTATCTATGTACTGCATTTCTTATTCTGTATTCATACTTTGCAATTAAATTCTTTAAAAAAAAAAAATACAAAATTCATATTAATGCAATACTTCAAAGTGCAAACATACTTATCCTAAACATTGAGGAATATATTCCAATTATAAGCTTTGAGAGGATTTGAAGGACTTGAGATGTTTTTGGAGAGGGTGAACGTCAAAGTTTAGCCATTTATACCCCTCCTCCCGTTAAAGCATCAAACTTTATAACAATTTATAATTGCATACTGTAGACGTATTTTTTTCCACGGGGTCATAATTCCGCGGAGTCACAATATCAATTTAATCCGCGGGTAAAAATTTACGCGGATTCTTTGAATGAAAAAAAAAATCATTTGAATAATCATTATTAAATTTAGTTCTGAGCGATTTTCATTACCTAGGAGTTGTCCAACTTTGGACTTAAATTGTAAGAATTGTTCACAGTGAACAGTAATTATCGGTTGTTCACAGGTCGGTAGTCATTTTGGTTAGCCGTCAAGATGTTACGACGCTGGCTAAAATCGTGTTGTGAAACACCAAATGATGAATATTTATTAATGGGTTCACATGTCGTTTAAATTATGAGTTGATCAGTTTTATCAATTAAAAGTCAGAGCACAAAGGGATCTAAAAATTGCAGTAAAAACACGGGTCTTAGCGTGTAGTTAATTGGGTCATTGAAAGTCAGACCCGCTTGGAGCTATTTGTCGTCTGACACGCCGTTATCTCAAGCTGGGAGAAGCTTAAATTTCATGCAATTAATTTACATAAAATTCAAATCTTTAGGAGATTAAATTATTTCTTATGTGAATTCTCAATACAAATTTGTTTGACAGTTTGTATAGATAAAAACGATATACATAGGGTACACGTATATGCAAGTGTTATATAATGTCGTAACTTCCGATTATCCTTAGTCATGTAATGCAATTTCAAAATTTCACTCCAAAATGCACTTTAAGTACACTGGGAAAAAATTCCGCGGAAAATTTGTGCCCGCGTTCATAGCGTAAATTGATACCACGCGGACAAAAGTACGTCTACAGTAATTTAAGAAAGGTCCCAAAATACCACAAATATCATGTAGCTAAACGTCAACTCTATATACTCCAGTGAGCTGGATATAAAAGACACCACAGATACTGACATGTCTGTTTCATATTTGAATAATTTACTTGAAAAGGACACAGATGGTAACTTATTTAAAAATGGTAACAAAATTTATGATAAACGTGATGATTTCAATTTTTTCATCGTCAACTTCCCTTATTTATGTAGCAATATGCCATCAACACCTTCTTATGGGGTTTACGTATCTCAGCTTATTCGATATACATGTACAAGAGCGTGCTCAACATACGTACAATTTATTATGCGATGCAAGCTAATGACAGACAATTTGTTGAAACAAGAATATCAAGAACTTCGATTAAAATCATCTTTACGCAAGTTCTTTGTCGTTACAATGACCTTGTCAGCAAATATAATATTTCTTTAAGTCAAATGCTGACTGACGTTTTTCATACTTGTAAGGCTATTTTTACACCGAACTGACTACGGGGATTTCTTTTCATCCACTGATTTTGACAATGAGCACACGGCAGGTGCGACCGGTCGGCAGGGGAAGCTCACTCCTCCATGGCACCTGTTCTCACCTCTTACTTTAGAGGTCCGCGTTGGCTCGGCTTTTGAATTTGTATTTTGTTTTATGGACTTATGAAATGTCTAACAGTTCGTTAGTGTCATATTTAACATTCTCAAAAGAATAAAATAATCTTCGAACTCATCAGACCCCAATACTATTAAACATGTCAAAATTGTTCTTTAGAACCAGTTTCGGCAACGAATTCCTGCTCATTTAAGTATCGTTGCATTTAAAGTTGCTTGAATAAAGGAATGGGAATAAAACCCTTTACAAACCCCCTGAAAACGCATTCGAGGATTTTCCAGGCAATTCATAGCTCTGATTCGGGCGTTAGGAGGTCACACGAAGTGTTCAGACTTGTTAAATTACGAGGGTTGTTCGGAAATTATTGAGACATTTTCTCTTTTTTTTGTAGGAAAAAAGATAAACCCTTGAAACTTCACCAAAACGTAAATCAGAATAGAATTTATCAATGTGAAAAGTTTCTTGTCCATAGCATGAACAGATCATTTCTGGTAAGCGGATCAACGTGCCTTCGTCCAGTAACCCGGCGAAACGGCAAACTTTTCGCAACGTCATTTTAACGCTTCTCATTGCTCCTGTGTTTTAAACACCTTACAAACGAACGGAAATAAGAATTATTCTTTATTTCTCATCTTTTGTTTTTATTTCAAGATGTCATCATTTACATTTTCTCTCATTTTTGATTTTTTTGTAGAAGAAAATTCGAACTATTTTTACCCGAAAGTCAAATTACTGTGAATGTCTCCTGCAGTCATTTTGTACATATTTCAGGACTGTTGAAAACAGTTAGTGTGTAAAAAAGTACTTGATATTTAGTCCCTTTGTCTTAATTCTAGTTAAACAATCAGTGAAAAAAATATGATGAACTTAAGCTCTTTATGCCTTGTCATCGTATAGTTTTTGTTTAAGCAATTGCGTGGCCTTAAAAGGTCTTCTTCTGAGATTTCCACCAGTTTGATGTATATTCGCTGCGCCGTCTTGACGTCAAAATTCAATGTAAAGTCGTTGTCAGATTTCTATCGCTTGGTAAATATATTTGTACCATATCCGTATTTCAACTCGAACATTAGTGAAACTTGATAAAAAGTAAGTCACGAAAAATAGCAAAATGAACATATTTAATTTGATTTCTTTTATCATTAACTGTAGGTCTACGGACACTTAGAAAGTAGATGTTTAAGTTTTTTAATCTCCGAGTCCATGCCTGCGCCGGGTACCCCGACCACCGACTTGTTTATCTACCGTCGTAAACAAAATATTAAATATTCTTTTATATTTCTTTGTTTAATTATTTGTTGGGGTTTCTTCAATATTTATGCCAATTTTCATCAAATTTGGTCACTTAGAAAGGGAAATATTCGAGTTGTCTCAATAATTTCCGAACAACCCTCGTATATGCCTTTTTTGATATTCAAAAATAAAGAAATTTCTGACCATGGAAAATTTCTCCGTTTAAAGGGGTGTACCTAATTGGAGGTCTCAAATTTCTTCCAATTTAAAGTGAACACTGAAGAATAGTTTTATCATAAAAGTATTCTTAATACAATGGTAAAACTATGTAAATTATTTAAACATAATATACATTGGTGATATAATAATAATTCTTGAAGCTTTTTATAACCCTTAACTTTTTTGTTGAGTATCTGAGTGTTTCTTTACATAGATAATACAATTAATGTATATGGTTAATTAATTGGTTCCAATTTGATATGGAGATATATACTTTACAAAAGTGAGAGATTTTAATTTAGGGATTATAACTTGATTTACCAGTAATTACAATAGATATACGCATCACATGTTCATAAACTCAAACTCCATTGAAATTAAAACTACGTGTATCAAAAGTTGTTGACCCTCCAACAAAATGTACCAACGAAACAAATTACATGCCATCGTTTTACATTTTACTTTAGAGGTCCGTGTTTGCTCGGCTTTTGAATTTGTATTTTGTTCTATGGACATATGAGATTCTAAAAGTTCGTTAGTGTCATTTTTTCATTATATATATATATATATATATATATATATATATATATATATATATATATATATATATATATATATATATATATATATATATACCTTCTTTTCAAGAAACACCAGTCACAATTCAACCAGATTTGTTACAAAGCATCCTTATGTCTAGTAGAATATAAATTGTAAAAATCGAGGGTCCATTCTTTTTCAAAGGGGATATTATTGCAAAGCGAAAAAAAGAGAATCAAACATCTTCTTCAATTCAAAATAAATATTATTTTTCTGGGTGGAAAATTTGAACTTTAAAAATATGGAGCGTCGAAAAATGTAACAGACCCCTCTAGACTAAAACGCGGTAACTGTGTGTCGGCAGTTCGGTGACTTACCGACTGAGCTACCAAGTAATACTAGAATAAAGTGATCAATATATTTAGATATGATATAACAATGATTTCACCAGGATGTGACGTACTACCGAAAAAGGTACAGGCCATGGGGCGTCGAGGATCCGTTATAAGAATTACTGTGCATAGAAATGTCTGCGTGCGTTTAATATTCGCTCCTTTTAACAATCTATCTAAACATCACCACTTTAACGAACCCAAAGAGGGGCGAAACAAAAGCAGAACAGCGAAGAATACATGTTCTAAAAAATATCCTTTTCTAAGGAAGCTACACATTGTACTTTAAATATGACAAAAATAATTTTTAGAATATGTCTGGGTTTTTTCTAAATCCCGAAATCCACAAGCATGTATTTTGGTGCATTGCATGGCCTTATTTGCGTACTGGTTCTTACATGGACATATTCGTTGCTTTATTTTATGGATTTTACATAAAAGAAGTCTTTCGAACTAAAGAACATATGACTTACATGAGAGCCAAGTTTACAAATGCTGATATGATGGTATACACAGTGAACAATTACATTTATTTCCATCAAAACTCTCTGGGTATATTGTTTATGTTATTTGTTTTCTGTACTTAATGCATAATAAATGTTTGTAATTTTAGTCGTCAGTCATAAATTCCTTTGTGAATCGCAGTCTACGATGCCCTTGTCTTTTGCGCACTCTTTACATGGAGTAGTTGTATTCATTTGGTATCATGTCATCATACATGAAACAAATGCACATATTTATACATGATCATTATAAAAAATATAAAGAGTTTATAAATATAATCTAGGTGACTAGATATATACCATGATAACCCATTAAAGCTCGAGAGCTTATTTCCAACGGAGTCCTTTTTAAATAACTTAATGAATAAATAATAAAACAAAGCAATGAGTACCTCGTTCATACGACTTAGTATTTCGTACCTACGACTTAGAATTTCATTCGAACGACTTTACATCTCATTAAAACGACTTAGTATCTCGTTCGTATGACATAGTATCTCGTACGTACGACATAGTATCTCGTACCTATGACATAGTATCTCGTACGTACGACTTAGTATCTCGTTAGAACGACTTACAATATTATTTCAAGTGGTAGCAATACGCTTCGTACTGTTTCCCCTTTAAAGCATTAAACTGGTTTTAGGTTACGAATAAGCTTTATAATGCATAATGTCCAGGACTAAACTTTTGATTTGGGGTCCATAAAGATATTTATCATGCAAATTTTTTTTTTCAGCTACCACTTTAGTGTTTGTCATTTTCATCATTCTCATGTATTAATTGCTATCAACAAAAATATAAGCGTCAACAAATGTATCTGAGATTTGATTATTTAAATTACTATATTGAGGATCCAATAGAACTACAACATTATAGAGAAAGACTTAATTAAGGATTTGGTGAGGAAATCAATACTTGTGACACATACCAGCAGAGTGAAATATCATAACATACCAACCATGGTTAAAATATTGTTTTGATTAGAGATTATTTCATCAATTATAAGCTCATAATCTGTCTGCTATGCTCAGGTTTGCTTTATTTAAGCTTATGATATTTCCTGCTTAATGCTTTAAGCTTGATAATGCTTTTTAATGAGTGTTCTTTTTTGAAATGTTAAGAATTGGAACTTATGCCAATATATATGACATATTGTGTGTTATTTTCCTTTTTAATTAACTGATTCAATCTTTGAGAAGCTATTCTTAAATTGTGCGGTATTTTATCATGCATATTTGTACAATTTGTTTTCCTAAATAAGGCTTTATAAGTTTATATATGGACTTATGTTTTTCTTTAGGAATGAGTGAATTAATATTTGCATGACATGTTTTGGATCAAGATTTCTTTTAATTAACAGATACAATTTTGAATTTTTTTTTTCCATTGTAATTTTTTTAATCATGTATGCATAAATAATGCTTCCGCCTTATGCCTTTTTTCAAGTATTGGTTAATTATTTTCTTTTAAAATATAAAAAACTTTTGGAACTTGTGTTAAATTGAATTGACCTATTGTGGATTTTATATTTTTTCTCTTAAGGAGGTTGGCACCTGAAATAATAGTAATGTCAATCATCCGAAAACCACTTGGATATAAAGATGAGGACCTATAATGTTCATTTATTTTATTTGTGACCCATGTCACATGCCATTTTTTGGAAATATAGGGCCCCAAACAGAAATGATAATTTACCTGAAATTTTTGCTAAAATTTGACATAGAAATTGATAGTTTGAAGAAATCAAACAAATATTTATAGTTTGGACTATTATTTAGTTATGATTTTAATACAGTATGAAGTTGAACACATGTAGTGACTATAAAAGTAAAATCTAAGTCAAAGTTTAAAGTTTCTCGCTTTACTGGTGGCTTCAAAGGCCAGTACATAATGAACACAACAACAGATGTTACAAAATTTTGGAGTTATCAAATTATAACGCAAATTAAAAATATTATAGTAATGTCATTTTTCTAAAAACTTGGGATACAAATAGACATACATTTAAGGTAAGGTTTGCGGTTACAGGGAGATAACTCACATATTTTCATTGTGACGTAACACCAACAACCCTTTATTTCAGCTATGACGTCAAAATTTATGTGACGTCATAATTGATTTCAGGTTCTTTTTATTTCGCGGTGTTTTGAAGTTTTATTGAATAAATAACAAGACACAAGCGTTTTATCAATTTTCATGAAAACAAAGTCCGCATCATATGGTTTTGAATAGTGTTTTAGAAACATCAGATTACACATATACTAAGATACATTTTTCCTGAAATCGGTGGACTTGGAAAGGTTTCAAATAAGATGTTTTTGTTTACATAACAGTAGTTAAAAATTAAGACTTTTGTTGCATTTTATTCTATTTTAAAACACTTCATTAGAAATTCAAAAAAATGAATCACGATATAAAAGGTGACATTATTTTTGAACAATTTAAGCATAAATAACTCCCATAATAGTTACATATAAAATGTATATATTTTCACGAAATTATTTACATTTCATCAACATGAAAATTTGAAATCATGAACTTTGACCTTTTGTAGTTATAAAACGGGACCGGCGAAATTATTTGAATTTCATGAGAAAAAAGACTTTAGTATAGTGAACAAAATGGTATGTAACTTCGGTACAATTCCTAAAAATTGCAAGCCGCAAACCTTACCTTAATGTCTCATTTAAAAGTAAAATAAGTAGGGGTCACATCTCAAAAATTTGAGATATAGCATGAAATACGTTAATTTTAGGCCAAAATTGGAGTTAATTTTTTCTTAACTTCTATGAAATATAAGCTAAATATGCCTAAATATAGCGATAGAAATATCAAAATATTAATTAAATATGTTTTTAGAACATCAGGAATATATCGTAATACACAAACTATCTAGAAGTTTGGTCTGCGCTGAAAATTAGGAAGCTAAAGTAACAGTACTATAAAACTAGCGAGTTATGAAAATGGTTCATTTCCTTCTTGAAAACCTTTCGCCACAAAATATAGTCCCTTACTAAAATCTGTAAAAATGTAATTTTTTTAAAACGCTTTTATTCAATATAGTTTATTTGGCATTGTTAAATATAGATATACTACTAGAATTAATATGTGATGCAGAATTTTCAGACTAGAGGTGACCCAAAATGGCTACCCAAAACCTAAGGAGCGAACCTCTTTAATTAATAAATATAATCTTTGTCAGTATTTAGATCTGCTACAAGTTGAATTCTTCCAAGTTGTCTAAAACTGAACAGACTTTAATTCTACATCATTTTTTCTAATTTCAGTCTATATGTAATTATTTTTTAATTAACAAATTACAGTGCAGTGATGAAAAATGTTTTGATTATTATTGATTTTTCTTTCCTTTATGTTATATTTTCTTTTGTCATACTAATGATTAATACTTTAACTTTTATATTCTGTGATTTACATATTTTTATTTACTCTTTACAAAGAAATGTGCCAAATTACTCCAATCATATTTAAGAATTGTGTATATATTGTGATTTTAATTGATTTTATTTATTTTAGTTGACATGGTATGTTAACAAGTTTTATGATTGTAATCAAACTTTACTATTATCCAATATACAATCCTTTTATGTACATTTTTGATTTATATGTGATTTTTTTTCATCATTTGTTACAACTTTTGTTTTGCACACAGTTTAAATATTCTGTGGTTTATTTTTTTTTTACTCTTTACAAAGAAATGTGCCAAATTAATCCAATCATTTTTAAGAATTGTGTATATATTGTGATTTTTATTGATTTTATTTATTTTAGTTGACATGGTATGTTAACAAGATCATTAGTGAATAAATGTTTAAACGATATATTATGTATTTTGAATTCTTGGACATGTTAAATACCTTCTGCATTATTAATAGGATATTTCCTTAACAAGAAAAAAAGGTCAATTCCCACAAAGTCATAAGGGTCATAGACCTTTTGGTAGAGAGACAATTCTGTTTTGATGTACCCTGAACTCTGGGAATAAAGAAGTTGTTATTGTGGAAAGTAAAATAGATAATCATGTTATACTTGTTGAGAAAATAATTTTAAAGAGGTCTTTGTTTAAAAATTTTTGACCGGGTATTGACTTTCAGATAAAAAAAAAATTAAGGCTTATAAAGGTATTGAGATATCTTGGACAGCAACCGGTGCGGTTCTTAACATGATGCTTTCTGTCCTTAAAAGTCAGAAAAACATTTTAATTTTATTTTTCCAAAATTTCTAAAATTTAAGCATTGGAATCTTTCTGTCCTTGATGGTCATTGACTGATAAGACATTGTCATTATTGAAAATATATAAATAAACATTTTAATTTTTTTTTATTAAATTTCTTCCTATAAAGATCAGAATCTTTGTTTAAAAACATTTGACCGGGTAATGACTTTTTAATAAAAATAGGCTTATAAGGGTATTTGTGTATTATAACCAAAACAGTACATGATGCTTTCTGTCCTTGAATGGTAATTGACTGATAAGACATTGTCATTATTGAAAATATATAAGTAAACATTTTTAATTTTTTTTTTCAATTTTTTTTCCTATAAGCATCAGAATCAATTTTTTCAACATTTTCAATTTGTTTTTTGTTTTTGTTTTTTTTTTACAATTTCCAAAATTCTTCCCATAAGCATCTGAATCCTCCGTTTTACATTAATACATAGCTTAAAATTAGATGGATTATTACAGAGATTCTACAGATGAGATGGTTATTTGTCCCTATGACAAGACGCATGTTATTAGGAAAGAAAGACTGTCTCGGCACTTAATTAAATGTGCTAACAGTAATAAAACTGTGAGCAGGAACTTTTCATCTTGTGAATTTAACCATTGTCATAACATTAAAAGGGGTGATGACAATGAGCATTACAAACAGTGTAATGACAAACTGCGGTTTGATGGTTGGTTGGAGAGGGATAAAATGTGCATAAAAATAAGGTGACACCTCTCTCCATAAATTTGAGGATGTGCAGATTAATGATGGAGCCAATTGGGAGGAGGAATTTGAACCTCTCCCTGGACAAAAGTACTGTGGTTTTATTCCGGACATAAAGAAACAAAATTAAAATGTTAGGTCTATTTGATTTATGTTCCTACTACTTGTGTATATAGTGAATATATTGAGTATTTGAGGATGGATTTTATTTTGTACAGAGTTATCTCTCTTTAATCAATGACTCTCGTATAGCCTAAACATTTCGACTTTTTTGTAGTGAGAATTACTACGGACCAGTTCCAGAATAAAGTGCATTTAATTGGATCATTTTGTTCTTCTTGGTGATATGTGTAGCTATATGTAATACATGTATATTATTTCATTTACATTGTTATTTTGTTTGGGTTTTTTTTTCTTAACCGATGTTTGAAATCATCAAGATCGACGGAGTTAACTAATCTTGGATATTTGCTAAGAGTTATCATTCTTTGCAAGTAAGTTCTAATGACATGACTATAAAGTCCTTTGTTAGTCTTTGGTGCGAACATAAATTATAATTATCTGAGTAGGTAGATCTTCCTGTAAGTCCTTGGTATAAATAAATAAAAATCGGTAGAGTCTTTAGAATGGATGAAGTCACCAGTAAGATAGAACTGAGTGACTTAGTCTGTTGTGAGCCTTTGGTATAAATATTTAAAGTAAGCCTTCAGAGAGGGTGGAGCCTCCTGTAAACCCTCATTATAAATATTGTTGGTCTTATGGATATTGTGAGCCTTTGATATATATATACCGTCTGAGTGGGTAGAGATTATTGTAAGCCTTTGTTATAAATATACAGAGTAAGCATTCTGAATAAAATATGTAGTAACCCCCTATGAAGGCCGTGTCTACTGAGAGCCTTTGGTATACGTATATAGAGTAAATCTACAAAGTGGGTGGAGACTACCATGAACCTTTGGTATAACTATATAGAGTAAGCCTAGGATAAGCCTTCCTAGAAGGTGGAGTTTCCTATAAGCCTTTGGTATAAATATATGGAGAAAGCCTTCTAAGTGGGTGGAGACTAGTGTGAGCCTTTGGTATAAATGTATAGAAAAAGTCTTTTATCTAATTAGCATAATTGGTAAGAATATATAGTAAATTGGGCGGGTCTTATTATATAACTAAAACTGTGTTGTAGAGCACAATATATACCACTACTCGAGATATCAAAGTTCAAGTTTCAGGGCTTTTGATCACTTCTTATGTAACAAAAATATACCAAATATGTTCTTCTTGAATGAAAATTGATCCATCAGAATCGTATCCGACGAACTGTACTGGCACTGTACCAGTTATCGGTTAAAATTTAACATTTTCTTTTCGTATTTCATTTGTTCTTGATATTTTTTAATAAAACTTGACATACTTTAAATGGTGAACTCCTTGTTTATGCACCTGTTAGGTTAAATCATTATTTAGAACCCAAAACATTTTGTTTGTGTGCTTTTTAGCACGCCCCGAATTTGCCGAGATTTTATGATATCGGCTTCGCGATAATAACATATAGTAAAATCCCTGTACATGTTGATTTGATACTCTAAAAAATGTTATTTGAATTATGTCCCTACTGGGGTCAGACTAAACGCCATAGGGGTTATGATATATGAACAAAACTCTTAAAAATATTCGTTTGTTATCATACGGTATTGCTTAAAATCGTAGACTATTCAATGCATAATATTGTGTTACACGGCGTTCAACTGCGCTATAAATCTTTCAGAATTTAGTGAATTTCTTTTGTTTCTACATGTTATATGTAGTGATATTATATGTCAAATCAAAGAAGGGATATGATAATGTATCGCCAAGGGGTTATATTCTATTTTTAATTTATTACGTCACTTCCCTCACTGCTGAAAGTGCAAAGATGTAAATCAGCGGTAAACAATGATCGTTAAAGCTCATGTTTAAAACACATTCAAGAAATTTTACATGCAAACTTACTATTATTTATTTAAAACAGAGGACTGAATTAAAAAAATCTCGGATAGGCGCGTGCTATACAGTGAACCCGAACCCTCAGTTTAGCCGATAACTGGTCCTAGTAGCCGATAACTGGTACAGTACCAGTATGGTATACACTTCACATGTAGGTACAAATACCCAAATATGTGACCAGCTTAGAACGGAGGATTTTATTTCATTTCTTTTCTTTCCATTGTTTGTGTTTTGTTGATACAATTTTCAATAAGCAGCTTGGTATTTTAAATTCAATTTACTAATTTTTCTATCCCTTTGCAATTTTTACTCCAGATACGTTGCCGGAAACTCTAGGATCAACGAAATGGGCAAAAGTTTGTGAAGTTAATTTTGCTGGATCATGTTCCCGAATCAATTTTATTAAGATCACAAATTGTGGAAGTTTTTTTGTTTATGAACTAAGACCTTTAGACAGATGTCCCTCCGCATAATGTTTCAGTTAGTATTTTTTATTAATTTACGTTTCAAAAAAAAAATTCAATAATAAAAATCAGTCTTTTAGCTTAATATTACAAAACAAATTGACTTCATTAATAATACTTCCTATAAATTATGTGTGATCTGGATTTTAAGGTCAGGATATAGTTAATGATGCCAGACTGTCATTTTGGAGATAGAACCATACTGACGTCATAATTGATTCGGTGAATCTTCGCGGGTTGGTTAAGGCAACTGCGAGATTAATGACAGTCGATATTATGATCATTATTTATCGGAAGCCCAGTCAACTTCTTCAATTTCATTGAAAATACCACGTACTTTTTATTACAACAACAAAGAACAGTATTATAGCAGCACTTTTCAAGTATTTTAGGTCATATGATTTTGATATTTGCCAAATTCATCTTTCATAACATTCGGGGTAGTGTTACACTATTACCTTTATTGTACACACTGACAAAGAAGGGCCGGTCAAGTCGTGTAAATTTCTATCTGCTTACCTTATAACATTCGCTGAAAACAAAATATCGATGTCTGTATTATCCTGATTATATCCTCACTGACTTTTATATAAATCTTGGGTATCTGCATTAAATGAATTTTATTTCGGCATTGTTTACGATGCATTCCGATGTTTTGTCTCGCGACATTGATCTTCTCTATTAAACATGGCTGTGACATCATTAATGATAATTATACGTAATACTGAGAAATCGAAGATATATTCAGTTAGAAGAGTTTCTAGTTACATTTTAAGCTTGTAGCTTTTATAATTTAAACAAGAGATAACATTAAAATCGACATGTTTCTGATTAAAATATGACATCATGCTGCGTACTGTGACGTCATATTGATCAGAAGAATTCTAACTCAATCGATCGCTGAATGTTGCCTTATCATACCCGCGTTTTTCCCGTACTTTATGACTTTAAAGGAATTATGTAGAACATAATTTTTGAATTTTTTTTATTGTTTTTAAAGATGAGATCAAGTTCTTGTTTGATGCCATGTTTGGAGTAACTGTAGGCATTCTGGATATATTTCATTAGTAAAAAGTGGGCAACACCGTGAAATTTGTTGCTTATTTCCTTCATATTTCATATAAAACAACAGTTTGAAACATGATTTTTCAAAGTTAAAGACCCGATGCACCCTTACAAACAAAGCTATTGTAATAAAGCATCATTAAAAGAATTTTTTTCTTTAATTTCATAAACCTGTAGGCACCTTTCATTTTCTAGATCTTGACTTTAATTATAAAGATCATAAAGAATGCCATAAAAAAACATCACATTTATATTTTGTGTGAAAATGCATGCATGTACAAATACATGGTTGATATTTTGTTCTTAATTTTAGCCTTTTGCAGAGCAAGATGAATCATGTAAGTTTTTCTCTTTCTTGTTTTCATAGACGACTTATTATGATTTAAGTTTAATGATCGAATCTGATTCTAAATAATTTCGCATATTTATTCTTATGCTTTGGATAGAGAATTTTAAAATATTCTACTAGATGTTCATACGTCAAATTAATTGAAAAAAAGTCATGATGCTATTTATATTAAATTTGTTGTTGTTGACGCGGCTGTTGTTCATCAAAGGAATGATTTAACATTACTAACCCGTTTGTAATTTATTTATATCTTTTTTTTCTTTTTTCTTTTTATGTTTTTTAATTAATAGGTATACTTTACAAAAACATGTTTTACTTTTTTGTTTTGTTTTAAGGTGTATATGATGTTCCTTCAAATATATCGGTCGCCTACCACAGCGTAACATGGAATACACGTGTAGAGGGCATAACATTATACCACGACCCCGAGGTCAATTTAGTGTGTAAATTTGATCGCTTACCCGACCAGTCCTTCTACTATGGTGTCACGTGGTATGTCGATGACAAAGAAGTTCTTACAAATCAAACCGTGTCATCTAACTCCTCTGATCTGGCTCTTTTAACAGGATCACATTTGTTTGCAAAGGGAAAGAAGGCCAACTCAATGGTAACAGTTTTGACATATTACTATGTGTGTCATTCAGTTTGAATATTTTTTGGTGTCATAAAATGATATATCTTGGAAGAAAATAGAAAAAAAAATTATTTAATATCCTTGACTCTTTATGTGGTCAACTTAGTGAACTGATGCCACTTCATCGGACCTGACAAAGGCCAACTGTCGAAGTCAAGTCAGGTCACCGAGTAGATCAAGTCATTGGTTATAACGCTATAGAGGTAATGAATGGTCATTAATATAAATGAGCGTTTTACTTGACGTGTCTAAAAATAACAAAGTATGGAATGATATCACTTTGGAATTTTTGTTGGCTTGTTTTTTTAAATTGTGTTTTGTTTTAAGTTTCAAAATCAGGCTACATAAAACACACAGAAACATTAGTAGCGTTATAACCATCGACTTGATCTACTCGCTGACCTGACTTGTCTTCGGCAGAGGTGAAATAAGATAATGTTGCATTTTAGTCATATTTCAATTTTGCAGATACACTGTATTGTTGGAGCAAAAATTAGTAAAACAGGTTTACCTTGTATTACTGCTGGAAGTTCGCTGGTTTTTGCCGGAATAAAGGTAGAATTGCAAAGATAATTACCTTAGTATTGTCACTGAATTTTTCCTTTCATCTAAAAAAATAGCAAAAAGAGGTTTATCATCTCGTTTTCATGGACACAAAATAAAAAATAGTTGTTCTAAAATGATCATTTTATTATAATAATAATAATAATAATAATAATAATAATGATGATAATAAATAAGCATAAGAAAAGTAAATAAGCTCAATTCATGATTAAAACGAAATGTATTTCAATTGCATTAAAGGTAGTGAATTCAACTTTGAGAATCCCAAGGGGAGGGCGTCAAGACGTATTATTATACTTTCATGTTAAATACTGAAATCTGATTGGTTAAGACGCAGTTGACAATCCGTTCTAATACCCTCAGCGTTAGCAACACACTTGGCAACGGGCCGATAGAACGAATTGTTACATGCGCGTAGATTATGCGCGTACGGTTCGCCGTAGAACTTACGTCTTTTATATATAAAAACATTCAAATTTGCTATAAAATTAAGACATTCAGTATAATAAAATAAATAGTGCCTGTTTGGGAGGGTACCAGTTGAAATTGACACCCCTCGAAAACCATTGTCAACCTCCGCTTCGCGTCGACCCAAAAGTCTTTGAAAGAAATTTGCAAAGCTCGTATATTCAAAATGTAGGTTTACATCGAGGATGCTGACTCTGCTTGGAAAGGAGCCATGTGTGCATCTCATACAGATCCCCACATGATGACTTTTGACAAAAAGTAACTCACAATTACTTGGCTATAAAATTTTGCTTGTTCATATTTGGTTGTTTTACAAGACCGAATTAAGCTTAATCTCAAATCATTGACATCTATTTATTTCAAGTAAAGTCCCGATATTTACTTATTCATTTTTTTCTTTACAGAACATATGAATGTCAATTGGATGGAACATATATTCTCTATCGAAACAAACGATTTGAACAAGAGGTTTGTGTGAGAAAATGTAAACTTTACCTATTTCGAGTAACCGTTATGCATTATTTATTGTTTTCATTAACTTATTAGCTATTCTTGTTTTTTAAACTACACGATTGTATTAATATAATGGTCCCTAAAAAACTGTCCTCATATAATACGGCTAGCAAAAGTTATCAATTAATGTTTTATGTTGCCAACCAATATTCATGTGTTTAAAGGAAAATCATTTACAACTTGAAAACAAAAATTGTATAGTCTTTCATCTTACTAAAAATATCACTATTAATTGTATTTTTTAGTAAATAATTTTAATTTTACAATTTTTTTTAAACAAAAATTTATTAACGTATAAATAATTTATTTAAAAAATCGTTTTAGAGGTTTTTAACATTTTAAACTTTCTATAAAAACCCACTGAATGTTCATTCACTATCACAACATTTCTTGGAGTTGAATAGTTTATTTCTGTTCGCCATTCTTTTGTATTCTCGTATATCTCTGATCATGTTTCCACTTTGTTGCCAATTAATAAGAGACATCTAATTTCCGATGGGATTGTTTTAGTCTCAGTCTACCACTGAAGAGTACAGCGATAAATTTACCAGTTCCGCTTCTGTTTCGTCAAACAAATAAATAAAATAATTAGTTTCTTTTTAAATCTTACCAAAAAAAAATTATCCTTTCGGTTAACAGTGCACATCATTTAAACTAGACCAATCAGCATTCAGAAAAAAAAAAACAGTGCAAGCCTTTGCTCATTGTAAGATGCAAGTTTTGTTTTGCGTAGCGGCGGGGGGGGGGGGGGATTACATGTACTGTAGCGCTATGGTATATCAACTCAAATTTTCCTGTACAGCTTTAGACCTGCAGCTTGCTGTAATCGTGCTCTTGTTCGCCACTCGTTCACTTCATACTTCTTTCTACCTTTCTCAGGATCTTTAGCTTCTCTTAGTGAAGTCTGATCAGATCCTTCTTCTCTGAGGTTTTAAACGGTTTGTCCTGTCGTCGTCCTTGTTACGGTCTCAAACTGGTCTTCTTTGTCTTTTTCTCTCTTTGTCTTCTATTCAAAGTCTCTACTGCCCTTGGTTGTTGTTTTTTTTTTTCTCTTGGCCTATATCGATCATTATGTTCATCACTCGTATGTATTCCTGATTCAAATAATTATTTAAAAATACTAGTAGCTTTATTATTAACGAACTACTAAGATTCTGCCGTATCGCTTGCCTCTTGATTTTACCTATTTTATTTGGCCAATCCTAAGATCGAATGTCTGCTCCTACATGTATACTGTTACTATTTATTATTGAGTGCCCTCACATCATGATAATGACACATCTGATAATACCTTTTCTATACACAATAACATAAATAATTTACAAGACTAACCTGGGTATACATGTACATATGTAAACACAGACAGCTTTACAATTTGCAGTTAATACATGTGTTCTGTACCAATAAACATAAACAGTTTTTCTTAAAATCTTGAAATCCATTCAAGCTTATTTTTCATCCTACATTTTTGATCAAATCTCCATATCATTATGTTTTTGAATCGTCTAACCTGAGACAACTTTGTATATATGTGAGCTAATGAGTATTGTAAATAGTCTGGGTAAATTAAAATACAAAACAAAAAACCTAGAAAATCCGAATATTGATCCTTGAAGAACAAATAAGTATTTTTTCTCTCTTCAGGTTCAATTCATAATACATTGTGGTGTATTTGTCACAAAAGTTTCAAACCAGTTTTGTGTAATTTTAGTGTTCAAAATAATTGAAATCTGTGCAGTAACAGTTCGTGAATACATGTTAATATATCAAAAGATTTTAGTAGATCTACCAATAAACAATATTGCACTCGTTTAAAGGTACAGGAGAGGCACCATTTGTGTCATCCAGACATTTTTTATCCTCGATGCAGCTGGGCGGTGGCTGTTAGTTCTGGAAAAGATGTGTTCATAGTTGACATCTGTGACAAACAACCCATTATTCATTTTCCTTCTTGTGGCGATGGAGTATTAAAAGTCATTAAAACAAACGATAAGTATTTCAAGGTATCCCTGATTTCGTTTAAAATTTACAATATGGCGTTAAGATTTACAAATTATGCATAGAACAATCATATTCAATGCATAGTATATGCATTTAACTTCAAAAAAATTGAGAAAGAATTGTTTTTTGATATTTTAACTGATATACAGGTTACCATGCCAACTGGGACTTTAGTGGAGATAAAATTTGTTCAGTGGGCATATCATGATGTTTGGCAGTTAAACGTCGAAATTTTTCCATCGCCATCTGACGTCGGAACCTCGTCAGGTCTTTGTGGAATTTTAGATGGAAACTACAGAAACGATTTTACAAGAAGTGATGGAACGGTTGATAACCCAGACCATTATCATTATCACTACCCACCGAACCAGTTTTTAGAGTCCTGGAGGTACATCTTCGTCCGTTAATGTTAAGATAGTTTAGGATTCAATATCCGTTGTCAATGTATTTAAAATTATTTTTGTCTTTTATTACTGTCTTTTAATCACTGTCTTTTTATTAATATTTTGTTTAATAGGGTGAAGGGTAAAGAACTCAATTTGTTTGATCATCACTACTATAACAATCTAAGATCGATATCTGAAGTGTTGGATTATGTTTGCACGTGTAAAACGGAATATGACGGAAATGGTAAATTACCGAAATGTTGATTTTTTTCAAAAACTGTTGTTGCTTTGATAAAATCTATATAATGAATTATTTAATACTTAAAGTATAAAGTGACTGTCATATAAATTTCGACTTGAGGTTAATTCTTTGATATTTGTTTTAATAACAGATGAACTTTACACAAAGCAGCAAGGGTATGCCCTTGTGATATTAATATTTGTTTATGACCCCCATTCGGGAGAGTTATTAACACATATCATTTAATAATCAATTCATGTGTCAAGCACAGGATGAAGCTCTGCGATTTAGTCAACTAAGTGGTAAATGAATGGTCTGAAAATATATGTCATGCAGCCACCTTTCAGTTACCTTTTATTCACCTTTCAATAGAGTGAGTTGCACAGCCCCATCCTGTGAAGTGTTATACAAAATGAACTGTACTATGCGGCTTCATTTAATATCAAATTGATATCATATTGAAAATTATTTACATAAATATTTTCTGATAATAGATGCATCGTTTAATAAACATTTAAATCCGTATATATGTTTCAAAGTAAGCCATAACATTGCTGCGAAATGAGATAAATGTCTTTTATAGATCACTGCTTGATAAATGAGTTGTGCTTTATGAATGGCCAATCTAATGATTCCAATCCGTGTCAACTTTGCAATACGTCACAAAGCAATGACTCTTGGACGGAAAACTCTGGTATGCTTACATTATGGATATATCAATCTTTTTTTAAATCTATCGATTTTTATTAACCAGGTTTTTCAATCCCAAAATTCCATGATCGGGAGGAGAGGGGTGGGTTTAGAAAAAAATTCTTATCATCTCTGCACATGCAGAATTTGACTTAACGACCAATGCATTTATAAAGTAAACTGATACTTTCTGAGATTTGAAGACAGGGCTTAAGATAGAGGATAGAAAAATTAGCAATAGAATAGATCAGTGATGTTTTCTTGAAATTGTTTCCTTTTTGTTTTAGATTTCTGCTTCATTTTTTTGAAAATGTATCGATTTGCATTTACCAGGTTTTTCATTTCAAACCTTTGTCTTCTTTGGAGGGAAAGTGATAAAAATCATTGTAATTATAATCCTTTTAACACATGCACACACACACCTGATTTTTTTATGGTCAATAACCATATAAGTTTTATTGAGAAGTATTTATTGTGAAATGGTAAATTAAATTTAATGATCAATTAGTCGATGTCTGTAAAATAATCGAGACAGGATTAAGAATACTTGAATTGGAAATATAATGTCAAATTTAGTATATTCTACAGATGTTTAGATACATATCGTAATCGTAATTTTTATGATTTTTATATTCGTAGAAAAATAAAACTGTCTCACCTTTTTAGCTCACCTGAGCTGGAAGCTCAAGTGAGCTATTCTGATCACATTTTGTCCGTCGTACGTCTGTCCGTCCGTCCGTCTGTCCGTCTGTAAACTTTTTACATTTTGAACTTCTTCTCTAAAACCGCTCGGCCAATTTCAACCAAATTTGGCACAAAGCATTCTTATGGGAATGTTAATATAAATTGCAAAAACGAAAGACCGATCTTTATTCAAAGCGGAGAAAACCTCGAAACTGTAGTAAAAGGGGGTGCATTTTTTAAAATCTTCTTCTCAAGAGCTACTGAGTCAAATTCAATGTAATTTAGCATAAATAATCCTTATGGAAAGGAAAATATAAATTGCAAAAATTATTGGCTAATTCTGTTTCAAATCTGAGTTATTACGAAAATCTATACTTATAAATTAAGACATTTTGCCAATAAACTACGAAATGCCTGAATACTTGTAATGATTTATGCATAAAAACGGGGGGGGGGGGATAATTTTTTTTTTTTTTTTTTTTTGAGGGGGGGGGGGCGGGGAGTGACAGTATTTTATTTTATTAAAATGCATAAAGTGTTAATTCCGGCGCTTGCGCGGGTTATCATCTAGTAATAATAAAGGAAAGGCGTGTTTCAATCAGTTTATAGCTTCGGGTTCGGTATTCCATGAGTCATGGTAAAATGGGTAGGCAAACCCGGGCCGGGGCAAAACAAAAGATTGGCAGTTATTAATATGCCAATCTCATTAAATTTTGAGGATATGTTACGGAACAGTATATTTGAATTCGCTGTAAATATTGCTGCAAAACAATGCGTATTTTGGAATTGACGATTGCCGATCTGCCCCGGCTTTTTATTTTGCCCTGACCCGGGTTTGCCCACCCATTTTACCAAGACTCATATTCCATACTTCTAAAACGAGGTTCTTTGTTTAAGATAAACGGGTCGATCTGACAATAATGAATTAGTTTGTTGTGCAACAGTTCGCGTACGAAGGGGATCTTTGAAACATGCAAAATACATTGGTGTCGATTTTGTGAAGTAAATTGAGGTTAAATATTTCAATGCGTTGACAGTTTTCACAAATGACGGTGGGTTTTCTGTCCAAGCGTCTATGCTTTGTGATGAATTGCAAAGTTGACACTGATTGGATTCATTAGACTGGTTATTCAGAAAGCACAACTCATTTATGAAGCAATGATCTATAAAAGACAATGCCCACAATTATATCATAAATAAAGAATACATTGACGATGTTAATCATTTAATAAAACCAAAAAAAAACTGTAACACTCAAATCGTGTTGTTATCAGAATAGCTACCTTGATCTTTCAACTAGGTAATCTAATGAAACAAGATAAATAAGTAAGATGATTACTTTAAGTGGTTTCTTAACTCAGCAAGATCTTTGGAAAATATAATATTAAAATATCTACTAACCATCTTTCAGTGTCCAGTTGGTTCTCTTTGAATTCGGGTGGCAGACAAGACAGCCGTTTCCTACTTGTGTTTGACCGTCACTATAGCATTCACCATTAATGGAACAGAAGTCTGAACAAAGGAAAATAAAATAATTAATGTAAACAAGCAATATAAATCATATATATAATCAGATAATGCTAATATGTTCACCGTTTTCATCTTATCTCACAAAATTTAATAATAATCTGTTGACACGTTTCGATTTGTCCGTTATGATGTTTGTTGTTTATACGATACAATCATTGTTTTTTTTTTAATGGAAGTAATTCTTTTTTAGAAATATGTATAATAAGACTGGATTTCTGTGTCAAGTACATTTAGCTTTACATATGTAATGCTCATTTTGAAGGCAACGTTAAGGGGATTGATTCTCTCGTTGGTAGACATTACCATATACATGTAACTGTCGTTTTATAGTTAACTAATGGGAAGTGCATATTTTGAAAGAAATCAAGCATGAGAGATGGTTGAGGGAATTTACTCTCTGTTAATTGAGCAGTTTTTATGATTTTATCGGTTTTGCATTATTCAATTAAAAGGGAATTTTTGAAAAAAAAAAGTTGCAGATTGGTTTTTTTTCCGTACAATCTATTATTTTTCCTTGTTGATGATTTATGAAAAAACTGCTTTATATATTTTTCTACTTGAAAAATAGAAACAGGACGTTTATTTTTTGTATCCTAACATCTGTATTGTATCTTAATTTTGACAATATATTATCACTACTGGTATATCTTTATCGAACATACTATGTCTTGTAAACATCAACACAATTATCATTAAGCTTGATCACCACTTCATAATAAATATCTCTCAGTACCCTTTATATGTACATGTATATTGATCTTCAATAGAAATCAGATTCATGTCAGCATGTAGTTATGAGATGAGAATAAGGATGAGTTTTTATCTAATTTTTACCATTAAAATCTTGTTTTGAAAT
Source organism: Magallana ariakensis (assembly GCA_020458035.1). Classification (NCBI taxonomy): domain Eukaryota; kingdom Metazoa; phylum Mollusca; class Bivalvia; order Ostreida; family Ostreidae; genus Magallana; species Magallana ariakensis. The sequence goes on from CM035811.1 coordinate 82,647,625, forward strand.
TAAAAGACCTGGAAAATCGTTACGATTACAAAACATTGTTATGGACTCAGAGTAAACATACCAGGATTTGTCGTCCGAGAGTATTTGCTTTGTGACGTACTGCAAAGTTGACACGGATTGGATTCATTAGATTGGCTATCCAAATAGCACAACTCATTAATCAGGCAGTGATCTACAAAGAAAGTTATTGCAATTATATCTTAAACATAAAAAGTTAGATAATGTTTATTAATTTCATTATTACCTTTGCAAAATACTAAAGCATTATGCGATCGAAATAGCACACTTGATTTTTCAACTCAATAAGCTAATGACACGAAAAAAAAACAGTTTTATGTCTTTTTTAAGAGGCACGATCTTAACAAAAATTGATATTTACAAATATATATTAACCATTTTTCAATGTCCAAATGTTTCTTGTTGAATTTGGTTGGCAGACAAGACAGTCTTTTCCTTATTGTGTTTGTCCGTTACTAAAATACATTATTTAAAAAAAGGAAGCAATTACTAGCGTAGTCTGATTATTCTTATTTCATATGTTCTCTATTTTCCCTTGTCTTCCAAATTTCACAAAATCTCAAAATATTTATGTAATACATATTAAATTTAAACTGCTCGTTAAATAAGGAAAACAACAATGTTTTTAGGTTTTCACGTAACAATAATTGTTTGTATAAAACGACAGTAATGATTTTTTTTCTGAAAAATGAATAATTGTGAAAAACTGTGAATAGGACAAAATTACGATCATTTTTCTTGTATCTTATTCCTATCGTTCTTTTCTTTGTCTGGGATTCAAAAACCTGATAAATGAAAATCAATACGAATGCAAAACATTGGTATATATACTCAAAGTAAACATACCAGTATTTTCAGTCCAAGATTCCTTGCTTTGTGACGTATTGCAGAGTTGACACGGATTGGTTTCATTAGATTCGTTATCCATAAAGCACAACTCATTTATCAGGCAGTGATCTATAAAAGACAGATATCGCAAATGCAATTTAAATAGAAAAATAAAATTAAACGCCGTTTTATAATTTCTTTAATATAACTCAAAAATACTAAAGCTTGTTGTGATAAAAATAGCAAACTTTATCTGTCAACCAATTAAGCTGATGACAGGACAAAAAGATTCATGTTTACTTAAAGGTTTTTTTGTTTGTTTGTTTTTTGTTTCGTTTTGGTTTTTTTTTATCTCAGCATGGTCCTACACGGGTATGATAAGGCAACTCTCAGCGATCGATCGAGTAAAATTTCCTCTGATCGATATGACGCTACAATAAGCATCATGATGTCATATTTTACTCAATAAACCTGTCAATTTTAACTTCATCACTGGTCCAAATTATGAAAACTACAGACGTAAATTGTCACTAGAAGCTCTGTAAACAGAATATATCTTCGATTTCTCTGTGTTACGTATCGTTAACATTGATGACGTCACAAGCATGTTTAATAGAGAAGATCAATGTCGGGAGACAAATCATTGGAATGCAGTGTAAACAATAATACAGGCATGGACATTTTGTTTTATCAGCGAGGGTTATAAGGTAAGCAGATAAACATTTATGTGGCTTGATCGGCCTTTCCTCTGTCAGTGTGTACAAAAAAGACAAAAGTGTAACACTAGCCCGAATATTTTGAAAAATGAATTTGGCAAATATCAAAAGCACATGATCTTAAATACTTGAAAAGTGCTGCTAGAATCCTTTGGTTTGTTGTTGTAAATGAAAAATACGTAGTATTTTCAATGAAATTGAAAAAGTTGAGGGGGTTTCCGATAGATAATGACAATATTTATTTTTTACGATTAACGATATGATTCTAGTAGTAATACTAATAAACATGAACTAATTACCGATCGAATCATTGTATTATACATACAAATAAAATTCAGGGTAGTGTTACACTTTTTGGAATTTTGTAAAGTTACAAACATGATCTATTTTGAACTTTCACGTGATACTATGGCACGGCAGTTTTAAAGATCGACTCGATTCCAAAGTAAAACTATAATATCTTGTTAAATACATTCATTTGATTTTAATATTCACCACTGTTTTCATAAAAATAAACAGTTTTTAGAATGACCATAATATCGACGATCATTAAACTTTGAGTTGCCTTAACCTACCCGTGTAATAAAAGAAAATGATATTTAAATATCTATTAACCATTTTTCAATGTCCAGTTTGTTCTCGTTGAATTTGGATGGCAGAAATGACATTCTTTTCCTACTTTTGTTTGACCGTCACTATAGCATGTGTCGTTAATAGAGCAGAAATCTAGAACAACAACAATGAAACAATTAAACTCAAAAGATAGAAATTATTGGCCTAATATGTTAATGCTATTTTTTTGTCCTTTGTCTGTTTCCCTGAATTCCAATCTCACAAACTCTTAAAAGTAACTGTTTTTAAGTTTATGATGCTTGTTATTGTTACAAAACAACAATGTATTTAGGTTTTAATGATACGTTATCTTTTTCATTTACGACAGTAATTACAGTTTCCATAACGTATAAAACAAATAACTGTGGAAAACAAAAGTTTGTGTGCCAGGTACATATGGCTTTACATAGGTAATACTTTAATTGTAGCGATATGTTAGATAATGTACTCTCTGTTAAATGAACAGTACCATATAATTATGCAATTTTATAATATTCATTTGGAAATGCATTTTTGAAAAAAAAAATCTGAGATTTGTAAAAATATTTTTGTTACATTCATTTTTATGTGCATGAGAGACAAGACAGTCATTTCCTACTTTTTTTGGACTGTCAATATAGCATGTACCATTATTGGAGCAGAAATCTAGAACAACGACAATAAAACGATTTTAAGAAAAAATATAGGAATCGCTGGTCTATTCAGATAATGCTTCTTTTTTCTGTATTATTTTTCGCCTGTCTTCAAATATACTAAAATCTGAAAATATTCTTGTTATAAGTTTCACTTTTATGTTGCCTGATATATGTATAAGGAAAACAATAACATGTTTATGTTTTCAAGATACGATTTTTGTTTATATAACGTAAGTGATTATTTTCTACTTTGTGAAATATCATTAATTGGGTAAAACTGGAATTTGTGTTTTAGGTATATGTGACATATACGCATTGCAAAGTTGACACAGATTTGATTCATCAGACTTTTTATTCATAAAGCACAACTCATTTATCAGGCAGTGATCTTTCAAAGACAGTACCCACAACTATATCGTAAATACAAAACAAGTTTAACAATGTTAATCATTTAATAAAACAAAAAATGAACTGTAAAAATAAAATCATGTTGTAATCAGAATAGCTACCTTGATCTTTCAACAAGGTAAGCTAATGAAACAGGATAAACAAGTAAGATGTTTACTTTTAGTGGTTTCTTAACTCAGCAAGATCTTTGGAAAATATTATATTCAAATATCTACTAACCATCTTTCAGTGTCCAGTTGGTTCTTGTTGAATTCGGGTGGCAGACAAGACAGCCGTTTCCTACTTGTGTTTGACCGTCACTATAGCATTCATCATTAATGGAACAGAAGTCTGAACAAACGAAAATAAAATAATTAATGTAAAAAAGCAGTATTAATCATATATATAATCAGATAATGCTAACATGTTCATTGTTCAATGTTCTTTTTCCCCCGTTTTCTTCTTATCTAACAAACTTTAATTATAATCTGTTGACACGTTACGATTTGTCCGTTATGATGTTTGTGGTTTATACGATACAATAGTTGTTTTTGTAATGGAGGTAATTCTTTTTTTAGATATATGTATAATAAGGAAGGGAATTCTGTGTCAGATACATTTAGCTTTAAATGTGTAATTCTCAATTTGTAGGCAATGTTGAGAGGATTGATTCTCTCGTTGGTAGACACTGCCATATACATGTAACTGTCGTTTTATAGTTAACTAATGGGAAATGCATATTTTGAAAGAAATCAAGCATGAGAGATGGTTGAGGGAATCCACTCTCTGTTAATTGAGCAGTTTATATAATTTTTTCGTTTTGCATTTTTCAATTAAAAGTGAATTTTTGAAAAAAAAAGTTGCAGGGTTTTTTACCGTACAATCTACTATTTTTCCTTGTTATAGCTGTTGATGGTATATGAAAAAACTCCTTTATATATTTTTCTACTTGAAGAATTGAAACAGGACGTTTATTATTTGTATCCTAACATCTGTATTGATATTGTATTTTAATTTTGACATTATATTATCACTACTGATATATCTTTATCAAACATGCTATATCTTGTAAACATCAACAAAATTATCATTAATCTTGATCACCACTTCATAATAAATACCTCTCAGTACCCTTTATATGTATATTGATCATCAATAGAAATCAGATTCATGTCAGCATGTAGTTAAAGATTGGTATGGACACAAAGTTAACATACCAGGATTTTCCGTCCAAGAGTCTTTGCTTTGTGACGTACTGCAAAGTTGACACGGATTGGATTCATTAGATTGGCTATCCAAATAGCACAACTCATTAATCAGGCGGTGATCTATAAAAGAAAGTTATTGCAATTATATCTTAAACAAAAAAAGCTAGGGACTTTTTATTAATTTTATTATTACCATTTGAAAATACTAAAGCATTACGGATCGAAATAGCATACTTGATTTTTCAACTCAATAAGCTAATGACACGAAAAAACAGTTTCATGTCTATTTTAAGAGGCACGATCTTAACAAAAATTGATATTTAAAAATATATATTGACCATTTTTTAATGTCCAAGTGTTTCTTGTTGAATTTGGTTGGCAGACAAGACAGTCTTTTCCTAATTGTGTTTGTCCGTAACTAAAATAGGTCCCATTAATGGTGCAAAAATCTAGATGTATCTTCATAAAATTGATATTTAAAAATCAGCTAACCTTTTCTCAATGTCCAGTCGGTTTTTGTTGAATTTGGTTGGCAGAGAAGACAGTCTTTTCTTACTTGTGTTTGACCGTCACTATAGCATGTACCGTTAATGGAGCAGAAATCTAAAACAACAAGAAGAAATAATAAAAATGAAAGAATTAAATTCAAGTACAAGATCAAGGGCAAATACTGATAATGCTTTTTTTTGTTCTCTTATTTTTTTGCTATCTTCCAATCTCATAAAATCTAAAAGTAATCTTATGCTTTAATTGTAGTGATTCTCAGGGAATTCACTCTTTGTTAAATGCGCACTATGATATGATTTTTTTTTTGTTTTATAATATCTAATGAAAAATACATTTTGTTAAGAAAAAGAATATTACAAGTGTTGATGAAATATTTAAAAATATGTCCGATTGAATCCTTTATATCCCCGCGAAAACAAGAAATATAAATATGATGTTTATTATATTTATTAGAATATTTGCATTGTAGCCAGTTTTAACATGATGATTTTAAATTTGATACATCTTCGTCCTGTTTAGATATATCCTAAGAACATTAACCACATAGTCATAAAACTTGTTCTACCACTTCATAAACATTACTTCTCAGTATACATTAAATGCGTATTGGCTATGAACGAACACAAATCAGATGGTAGTGTAAATGGGATCAGAATAACGAAGATTTTTATCTAACCCATGTATTCTGGTATTCAAATTCTGGTAAGGAAATTGAGAAATTTGTTCATGCAAATCGATGCTTTTACAAAACACACATATATACAAAAATTTAACATACCTGGGTTTTCTGTCCAAGCGTCTATGCTTTGTGACGAATTGCAAAGTTGACACAGATTAGATTCATTTGACTGGTTATTCAGAAAGCACAACTCATTTATGAAGCAATGACCTATAAAAGAGAGTACACACAATTATATCGTAAATAGAAAACACATTGAACGATGTTAATCATTTAATAAAACCAAAAAGAACTGTAAAAATCAAATCATGTTGTTATCAGAGTAGCTACCTTGATCTGTCAACTTAGTAAGCTAACGAAACAGGATAAACAAGTAAAATGTTTACTTTAAGTGGTGTCTTAACTCAGCAAGATCTTTGGAAAATATAATACTCAAACATCTGCTAACCATCTTTCAGTGTCCAGTAGGCTCTCGTTGAATTCGGGTGGCAGACAAGACAGTCTTTTTCTACTTGTGTTTGACCGTCACTATAACATTCACCATTAATGGAACAGAAGTCTGAACAAAGGAAAATCAAATAATTAATATAAAAAAATCAATATAAATCATATATATAATCAGATAATGCTAACATGTCCATTTTTCAACGTTCTTTTTTTCACCGTTTTCTTCTTATCTCAAAAAATTTAATAATAATATGTTGACACGTTTCGATTTGTCCGTTATAGTGTTTGTTGTTTATACGTAACAATAATCGTTTTGTAATGGAAGTAATTCTTTTTTAGAAATATGTATAATAAGAAGGAATTTCTGTGTCAGGTAGATTTAGCTTTACATGTGTAATGCTCAATTTGTAGGCAATGTTAAGAGGATTGATTCTCTCGTTGGTAGACACTGCCATATACATGTAACTGTCGTTTTATAGTTAACTAATGGGAAATGCATATTTTGAAAGAAATCAAGCATGAGAGATGGTTGAGGGAATCCACTCTCTGTTATTTGAGCAATTTTTATAATTTTATCGGTTTTTCACTATTCAATTTAAATGGCATTTTTGAAAAAAAAGGTTCCTTGTTATAGCTGTGATGATATATGAAAAAAACTGCTTTATATATTTTTCTACGTGAAGAATATAAACATGACGTTTATTATTTGTATCCTAACAGCTGTATTGTATCTTAATTTTGACATTATATTATCAATACTGGTATATCTTTATCTAACCTATAATATCTTGTAAACATCAACCATATAATCATTAAGCTTGATCACAACTTCATAATAAATACCTCTCAGTACCCTTTATATGTATATTGATCATCAATAGAATTCAGATGCAAGTCTGCATGTAGGTATGGGATGAGAATAACAATGATTTTTTATTTAATTTCCACCATTAACATTTTTGTTGAAAGGGAATTTTTGAAAAAAAAAGTTGCAGATTTTTTTTTCTACGTACAATCTATTATTTTTTCTTGTTATAGCTGTTGTTGATATATGAAAAAACTGCTTTATATATTTTTCTACTTGAAGAATAGAAACATGACGTTTATTATTTGTATCCTAACATCTGTATTGATATTGTATCTTAATTTTGACATTATATTATCACTACTGATATATCTTTATCGAACATACTATATCTTGTAAACATCAACAAAATTATCATTAAGTTTGATTACCACTTAATAATAAATACCTCTCAGAACCCTTTGTATGTATATTGATCATTAATAGAAATCAGATTCATGTCTGCATGTAGTTATGGGATGAGAATAACGATGAGTTTTTATCTAATTTTTACCATTAAAAATATAGTTTTGAAATTAAAAGACCTGGGAAATCGTTACGATTACAAAACAAAGGTAACATACCAGGATTTTCCATCCAAGAGTCTTTGCTTTGTGACGTATTGCAAAGTTGATACGGATTGGATTTATTAGATTGGCTATCCAAATAGCACAACTCATTAATCAGGCAGTGATCTATAAAAGAAAATTATTGCAATTATATCTTAAACAAAAAACACTGTTTATTATTTTTCATTTTTTCATTAATACCATTGCAAAATACTAAAGCATTTTGCGATCAAAATAGCACACTTGATTTTTCAACTCAGTAAGCTAATGACACGAACAAAACAGTTTTATGTCTATTTTAAGAGGAACGATCTTAACAAAAATTGATATTTACAAATATATATTAACCATTTTTTAATGTCCAAATGTTTCTTGTTGAATTTGGTTGGCAGACAAGACAGTCTTTTCCTAATTGTGTTTGTCCGTTACTAAAACAGGTACCATTAATGAAGCAAGAATCTAGAACAACGAAAAAGAAAGACAATATTTTAAGAAAAAAGAAGCAAGTGCTGATCTAATCTGATAGTACTTTTTTCTTCTTTCCTATTTTTTCCCATGTCTTCAAAGATAAATGAAAATCGATACGAATGCAAATCATGAGTATGTACACAAAGTAAACATACAAGGGTTTTCAGTCCAAGAGTCCTTGCTTTGTGACGTATTGTAGAGTTGACACGGATTGATTTCATTAGATTGGCCATTCATAAAGCACAACTCATTTATCAGGCAGTGATCTATAAAAGACAGATATTGCAAATGCAACTTAAAATTGAACGCCGTTTAATAATTTCATTAATATAATTCAAAAATACTTAACCATGTTGTGATAAAAATAACTAACTTTATCTTTCAACCAATTAGGCTGATGACAGGACAAAGAAGATTCATGTTTACTGTAAGGGGTTTTTATCTCAGTATGATCTTAATGGAAATGATATTTAAATTTCTATTTACTTTTTTTCATTGTCCAGTTCGTTCTCGTTGAATTTGGGTGGCAGAGAAGACAGTCTTTTTCTACGTTTGTTTGACCGTCACTATAGCACGTGCCGTTAATAGAGCAGAAATCTAGAACAACAACAACGAAACAATTCAAGAAAAAGATAAAAATGATTGGTCTAATATGTAAATGCTTTTTTCTGTCCTTGTTCTTTTTCCCTGTATTCCAATCTTACGAAATCTCAACGTAATCTCGTATGAGTCTTAAAGTTTATGTTACTTGCTATTTTAACAAAACAACAACGTTTTTATGATATCTGTTTCTGTTACGACAGTAATTACAGTTTCTCTAACTCATAATGCGAGTAAGTATGGAGAACAGGAGCTTGTGTTCCAGGTACATATAGTGTTACATATGTAATACTTTAAATTGTGATTCTTCAGGGAATTAACTCTCTGTTAAATGAGCCATACCATATGATTGTATGTTAAGATTGTTACTTCTTTAACGACTTAAAAAAATGTCTTTATTGAAATGTAAATAACTTATAGTCTTGAACGCCTTATTAAGTTATTAAGGACTTCATGAACGATTGTGTGTTCATTTTAATTTTTCAAAGGTACAAAACAAGTTTTTAGATGAAAGAAATGACAATAACAACCATCTCAAGACTGTTTCTTTTTTTTAATTTCCTTAATCTAAAGTGCAACAAAAAAACATAACAACTAATTAAATGCTGGCAACGGTTTATTATATGTGCATTATTTGGATTTTCGTTCTGACCTTGTCAATTACGTGAGTCGTTTTTTTATGTTCAGCCCACAGAATGACTGAACGAATGTCCGAGTAGTGTTGACTTATGGAACCTATTCAATCTCTCTATCAATAAAAATCCCTGAAAACTGAAACAAAACAACCGGTTTTGCATTTATGTATTCATATTTTTAGTAATTTTATTTGAAGAAATATAATTAATAACAAGAGAGCCACATCGCTCACCGGAAGAACAGTCCCTCGTATCATTCAATTTCTAGTTTTTGTAAACATTTTCCCTATATATTTCTATGTTAAGCTTTGGAACCTTCTTGAGGCCCGAGTATTAGTTCGAGGGTCATGATTTTAACAATTAAGAATCTTCACTATCATGGGATGCTTGCTTTCTTATCTCACACATTTTAGCGCCGTAGTTCTTATTTTTTTTTTTTTACACATTTTCACTATAAAATTCTATGATAAACTTTGAACACATCTTGGGCCCCAGTACTAGTATGTAGCAATTTATAATATACGCTATCTTAGGATGCTTGCATAGTAATCTCACAAATTGCAGTATTCAAGTTCTTGAAAAGAAGAGTTTCAAATATCTTTCTTAATATTTCTTTGTTAAATATTGAATCCGTCTTGGGACCCCAGCAAAAGTCCAGGGGTCACGTTTTTAACAATTTAGAATCCACACTATTTCAAGATTTTACAAATTGTAGCATTGTAGTTCTTGAGAAGAAGATTTTAAAACATTTTCCCGATATATTTCTATATTAAACTTCGAATCTCTCTTTGGGCTCCATTATTAGCCTGAGGGTCACATTTTTGACAATTCACATTTCTCACGCTACATGAAAGCTTTGGTGTAAATATTAACATTTCTGATGCAGTGGTTCTTTGGAAGATTTTTAAAGACATACATATTTTCACAGTTTCTCAATTATCTCCGATATAAAAGAGGGTTTTTGCCTTCTATTTTAATAATTTATAATCCGCTTTCCCCAAGGATGCTTTGTATAAAAGTTGATTAAATTTGAATAAGTGGTTATAGAGAAGTCAATATTGTGAAAAGTATACAGACAGACTGACGGACGGACGGACAGACGGACATATAGACGGAATGACGGTGGACAACAGGTGATCAGAAAAAGCTCATTTGAACCTTCGGTGAGCTAAAAAAACGACATTTGTGTTTTAATCTTAGGTTTACCATTTGGTAATACAAGTATCACGCTTTAAGGTGGATGTTTGTTGCATGCATTTGTTACCAATACTTGGCACAGTATTCAACAATAATAGACCTCAAAATACAATACTCTATTTTCTAGAGAATTTTTAAAATATCAGTCTGGATCCAGATAACCACTTATTTATCAAATTTTTAAACATTTCTGTTTAAAAATTCTTATAAAAGTGAAATGTTATTAAGTTTAGAAATAAAAGACAAAATAATCATGAATGAAGTTTGTATGATTTTTATTGGAATCCACATAAATATGAAACTAAAATATAAAAAAATTCTTTTACGGCAAACTGCTGGACAAAATCCCACAAAAATCTGAAAATATAAACAATATTCGTTGGGTAATGGGATGAAGAATAGAAATTGAATTGAATTGAATTGATTTGAATTAAATTGAAAAATTAAAGAAAATACTGAATTATTGCAAAAATCTTGGTATGAAAGATCCTGTTTAAGAGTTGTCTCTCTTTATTTTACATGGTCTCAAATATCTTGGGACCAACTTTTTAATTAATAAAAATCACGAAGAAAAATTAAAAAAAGGAACAAGTGTATGCTAAATATGTATATATAACTAAGATTAGTAGTGCTTATGATAATATTTGAAGCTGAAAAATTATATTTTTGATGAACGCATTATATATATTTAACTATTTAAAACAAAATATTAATAGTTAAATTGCCTTTTACTTTTTATATACAATAGCAATTATAAACAACAACCATACGCATATTAATAAATACATTAGATGTCCATAGTGATACACATGTATGAGTGGAAATGAAAAACATGCTCCTTTTCAGAATTCTGTCGTTACCTCATTTGGTTTGCAAATCCGGGCTTCCACTGCTATTGCAACAGGCTATATCTATTTTAATTAAAAAAGTTAAAACATTAGTTTAATGTCAAAGTTTTAATGCAAGTCTTTTCCGCAAATGTTTTACCTTTGGGAAATTAGGATCAATTCAAGAGATCGTACTGCGGTACTTTCTTTTTATATTCATCATACATATATAGTTTAAGTGAAAATATTATATCTGCTTACCCATATTGATAATCCGTCACAAATGTATGATCGTCTGTTGCAGATGACATGACAAAATGTATTGCCAATAGCGGTGAGACAGTATATTATTTAGATTCCACGTTTTCCGTACAAAACAGCTGATAATCAATGTTAGTTAAAAGCTTAAAACAGGAAGAAAATTGACATTTTTCTAAGCGTTTTGGTGATTTTATTCCTATCTCATCCCCCTCGTTAGATGAGTTCAATTAAACGGTGTATAGCTATTTTGTACCACGACATAATGTTATCATTCCGGAACAAAATGGCGTTTCGAACGGATGTCAGACATGTTGTGACGATGTAGCCTTCCACCTTAAAGGGGCATTGCGACTAGATTTGTTTATTTTTTTTTTCAAAATTATTTATAATGATCAACCAAAATTGGAATGTCATTTGTTAAAAGGTCACTACATATATTAACTCTAACTTTGAGAATGCGCACAAATGTATTTTTATTATCACACCTATATAAATAGAAAATGCAGAAAGACAGCTTCCAGACTACTAGATAGTTCAACCAGGGTTTCACGCACACCCTTTTAACACACTAACACTGCACTACAACATTACCAACCTAACAAGTAAATGAGATCCGACGCACCAGTATTCAGGATTTTTTAAATATGAAAGTTTTGACATAGTCAGCGTTGGACTAAGTTACACAACTCTCCTTGGAAATGAACAATAATAAGCTATCTGTATAACATATGTATTTTAACCACTTTGTGCAAGATATCTGGTATAATGGTTATCTATTTTAATATAAGATCTAAACAACAACGTTTCAAGCAAAGAAGCAACGAAAAAAACCCTTATCATTTTGCATGAACAGATTTATTTATTTCACAATCAAAAATTAAGTGCGTAGATATTACTGCAGATATAAATAGTTCAAAAGATTAAAGTATATTCTTATATTCGTATTCTGTCTCAAGGAATATTTGAAAAAGTGAGGGTTTTGCAAGTAAAAACTATAAATCACACCAATACACACACATATTATCAAAATTGACAATGATTAAAAAAAGCAGTAATTTGTATAGTAGGCTATATTTCTTAATCTTTTAATTTCTGTAAATGGATTTTGAGATTAATTTCAATCTGAAACAATCAATGCATTGAGCATAAAACTTACATGAATCCCGCCGTTTGCATAGTCTTTCACATTCCTCAATTGTTTCAAAGTTGTTTTGATTTCCTTGACATCCGCCGTAGATAAATCGCTCGCACTGATTCGTTCATTTATTGTACCAATATTTTGGGATATATGCTTTGCAGGGTCCAACCACTTTTGGTTGTATACAAACAGGCTTTTGTTTTTCTACAATAAATCAATGTATGATTTTTCCCAATTAAATTGGCAGCGAAATAAAATTGTACTTTGCATTAGTCCCACATGTGCGATATATTTGTTCTTGAAATAGTTAATGCTTGTTTAGGATTGTGATTTTGAACAGTACATGCCAAAGAAAATGGGTAAAAGAAAAAGAAAAATGCATAGTTGCGCATTTGTTCAAATTTAGAAAAGAAAACATTATACGTATCTGTGTGTTTTGGGGGAAAATGAAGCTATGATTAAAAAGGCTAGATAGTCAACAAATTAACCGTTATCTTTACATTAAATTTGAAGATATGATTTGTTCAGCTATTGTCAATTGTTTGATAAAAAAAAATCAAAATAAGGTATCCTTTAAGTTTGGGTATTTTTGCTATATTTTTTTACATAGAGTTCTTCTCCTAAAGAAGAATAATGCATTCAAATATGGCCACGAACATGGAGCCCTCTTAATAAAGCATTATTGCTAGATAAATCTCAATGGGCTTACCTGCCGGATCCACGCACCTTGTTCTGCAACCACACCCCCATATTTATAAAATTTAAACAATCGATAATGGTATTGTTTTTGACAATATCTGATGGTAACCGTCCGGGTGCACGGACTTTTTCATGGTTAGTGAGTACCTGTTGTTTATTGAAGAATTTGTACGCACGAGTTTTACGGGCAAATACTGTTTGGAATAATAACTGTAAAGGAATTGTTTAAACTTTTTTTGTTAAGGAAATCACTTTAGTTTCAACAAAATTTACCCCTATGTCATGCCACGACTCAACGAAAACCAACGTAATCGTGCTGTTGGGATGCTGCAAGCTGGAATGGCACAAAATACTGTAGCAAGACACTTTTGAGTTCATCGGAACACCATCCAGTCATTATGGAGACGTTTTCAACAATCTGGCAACACCCAGGATCGACTGCGCTCTGGGCAACCTCGTGTGACGTCACGTCAACAGGACAACCACATTAGACTTGCATCCGAGAAATCGTTTCCAGACAGCAAGTTTGACTGCCAGTAGCATTCCTGGGCTTCGACCAATTAGTCCAAGAACTGTGCGTAATCGTCTGCGCGAGCAAAACATCAGACCAAGACATCCAGCGGTGCGCCCAGTACTGCTTCAACGTCATTGTATCGCCAGACTAGCGTGGTGCACACGACATCTGCGATTCAGAATACAGGACTGGGTCAATATTCTGTTCACTGGTGAATCCGGATTTCATTTGGATAGCAGTGACGGCCGTTGTAGGGTGAAAAAAATGACAATAACAAACCGTCAACCATCTCAAAAATCCATAAAACAAAATACAAATTCAAAGCAGAGCAACACGGACCTCCAAGATAGAGGTAGGATCAGGTGCCATAGAGGAGTGAGCATCCTCTGCTGACCGGTCACACCAGCCGTGTGCTCTTTGTCGTAATCGGGAAAATAAAAACCGCAAAAGTCCGTGACAATTAGGTAATTAATTATGGTCTAACAATTGGTATGAAAAACGTCAGTCAGCATGCGACTCAGTGGAAGATTGTATTTGCTGACAAGGTCGTTGTATCGACCATAGAACTTACGAAAAGATGACTTTAAACGAGACTGTTGATAGTCCTGTTGTATCAACTTGTTTGTCAGTAGCTTGCCTCGTCTTAGAAACTTATCATACGAAGAGCATGCCCTTGCGTATCGAATTAACTGAGAGACAAAAACACCGTATGCAGGTGATGAAGGTATATTGCTACATAAGTAAGGAAAGTTGACTATAGAAAAATTGAAGTCATTGCGTTTATCATGAAGTTTTGTTGTTAGGTAACCATCAATGTCCATTTCCAGTAAAATATCCAAATATGAAACAGATGACGCTGACTCTGTGGTATCTTTTATTTCAAGTTCACTGGGATATATCGAGTCGACGTAAGTATGGAAATAACAATTGTTTATTGATAATACGTCGTCGATATACCTAAATGTTGAGTTGAAGGCCACAGCGAGTGATTTATTTTTTTCACGTACAAGTTTTTGAATAAATTCTGCTTTATAAGAATACAAAAATAGGTCTGCTAACAATGGGGCACAATTGGTACCTATGGGAATTCCAACAAATTGTTGGAAAACTTGATTTCCAAAAACTACATAGATGTTGTCTATCAGAAATTCAAGCACACTTTTAATGTCAACTTCAGAGTACTTGTGTGTGCAATCAGAATGGTTTTTAACAAAATAGTTTTTTAGATTTCCAATGACAAGGTAAGCATTTTTCCGACTTCCATTTTTATTGAAGAAACAACTGTTGATGATATCAAAAAGTCTAGCTAGATTTTAATTTGTCGTGGGGAATGGTTATATAAAGCGTTGAAAAATCGTACGTTTTGATGCTATTGATTTTGGTAAGATTTTGTGACCTCAAAGTTTCTAATAATTCTTTAGAGTTTTTTAGTATCCACATCTGATTCACACCGCTTCTGGAGTATATTGTTGTACAGTACTCTTGAAGCTTCTCCTTAACTTCTGTAAGAATTTAGTAAGGAATAAAGAGAGAGGTTTGGTAAAACATTTACTGGAACCTGCTATATATCTCTGTTTGTAAGGACTTTTGTGAAGCTTTGGAATCCAGTACAAATAAAGTAAATCAAATTCATTTTGTTTATTGGGGATATTAAAGGTATTCATAACCGATTTATGATTTTGAAGTATTTCCTGCTTGGAAAGGTTGATATGGGTGTAAGTAGGATTGCCATGTGTAGAATCGAAACCTAGTTCTTTGAAAATGCAATTAATATAATGTGCCTTACAAACAAAGACAATGTTGTTATTTGCCTTATCAGCAGGGACCAGTACATACTGATCATGCAATCTACCTAGTTCTTTTCTCACTTCTGCATTATTAAAAACAGAATGATATATGGTTTTTTATTTGACCTCTCAGTCGTTTAATACGCGATTTTAACATACATCTGATGCTTTTAACCCACTCTGACAAGGTATCAAGGTCTTCTTTTTCAGATTTTGCCCATCGCTTGGCGTAATCTTCAACAGCATTCATGATATGTATAAAATTACGACGCCATGTGAAGGATCTAGGTTCCCTAAATTTTGGTTCTTTCATAATAAGTGATTTGAGGTCATCGTTATTAACTAAATTAACATCACCAGTAATGACGTGTCCGGCAGGACTATAATAGTAGGGTTAAGAAGAACATGAACACGTTGGAGAATTATCTTTCAGATGTTCGATATCAAGGTCTTGTAGAGTTTGTTTGTAATTGAAGAGTTTGGAAGCAACGGTTGAAGTATAATTGTAGGAAATACAAGGAGTTGACTTTATCTTGAAATATGGCGGAATGCAGGACTGAACTTTTTTGTGATTAAGAATAGTGCTTATATTAACGGCATCGATTCCCTTGTTGGCATACTGCAGTTTGAAAAAATGACGTGGTGCATGAGCAGTATTTTCTGTTTGTGTAGGTTTAAAAAGCCGATGATAAGCAATATCCATAATCATGGATCCGAGTCTGTATTCCGGTGTAGAAAAATCAAAAAGCGGCTTTTCCTTGACTTTTTCAAGAAGATTGTTTAACTTTTTCAAAGGGACAGAGTACAGTTGTATCGTCGCGTTGGGGAGCGTTACCAGGACGCTTGTGTTGTGCAACTTCGACAATTGCGTTCGAGATGAAATTATTCAGCGTCATGTGATACCCTTCATACAGAGACATCAAAATCACATCACTCTGCAGCAAGACAACGAAAGGTCACACGTTGCACGTGTAGTCAGGGACTTGTTTGTTCAACAGAATGTCGATGTTTTGCCTTGGCCAGCTGTTTCTCCCGATTTTTCGCCGATCGAGCACGTCTGGATGAAATGGAAAGACGTTTACGCCGTTTACCAAATCAGCCAGTGACATTGGCTGATTTAGGCCAGGCTTTAACCAACATCTGGAACAACATCTTTCAAGCATTTCTGAACACTTTAGTGGCATCAATGAGGCGTCGCTGTCAAGCATGCGTGAACTCAAATGGTGGTTACACGCGTTATTAATTTTGTTAATTAAATTTCAAACAGTGACTTTCGAGTGTGCTGAAATTGACGTTATTCGACGTTGACATTGATGTGTTATGAGATGTTGTTACGAATACATGTGTTAAGAGTATTACAAAAAATAAAATTTGTTCATTATAATTTTTTAATGTTTTTTCATATATTAAATAATGCACAGTTTCTTTTTTCCGCTAGTATAGTATATAATTATATGTTATAGGACCGACGACACTTTGCCGGTAAAAGTATTTTTCAAAGTATATATCAATTTTGCTGTGTAAGTATGATTAGGTTAGATTTGACATGTGTTAAAGAAAATGGAGCGTATTTGATTTCTGAAAGAAACATTTGGGAGAATATATACAGATTGTGAATATATTGTATTTACGCCCATCCTTCATTTTCAAAGTTTATAAGATATCTGACCCAAAACTATATAGATAGTACTGTTTAACTGTTTAATGCCCTTTTGTATGTTCGTCTGTAAACTTCTCACAATTTTTACTTGATTCATCACCAACGCCACAGGAGGAGTTCAAGGTCAACATAAAAAAAAACGTGGGGGAAAAACGTAGGGGAAAATCTTTTAAAAATCTTCTCAAGAACTAGAGTCCGATAGAGGAATATCAATAGTGTTTCAATGTTAATCATACCTATGATAAAAAGATTTGTCTGTTGACATTGGGATATGATATTTCAAAGTAGGTTTCCATATTTTACATTTCACATTCATTTTGTTTTTAAGTATTCTCAAACCTATAAAATATGGATTTTTTGCAAGTTTAGCTCCAACGTGAGCCGATTAATATAAATTTTTCTGATCACATTTTGTCTGGCGTTTGTATGTCTGTCTGTCTGCATATTTTTTACTTTTTAAATTTAAACGACCATACGTGTTTTTATTATTATTTTTATTATTATTATTATTATTATTATTATTATTATTATTATTATAACATTTATATAGCGCTAAATATAATAAAATTACTCTAAGGCGCTTTACATTATAAGTTAAAACTACACAATGAGCATACACAAATAAAATTGATTGAGTTATTATAGGCATATAAATATATAAAAAGAGGTTTACATATAGAAAATAGGCTAAACAGTTTTTAAAATATTCATAAAACATTTTCAGCACAGATTAAAGACTGAAGATCTATTTAAACTGATGAAAGGGTCACTTATAAAACGCTAATTTAAAAAGATGTGTCTTGAGTAACTTTTTAAAACTGGTCAGTTTTTCCTCGAGTCTTAAAACTGCGGGAAGACTGTTCCAGAGTTCAGCTGCACTGACATCGAAACGCCGATTTCCATAAAATTTTGGTACGTGCCTTGGGCTTAACCAGAAATCTCGAGTTCTCTGCTCGAAGTGATCTTGATGGAGAATATACATCAACAAGGTTCTGAATGTATGCCGGTGACTTCTCTTGCAACGCCTTGAAAACAGTCAAAACTAGTTTGTATTGAATTCTAAATTCCACTGGCAACCAATGAAGAGCAATCAGCACCGGTGTGATATGATCATGCTTCTTGGTTCTTGTTATTATTCTGGCAGCTGTATTTTGAATTATCTGTAGCTTTGACAAGGAACTGAAGCTCAACCCATACAGCAATGCGTTCCCATAATCAAGCCTTGATGTGACAAGGGAGCACAATAACGTTTTGCAAGCATTTTCCGAAATGAGTTTACGAATTCGACCAATATTTCGAAGTTGGTAGAAACACTGTTTAGAAATAGAACTAATTTGGTAATCTAAAGTCAGCGTCCGGTCAAAGAGCACCCCAAGGTTTCTAACGCAGGAAGTTGCATCAATAATCTGACCGTCAAAGTTTATTTTGCAGTTTTCAAATGCACCAAGTCTGTTTTTAGGAGAAAATATAATAAGTTCTGCTTTGTCTTGATTTAATTTAAGCATATTGGTCTTCATCCAATCACTGATATCTGAAAGGCATGCTTGAAGTCTACGTGTTATTGTGTCCCATGCCAGGCTTGGTTTGACAACCATATATACTTGAGTGTCATCAGCATAGCTATGGAAAGACATTCCATGCTTGCGACAAATCTCACATATGGATTTGGAGAACATACAGTAGAGCTTTGGCCCTAGAACTGACCCCTGTGGTACACCATAATTTAGTTGGAAATCAGCCGACGCAGATGAAAGGACCGCAACTCGCTGATATCTATTGGTGAGATAAGATTCAATCCACGCCAGAGCATCGCCGCCTATTCCATAGGAAAATTTAAGACGCTTAACAAGGATGGAATGGTCAATTACATCAAAATCAGCTGACAGATCCAACATCAAAAGAAAAGCGCATGGGTTGGAGTCTAGCGCTGTCACAATATCATGGTGTACCTTCAAAAGAGCCGTCTCTGTAGAGTGATATACCCGATATGCAGACTGGTATGTATCTTGCAGATTGTTTGACACAAGATGATGCTCAAGTCGTGCATTGACTACCTTTTCCAGGATTTTAGATAGGAAAGACAGGTTGGAAACTGGGCGGTAGTTCTTCAGAACTTCATTGTCAAGTCCTTGCTTTTTAGCAACTGGCGGACTACAGCTTTTTTGAAAGAGGATGGCACTGATGATTCTGAAAGGGACTTGTTGATAATTGTTGTAATAATTAGCAATAGGACGTCAATGGATTGTTTCAGAATATGGGTCGGTATTGGGTCTAGTTCGCAGGATTTAGGAGCTGAGCGCATGATTAATTTACGAACCTCAGTCTCAGTTGTTAATGCAAAGCAATCTAATGGTTGTCCACAAAATATCATGTCAGCGCTTAACTCACCCAGTCCGAGGTTTTCCTTGGATATAGCAAGCTGGTCACGGATGGTGGATATTTTCCCGATGAAAAATCTTTCAAATTCGTTTTCCATTTCCTCCTTGTTGTCACGTGTGGGGAAAATTGGACCACAGTCTTTGCTTAAGAGATTGTTTGTTATTTTATAAAGTTGTTTCTGTTCAGTACCGATCTCTGCGATCTTTTCAGAGAAGTAGTTCTCTTTGGCCGACAGTAGCAATCTGCACGATTCAAAAGATTTGCTCTTGAAGATTTCTTTATGAACAACAAGTCCAGTTTCTCGCATGAGTCTCTTTTCTCGACGTTTTTCGCGCTTTGCCATTCGAAGTTCGTCGTTATACCATGGAATGTTTGAATGTCTTGTTACAGTTTTGGTTTTCTCAGGAGCATGTTGATTCAAGAGAGTGCGCAATTCATGATCGTAACATTAAACTAGTACATCCAAGGACCTGTCGAGATCATAAAGATTGTCCAATGATGTTAAGTCATTTCTAAAATTTGATATATCGATCTTACGGAGTTTGCGGAAAGTTATGGTTTTGCGTTCTTTTAAAGGTTTGGATATATGTCATTGAACGCTTACGGCAAAATGGTCACCTCCAGCGTTGCCGTTGTTATCACAGAGAGCAGGGTCTTGGATTGTAGGCACACTACTAAGGATGTGACTGCTGTTTCGCGTGATAATCAAGTCCAAGGTGTGACCATGGACATGAGTAGCTTCTTTCACGTGCTGCGTTAATCCATGCTCATCCAAAATTCTTCGAAACCTTCCTGCATCGATGTTGTTTGGATCATCAACGTGAAAGTAAAGATCACCTTTAATTATCAATTCCTCGGGAAGGATGACAAGTTGGTCATTGTAGCATGACCATTCCTCGAAAAACTCAGTGGTCTTAAATACGTTGGATTTAGAAGCTGGTGGGCGGTAGATTACACACAATCTCACATGGTTGTTTGATGAGGCAACTGTACACTCCAGGTGCTCAAAATGTGTGAAATGAAAGTCGGTGGAAATGGGTTTGTGACAGCATGAAATATGATCCTTATGAATCAATGCCAATCCACCTCCCCGGTGTTTTCTCGGCTTTTGCAAGACAGAGAATCCCTCTGGTGTAAGTTCGGAAAAAATCACATTGACATTTTCCTTTCCAAGCCACGTTTCTGTAAGGGCTAAAAGGTCAATATCATTAGAGACAATGTAATCATTGATTGCTACCGTTTTGTTCACCACTGACCGACAATTTAAAGAAGCTAGGGACATGTAACCATCACATGTGTGATGTTTAATTTTTGGCACCGGTTTAAGGTTTGATGTGTTGATGTTCCTGATTGTACACTTCTTTAATGATCGATGATTCACAAGTGTTAAGATTGGGCGTGCGTCATGTGTTTTGTCAGTTGGAATAAAGACAAGGTTGTCTGTATTAACCCCTGGAACTTGTTGTTTAGTTAACCTGGGCTGCCTGACACGAATGGTATTGATGTGTCTGGTGAATCTTCGACCTGCCTTTGTGCTTCTTCGCACACGAGTATTCTTCGTACAATCTGGTTGAGGAAGGTGGCATGATGGTGGCAGGGGATAGTTTCGAACGAAAGACCCGGTCAAAATTATTAAATAAAAGGAGAACCTGAGGTTTGGCTGGTTATTTGAGGGGTATAAATTGCTAGAATATTTATTGCATTCATTTTGTGGATAGATGAGCTCATGTCCATTTCATTGATTTATGACACTTCAATACTGGTAGCAGTTTTCAACAGATATGTAATGGAAATGCGAAACTGTGGCCAAAATTTTCACTTTCGGTTTTGTGCTTGAAAAGTAGGGTGGGTTCAGAACACGAAATGTCACTCGAAAAGAAGGTGATTGACCCCCCATCAATTGGTGATTATTTGCATGGGTATACATTAAGCTACAAATGCTTTGGTAGTTTATGGCAGTTGCTCGGGACTGGAGCGTGGTGCTAGACCCGTGAAAATGTGAAAAACGGGCAATTTTTCAGAACATTTTGAGACCGTCCCTGGCTATTCTATACAGTGCTATATGTAAGTTGTACTTGTTTTATTCTGAAATGTATAAAAATTCTCAAGAGTCGGGACCATGTGTCCCCTGCATGCAAACCAATTTTTGCAAAATTAAAAATCCACTGAAAAACTAGATCACATATATGAGCACTATCTGCCTCACATTTCCTCGACCAAAAAAACTATCCCCTGCCACCTAAGCTTTCAAACAAGAGGTAAGTAACTTGTACCTAGAAAAGTTGGACTAATACGAGAACAAGTTTTCAGCACGATTTCAAGAACGACTTCTCAATAAAACGTAAAATCAATGAAACACAATTTGTACTAGTAAAAGTCGGGGAAATTTGTCACGGATCACAATCATTAAAATTATTCCAATTTTTTGGTAAAACTTGCAATTTTTAAGACTAGAATTTTCACAGGAGTGTTAAAAAAGATCTTGAATGAAATATCACCAAATCTCAAAAATATAGCTTCAGTGAATCAAGAGAAAACCGGTTAAATAGACAGAGGTGAAGCAGCCATTACGTAGCGCTAACACAGCTCACGACAAAAAATTAAAGTTCTATTCAATAAAATGCAATCTGTTATTTGCATCTTCTAAACAATGGTTTTTAAATAACATAATTACAAACAAGAATATTGTTGTATATGTACCTAGTTTCATTTGTGGCCTTGAGTGATGAATTTTCAAACAAGAAGGCATCATGAACTGATCCTTGCCATTTTCCCACAACATTGGTAAACCTATGTAATATGAAAAAAAGTATATTAATAGCGGTTTACATGTTATTTTGGTTGAATGGATGATTTTAATTGATTGAAGGATAGATTAATGGAGAGAAAGAGAGAGAGAGACTGTTACTAAAAATAATTAAGTTATTTTTTATATACAAACCTTAGGGATGCATCTGTCCGGCTCAACGTCCTCTCTGACGAGATCTATGAGACGGAAAAGAAATTATCTGTGTAAATGATAGCGCTCAATCACCTCAGTGTCGTTAAGAAATTCTAGTGGGTTAGTTCTATCTCTGAAAAACTCGTTAACTTCGTATTAATTTTCTCTGCATGTCGTCTGCGAATAAAAACACGGTGGCCATTTTTATGTGTTTACGTGCACGTTGATTAATTTACGAGTGCAACTTCCATCATATCGTAACTAGCAACTCTTAGTAAAACGCACTTAAGTGTTACGTTCACGTTTACGTCTACGATCTACGATACGTTAGTGAAACGGTCGCCATATCTCTTGATCAAACACTTATTCACAGGTATATCGAAGTCCTTCGTGTAAACAAGCATTCTGAGAGTATTGCATAAGCAATACACGTCCACTAACGGTTCGTATTATTCTATGAAAGCTTCCAAGCACACAGCTATTTCAGAACTATTGTAAACGACATGTCATGCTTTAATCAGATATAAAAGAACAGAGGAAATTCAAACTTTATAGATGATTTAGAAATTAATCTAAAGTAGGTAAAATAATACTCTTTATTTTATCTCCTGTAACTTCCATTAAGCATTCGCTGGTAGAAATTGGTGAAAACAATGCACTGTTATGCACAATATCATTTCTTACCGTCTTCTGTACCCCGAATCACACCAAACAGTTAAACAGCCTAACCCGATAACGAACCAGATTGTAATAATACAAAACAAGAGGCCCATGGGGCCACATCGCTCACCTGAGCAACAATGGCTTTATATGGGTGTGCCATATGGCCCCTCGGTAGAATAACAAACAAACAAAAAACCCCATAAAGTATCCAATTTTTACACGGATTTTTGCATACACTTAATCTTTGACATTGTACCTTTATGAAATATCATTTTTACCGAAAATAAGATCCTATGCAAGATATTTAACTAAATTGTTGGTAGGGGTTCACGGTTAAACTCCAGTTCCCTTTATTTTAGCCCCCCCCCCCCCACCACTTTCCTAT
Source organism: Magallana ariakensis (assembly GCA_020458035.1). Lineage (NCBI taxonomy): Eukaryota > Metazoa > Mollusca > Bivalvia > Ostreida > Ostreidae > Magallana > Magallana ariakensis. Next base: position 82,671,229 of record CM035811.1, read on the forward strand.
ATGTGAAAGAAGAAAATTGTACATCAATTCGCTCAATTCTCGAATTAAAAACATTAAACAATTTAATTGGTCTTCTCCATTATAAGTGATTGTCGTTTACCTGGCGTGAATTCATTTTGTATGACATTTCATAACCTTACTCACTTGAGTGATGAAAAAACTATAAAACTGAATAATGTTCTAACATGATAATTCTAATCAATGTATTGACAGGCGCATCGCTCTATTGTACTAAGGCCCATCCATTATTCTCATCTTCATTAAAAAAGAACAATTGACTACAAATAAAGGTGCTTTTCCGCTGCAATATTTTTTTTAATAACAACGATAATGCTTTTATCCTCATAATAATAATGTGTCAGAACTATGGCAACTTTTTAAAAGACTTCGTTTTTATTTACTTGTGTTTTAAAAATCTATCAAAATTGGTGTAGATTACATATATAATTCAACCTATAAGAAGGGGCACCATAAAGTAGTTACTGCATATCATCCTTTTAGCAAGACATTTCTAACGATTAACCAAAATGTCAGCGTCAATCGTAGAATTATTAGGAAGTTGCAGACCTTGTTTTGAGCCATGTTTTTGTTTACATGAATGTATAACATTCAACTTAAAATTTTTAATTTTAAACTTGACATTTCCTATTCAGCATTTAAAATATAAAGAAATTAAAGCATGACCTCAGCTCTTTGTACAAACATAGCATTGTGCACAAAGCTCTGTATCTTGCTTATAACTCGAAACTTGACTCTTTAATAGGTCAGTAAATTATAGAAAATTGTAAACAATTCAAACAAGAAAAAATGCACTGAAAACAAAGAGCACAATTTATTTCTCATCATTAATATACCTACCGGTATATATTTCTAGCAGCGAAAATAATCTCCGTTTAGACTGAAAATTCTGAGCATCTTAACAAATCACGTTGCATTATTCAACCATTACGTAGAGATCGTACCGAATTACCGTTACGAATAAAATGAATATGAATTTAATTTATGATATGTTGTTAGCGCATCAGATTTTGCTCATTTTGCGCAGGTAAACAATCAACTGTCTGATTTACCGATGTCTATGTTTGATTTGATACGTAAATATTCCAAATACAGGCAATAGTTCCCCTCAAGATTAAAGGCATAATTACCGATCAATGAAACTAAAATCAAAACAAGCTAAAATCATCGTCACAAGTGAACATGTCAACGCATTACAATATTAAACCTCAATTTACTTCACAAAATCGGCACAGATATATTTTGCAAGTTTCAAATATTCCCTTCGCACGTAAATTAAAACCAAAACAAGCTAAAATCACCGTCACAAGTGAATATGTCAACGCATTAAAATATTTAACCTCAATTTACTTCACAAAATCGGCACAGACATATTTTGCAAGTTTCAAATATTCCCTTCGCACGTAAACTGTTGCAAAACAATCAAATTCGTCTTTGTCAGTTTGGCCAGTTTTCGTGCGTGAAACATGGCTGCTACAAACAAATGGTTTTCGATATACGAAATACCGAACCCGAAGTTATAAACTGATCGACCCCCATTCTTTCTTTGTTATTATTTTCGTAAATTACTCGAATTTGAAACATAATTAGCTCATGATTTGTGCAATTTATATTTTCCTTTCCATAAGGATTATTTAGGCTAAATTACGTTTAATATGACTCAGTAGTTCTTGAGAAGAAGATTTTTAAAAATGCACCCCTTTTTCTACAGTTTCGAAGTTTTCTCCGCTTTGAATAAAGATCGGTCTTTTATATCTGCAATTTATATTCGTCTTACCATAAGGATGCTTTGTGACAAATTTGGCTGAAATTGGCCAGGTGGTTTTAGAGAAGAAGTTCAAAATGTAAAAGTTTACGGACAGACGGACGACGGACAAAATGTGATTAGAAAAGCTCACTTGAGCTTTCAACCGGTAGGGGACTAAAAAAGCGGGCTTCGTAGCAATTACATTGAAATGGTCACTGCAAATCACTGTATACTTCAAACCGACCAGTCTGCCCTTGTAAGTTTCACGAACCGGACCTAAGCTGCACGCTGTCGCTCATCTTTCTGGAAAATAAGCACGTAAACTCCGTTCGCTTGTATTTTACTGGCATCAGCTACGACATACATCACACATAACAATATACCTAAGTTTGTTTATTGGACTATAAATATTTGCATTTAAATACCCAACCGAAACCCTGATCGATATATTGATAAGGTTGTATCGGTTCGTTTTTGTATTCAGAAAATGCAGACCTAATCTTCCGCACATGTTTTTTTTAAAGAAGTGTCTTTAACAAAACAGATGTTTTTCCTTCTTGTACTCTATGTTCAATTAACTCAAGGTAAGAATTTTTAAATACTGTATTTTGTTCAAGGTTACTTTACCGTAGATTATAAATTACAAAATGAATGTGTTTGAAATTGAAAAAATAAAAGAACAACACAGCGCAATGATATTGAATAAATATAGATTGTTAAATCAGGCAAAAACAATTGTTTGCTATATATATAATTTTATATAACTTGATAATAAAAGTGATATTCATTCAACCATTCTCATTTAGTTTATATTTTTGCTGTTCTGAATACATTAATTAGGTTAAAACAATAGAAAGCGAAAGTAGATTTCTGGTTTTACCTACCAAATACGAATCATATGCAATCATAGGTTAAAACCAATGTTTTCTTTTAAGATATGCATTGAAACATTTAAGAGTTTATTTCCTTTTTATCCATTACCATCACCGATAAAAAAAAATCAGAAAATAATTCCATGTTCATAATTAATCGTTATCGTTTGTTTAAATGAAACTTAAAAGTGACTTAAAGTCATATCTCTGGTAATACATGCAGCTATACAAAGGCTGTTCGAAGCTAAATTTATATCAAAAAATGATTATATTTTGATTATCGAAAAAAAATAGTTTAACCGAGCAAATTCCTTTAACTTTTTATTACAGGAATTAACAGTAATATTCAACACTATATTTGGTGCATTTTTCTGACGTATTCTACTTGGGACAAGCTGTTTTTTAACATGCATATACATGTCAACATGCAGCAGGGGAAGTGTCTTAACCAATAGTTTATAAATAGTTTTTTTTTATTTAAAAAGAAGCTTTAATTTGCTGATTTTTTTATCTTCAATATTGGCGATATTGAATTTAGTTTTACTAGTATTTATAAAAGCGTCTATGTAAAAGAATCAAGCGGTTTTATAATGTTTAAAAAAAAATCACTCATAACGTTACGATACATTCCCTAAGAACGATCAAAAGAAATGCAGATCATAACGTCATGTTTTATGTACTACAGACTTTCTACATATCGCAATGAAATCAAGCGGGCAGGCTTAACATAGCCGCGCAATAACCTATCTAATAATTTAATTAATATTCAATCTGAGTAATGATGTACATTTACGCCGTGTAGAAAACGATCATTAATGTCGGGGTGTTTTGTGAGTAACTTGTTTACTTGTATATATAATTTCAATGAGATTGGGTATAAGTTCTATAACTCATGTAGCCCCATCCCGAAAGTAATTGGCAAACATTATTTTCACATGCAAACAAATGTCATTTATGTATATATAAATATAAAATTAAAATTATTTAAGGTTAAATTAATATAAGTACATATAAATACATATGTAAATACGAAATTATATACATTTTTTTTATAAGAATGTGAATAAAGTAAAACAAGGGTTCATTTACAGTTTGTCATCTCCAACATAATGATTTCAATAAGGAACATAAGTACTGTTAATGGAAAAAACATACCATACAGACCAGTATATTGACCACAAATACTTTTTTTTTTATTCCATTTATTTTTCTTATAAAAAAAAACAATGTATGAAAAGTTGACTCAAGTCATTTGCTTAATTATATTTTATTATATATATCATTATATTTAATGATATTTTTTCGTTACGTGATCTCCCAGCCTATTTATTTATAAATCAGCCAAATACTGAAAGATGCACTACTTTTAACGTCACTGGTGCCTCCATTGACATTGATATTGACAAGTTAAAAAACGTTTTTATGTCCAGTGTATTCAATGAATAGGAATATTGTTAAATGTTACATATGGATTGAATTCGTTCGAAGGGTGTAAGACTGAGCAGTAAATCCTTCATCTATGGGTTTATGCCTCTATTGTTACACAATCAGGTGCTACTTGCAGACTTGCTATTGCACCATTGCATACTACAAGTATAATGAAGGCTCAAATAGACAGACTACAGAGTAGGGTTTATAAGTTATGTCTGTTAGAGACACTTGTGAATACATTGTCGATTAAATCAAGTAAGTTTAGCAATTTTTGATTGGTCGAGCGGTTTCAGTAAACCCCAATCAAAATTCAGGAAAAACATTCCGACTTGTGATAGCACGATATGCCAAGGGTTCACTAGGAGCGGTGCGTATCAGAAACCCCTGGCTAGCGAAGATAGTTATCTTCCTCAACACTGAGAATTTCATACATGAATATGTAATACATAGTACTGTTTACATGAATATTTCATATATGTTGTAATAATTACTCGTAAAAAAACAAAAAAATACATAACCGTGACTTTTAATATTGATATAAATCTTTTTATTATCAAGCATATCGCGAAAGACACTATTTTCCCAGTGCTAACGTCTACGTTTTACTATTTAGCAACCACAGTAGCAAACCCAGTAGAACTTATCAACCAGGATGCTCTTTTGAACGGGTTTTGCCATATACGTCTCCTGGAGCTAAAGTTCCGTTTCAACTGTATGATTCAAAGCGTAGCATTTAGCATCGTAGCTAACACAACGCAAGATGGCGACTACCTTGTGCAATGTCATTGGAACAGCACCCTCCTATGTACTCCCGGTGGAGTTTGGGAAAGAGATAATGGAACATTGCTTCTTTAGACTATTTTCAACCACAGTGCATATGCTGGTCACAAATTGAGAGCCCACCTCACGTGTAAAGACACCAATTTAACTTCATATCAACAACACTATCTACTCAAGCCATGTCGTAAGTGATATTGCTTATACAACGTTTATGTTAAATCTATTACATGTACATGTATTTACGTTTAAATCTTTATCTTGTATCGTTGAATATTAATTGAATACTAAAAAACTACGATGAAGTATGATTCATATGATAGTTACTTATGAAGAAATGACCGAGGTGTCAAAAAGTATCAACAGAACACAAACTGTGCAAAATAATACAGGGAAAACGTATTGTGTATATCTAATTAATTATTCATCCATAATTTAAAAATAAATACGGATTCAGTATCTATATGCAATGACAATTATGTATCACAAAAATGTTTAATCACAATGCACATTTAGATTTTAAAGTTAGATAATAAAATTGCTATTTATAAAGTTGTCTCACTCCTGAATTTGGTTGTATCAATAATTTTTCAAGTAGTATGTTATTGAAATCTTTGGACAAAACATAAAAAAAATAGAATACTAAGAAAAAGGAAGGTCACTTTTCATCCCTCTGAGTTTAAGGCGCATTTTATTTGACCTTTTTGCACTTTAAATGCATTTTTGCTGTTATGACATTTGTTGCCGGTAGTTATAACAAAGTGGAATAATAACATCAATCATTGTTTTAAATTATGCACAGTGATTTAGTTTCATTGTGTTATTAAAACTCTGTATTATTTACGCTTAATTTATTTTGTTTCATAACCTTTTTGCACTCAAAACTGGCTTATTTTTTAATAGTAACAATTTGATTTGAAATAAATTATTTATATTATGAATCCACGGGTTTGTTTAAATATGCCCTCAGTATGTTATTGATATAACAAATCATGATAATCAGTGATGTAGATTTTTTTAAAGAGGGCTTCGAAGGTAAAATTTTGCAAAATATGGCTAAATAATAACGAATTTTCCAATGTATTTACAATGGTTTAGGCTAAAAACAAATAATTCTTTAATATTTTATATTATTTATATAAGCAGAATTTATTAAAAAACTTGTACGTGAAAAAAATAAAACACTCGCTGTGTCATTCAATTCAACATTTAGGTATATCGACAACGTATTATCAATTAACAATTGTTATATCCCAGTGAACTTGTAATAAAAGATTCTACAGAGTCTGCGTCATCTGTTTCATATTTGGATATTTACTGGAAATGGACATTGATGGTAACCTAACAACAAAACTTTATGATAAACGCGATGACTTCAATTTTTCTATAGTCACCTTTCCTTACTTACGTAGCAATATACCTTCATCACCTGCATATGGTGTTTTTGTCTCTCAGTTAATTCGATACGCAAGGGCATGCTCTTCGAATGAACAGTTTCTAAGACGAGGCAAGCTACTGACAAATTTAAATGTGCATAATTTAAAACAATGATTGATGTTATTATTGATAAAACAGGACTATTTACAGTCTCGTTTAAAATCATCCTTTTGTAAGTTCTATGGACGATTCAACGACCTTGTCAGCAAATACAATCTTCCACTGGGTCTCATGCTGACTGACGTTTTTCATACTCATTGTTAGACCATAATTAATTACCTAATTGTCTACGGACTTTTGCGGTTTTTATTTTCCCGATTACGACAAAAAGCACACGGCGGGTGTGACCGGTCAGCAGAGGATGCTCACTCCTCCATCGCACCTGATCCTACGTCTATCTCGGAGGTCCGTGTTGCTCTGCTTTAAATTTGTATTTCGTGTTATAGATTTTTGAGATGGTTGACGGTTTGTTATTGTCATTTTTTCATTCTCTGTATAAATATTGTGTAATAATGAAGTAAATCTGTCTGTGCTAAATTGATAAATATAACTGTACTTTTATTAAGAAAATGATAATGTGTGCAGTAAATTTAAAACGTGACGAGTGAGCTGTTTCTAATTTCAACAATTGCAATCATTAAAAGTTGAAAAAATGGAATCTTCAAAATACGAAACAAATTTAGAGATTACCACCAAATGCACAATATATGCGGTTATAGATAACAATATATTTAATGTGTTGTTTCTTTCAAGTTTCAGAATTTACTGCCAATGCAACAATCAAAGGAGCCTCTATAGCTGTTGATTGTCAACACAGCTCTTCCAATCACTCGATGTCCGGAATGTGCATTGTATTTACTGGGGATTATAATGGCACCTGCTCACTGAAAACTTGTACCGAGGTTCAACGTATGTGCTTTCTCTTAGATAATAATGTGCTACAAACTACCAAGCAATGGATGTGAATGTTTTTTGTCATGAATTGAATCATTGTTTAGGGGTTATCGTACTTATTTGCATTACGTATTTTAACTTTAAAGTAAACAAAAAAGTTCGTTTATTGCTTCTTGTTTGTAGCACACACTTGGTTGGGTAGTAGTTTTATTTTCGTATTTTATGTGCAGTATATGACTTTGGCATAAACATATATGAAATTTTTTTATCAATATTAAATGGTTTCAGGATTACCGAATGGAATCAGATATATTGGAAATTACACACATGACATGAGATTTATCTGCACGTTGGATAGCGCCTCGTATGAAATCACAAATATAACATATATTTCAGGTACGCCTTTTATTAAAAAAAAATTGATGATTTTAAAACTTTCTTCAGTTGATTTTACACAAACTTTTATTTATTTTTTAGGCCCAGTTTTAACGTCCGATTCCGGTCAAACAAGAATCAGCTTTGAAATGGTTTTTATTTCTGTATTTTTTTTCTTCGGAAAATGAAAATGTAGAAATATTAAATACATTAACCTATGTTGAGAATATTTGTGATAAATTAGAAAACGTTTCAATTCCCTCCAAATCACCAGTGATTTATGGTTGAGTTGGAGCATGAAATTAAAAGAAACACTCAAAATGTATTTTTAATCTGAAGCCGTGATTTTTTAAACTTTAGTTGAAGTTATCATACTTTTTAATTTCTTGAAATATTAAATCTGATTCATTAATTCAAAAGTCAATTTTTATTTCTTGTAGTTTGATTGTGTTATTAGCTTTGTGATGTTATACTAGTCACCAATTGCAGCGGTATTGACGTTGGCTTTACAGATAGTGCATTAAATAAACGTGTGTTGATGTCCAGTATAAAACAAAGAGGAAGAAACATATGCATATGCATATATAACATAGCGGGTGGATAGCTGTTCAGATACAAGTTGGTGTGTCCGTTCAATATCAAAAATATAGTTTACTTTATTTTGTTACGAAATTAAGTATCTCGAGGTTAGAGTCCAATATTTGAGAATTTCGTTTTAATGACTCGTTTTCCATATTCCACAAGTCTTGTTCGCCATTCTAAATTCGAAAAAGAAGATTCAGAAAAGAAGTTGAAGGATCTAAATAATTTCATTGGATAACTTTCACAATACTTATATTATAAATTAACTATGTTGTTTGCTAATATACACAATTTTAAATCTTTATATAAATTATTACATAGAGCACGAATGGAAAGAAATTTAATAAGAAAGATTGATTTCATATATATATATATATATATATATATATATATATATATATATATATATATATATATATATATATATATATATATATATATATGTTTTATTCCGATTAGCCAATTACATAACGTCCTTTTTTTCTTACATAATGTCACAACTGTTAAAAATACTCCATACAAATTTCATGCAATATTTATTATTTTTTTTTATTTAAAAACTGAAATCATTTAAAGAGAGTTCATGAACATATGACAAACCTATTTTTGGAAGAGAGCTAGTGGGTACCTTTTAACTACACAGCAATTGCAAACAATTCTTAATTATTACTTTTGTCAATATTGTGGAGATGACATATGTGGGCAATTAATTAATTATTTTAAATCAAAATAAAATGCTGACAGCAAAGTTTGAACATGCACAGTTTTGTTTGTCAGCTAAAGTAATCGAATGGTCTACGATTGGTGGAAACTCATTAACATATGAAAAAATCAGTGTAAATATAAACTTGAAGTTTGGATCAAGAAATATAATCTGATGAACGCGAATACACTTCACAGCATACATTTTATTGAAAGTTTCAAATTAGGTTACATGCGTTATCGAACTTTTTGATAAAATAATTCCACAAAGATGTTTCCACATGCCTTATTTTAATTTGATGCCTGTTAATCAAACAGCGCAAATTTAAGACGTACAAGGTAATCCGCCATATCTCCTGGCTTGTTTATAACATGAATCGTAAAATAGAATTAATGTAGTTTGAAAAACAGTGATCTGCATTTATAATATAGTGTATGATACTTATAGATTTTCATATCCATATAGGCACATATCATCAAGATCGTGCAAAATATTTTGTTTTACTTTAAGCAAAGAAGGATAACTATGGAAAATAACACCCTTTCCCCTTTAGTAAAATGTTAATTAACAAAGAAATTGTCGTTATTCTTAACGCATTAATTACAGAATGTATTAGTAATATATATATATATATATATATATATATATATATATATATATATATATATATATATATATATATATATATATATATATATAAATTAATTAATTAAATGGAGGCTAATCAACACGCAAAACACCTTGCCTTTAAAAGGAGTGTTTATCTGTGTCAGATCGAGGCGTTAATGCTTGGCGGTTCACAGTCTAAAAGCTTCATTGTGAATATGAAATGATTTAACAGACGATGAAGCCTTTTAAATTTAATAGAGAGAGAGAGAGGGAGAGAGAGGGAGAGAGAGATGGGTTAAGGAGGTTGAGGAATAGTTTCAGTAATATTTTTCTTGAAGATGTTGAGATACGTTGCTTCCCTTAGTTCTAATTTGAGAGAACTCCATTTCCGAATGGTGTCAGGTACAAAATAAGTTCTTATCTGCTGATTGCAACAAAGAAATTCAACATATATTTTAGATCAAAACACATAGCAGGAAAATCAAATGTGGTTGCTGATTTCCTGTCTCGATTTTCCTTTCAGAAGGCTCGGCAGGTTGCTCCATGGTTAAACCAAACTCCAGTCTCACTTCCGGAGCATCTCATGAGTCTGTAATGAACACACTTCTGCAGTCAGCCTTGTCAAGAGCATCATACATGCGCATGCTCAACTCTTATGAGCAATTTTGTAAAGAACATTTTCCATCTTCACCTGCATTGCCATCCAACCATATTATGATAGCTCATTTTATCTCATTTTTGTTTATCAAAAATTATCAACCATCAACAATAGCCTCATACGTATCAGCTATTAGTTACATGCACAAGATAAACTTTTATTCAGATACAACAGATTCATTTTTGGTCAAAAAAGTCTTGAAAGGGGCACAAAATCTAAGAGGTTCAGTGGATAACAGGTTACCAATAACAAAACAAATTTTGTCTAGACTCATGTCAGCAGTACCTTCTGTAGTACAAAGTCACTTTAATCAAATTTTGTTAAAAGCTATAATGTCTTTGGCTTACTATTGTTTTCTTCGAGTTGGCGAAATGGCGCTTAAGTCAGGAAGTGAAAAAGGCAAAGTTCTGCAGGTGCAGGATGTTGTGGTGAATTATGAAAACCAAAAGGTGACAGGCATGACAGTAAAAATTACACATCACATTATAAACACAGTGACATGCAGACAAAATCCATGTTTATTAAAACAAATCAACAAAATCCACTCTGTCCAGTAAATGCTATCACAAAGTATTTTACAATATCAAACCACAAATCTGGCCCACTATTTCAATTCCCATGTGGTACACCAGTTTCTTATGCCTTTTTCAGCTCGTCTCTAAAATCAATTTTGACTTTCATCGGTTTAAATACACAAATATACAAAGGTCATAGTTTCAGAATAGGGGCGGCAACAAGTGCTGCAGCTGAAGGCGTACCCCTAACAGTAATCCAATGATAATGGGTAGATGGAAATCTAATGCCTTTAAAAACTACATCCGTATGAACAACTTTTAACAATTAAGGTTTACACATCTATTTTTCTCATAATATCCCTATACGTATCATAGAAATAGGATAGAGGTCAACAAGGCTTGCTCTATCTAAAATTCTGTGTCATATGAAAGTATACAAAGGTCAACAAGGCTTGCTTTGTATTAGATTTTTTAGAGATAATTGTTTTTATGGTTTGATTGTTTTTTGTACGGAAATTTTCAAGAGTTCAACAAGGCTTGCTCTATCAGAAATTTCACTGTACAAACTAATCACGTATATTTGTATTGAGTAGAGGTCAACATGGCTTGCTCTAACTAAATTTTTAGTGTTATAATTACAAGATTTATCAATATTGTTTGCAGACTTTTTGAATGGATAATGTATAATGGTTAGCTCTGCTTTAATATTTACAGTTATGTTAATACTTGGCGCACCTTACGAACGATAGGTTTAAGCACAATTTCTGCTCTGAGTGTTTGTTTATTTTCATTATTTTTTTGTTTTTTAATTTTTCTTCCTTCCTCCAATGAGTCCTCGGGTGGGGGTCTTTCAGTCATGGCGGTTTTTAACCCCACCTTTGCAAAAATTAATGTCATTTATTCAATGATTTTTTATTATTTACTCTATTGTTTTCAATTTAAAACAATACATATGTGGTTCATTGAATAAACGACCTTTAATGCAATAGTTTGTTCAATTTTCTTTGCAAATAAACTTGGACTCATTGGATTATGATCATGTACAAGTTTTTGGTGTTTGGTGGATTTTCTTAACTGGAAAAATTTGGTTGACAAAAAACTAATTTTATTGTAAATAAAGACATTTTTGGGAACAAATTTTGTAATTATTCAAAGGATGTATGTGTCAATTTTATATCTCTTTGTAAATCAAGTTTGCATTATAGATGTATAATAACCATATGTGCGCATGCAGGGGGTATAACCATTAACATCCCATGGTCAAAATACCCAGGTTGTTTGATAGTGTGTAAATTGCATTTGTGCACAACAGGGTCACCGAGTGTTAGGTGCCAATACCCAGGCTGTTTGATAGTCTGTTATCTGCATTTGCGCACAACAGGGTCACCGAGTGCTAGGTGCCAAGAATGTTTTCATCTTAGTTCAATTAACATGTCTAGCATTAAATCTCATTATGTAACCATTGTCGTAATATATCATGTCAGATGTGAATATGATCTCATTATTATTTTCTCTGTTCTGGCTGCTGGACGCAACAATTTTTTCATGAACTTTGTTTAACCTAACCACCCAAATCCCTTTAATCATACGATATAGTACGTAAGACTTCATAAAATTTCAGATATTTTCATATGAACACTGTTTATTTGTGAGGTGGCGGTTTTTAACCCCACCTTTGCAAAAATTATTGTCATTTATTCAATGATTTTTTTTTATTATTTACTCTATTGTTTTCAATTTAAAACAATACATATGTGGTTCATTGAATAAACGACCTTTAATGCAATAGTTTGTTCAATTTTCTTTGCAAATAAACTTGGACTCATTGGATTATGATCATGTACAAGTTTTTGGTGTTTGGTGGATTTTCTTAACTGGAAAAATTTGGTTGACAAAAATATAATTTTCGTTATTTCTTATGTGATATATTGAAACATTGTTTGTTACAGAAGGATTTTGTTGTTCAAGTCCTCAGATACTTGATTTGTATGAATTTTAACATGGTTATTAATTATCAAGAAAGACAAGAGGTTCCCAGCCAGTTTCTGTGTAGAGAGATCCTGTAGATGCTTAAATTAATCCTTGTAGCACTTAATTCAACTTTTTCTAATCTCGCCATGTCAATATAATTATAATAACCGTCCCATACTACAGAATCATATTCAAGGACTTGTCTAAAAATGTGATATACATTTTGTGGAAAAATTCGTTATACCTACAGTAAACTTTAGGTTTTTTTTCAAAAGTCCTATTTTTTATATGCACTGTTTACTATATTCTCATTGTATCTCTCCAAATGTTTCTCTCTCATTCTATCTTTCTCTCTGTGTGTCTATATTTCTCTGTTTGGCTCTATCTTTGTCTGCCTCTGTCTCTCTCTATCATTCTCTCTCTCTTTCTCTCTATGTGTAACTCTCTCTCTCTCTGGCTCTTTTTGTCTCTCTCTGTCTCTCTCGCTCTCTTCCTCTGTCTATTTCTTGGTCTCCGTGTCTTTTTCGTTGTCTCTCTGTCTGTCTCTGTCTCTTTTTTATATTGATATAAGATAATCCTCGTCCCATATTGAAGATCAGATCACCATAAACGAAGGACATGTCTTTGCAAGTGAACTCAGAATACCGTTCTGTGTGATCAGTTTCCAGAAGAACATTGGGGTATGGCAATGCTTACAATGTGCATCAAGTATATTCTAATGGTTGTAACGAATGATTAATGAGTGAAAAGGGCTAGATTGTTTAATTTGTATCCTATAAACAAACGTTTTATTTGTAGATTAAATTTTTTTTCTTATTTTTTTTCGGATCAAATTAGTTGTAAATGGCAGATAAATCCTTAGTTTTGCCTAATTTGTTTAAATTACAACCGTAAATATTAACATATCGACTATTAGCATGCTGTTTAAATATTTTCCGCTGAAAACTTTATAAAAAATGAATAAAAAGAAATTGTGTTCGTAACGAAAATTGGACCACAAACCCCAAATTGTACTTTCTTGCTGGTGTCCGATACTGAAGGTACAAAATGTAACAAATTAAGTTTTGCCTGTATGGATTTCAATAATTTGAATTGTAATCTTTAGACATGTAATATATTCAAAATCAAAATGTATAAAAATCAAAACGGATATGTGATTATCGATTATTTTGTCTGTTTCGAATAACATGATACGATTGTTTGTAAGCATTTTTTAGCAATTATATGTTGGAAGGTACAGACCCTGTAACGTGCTTCTACACCAGTTTGTTTCGATACGCTTTTTGAACGATACGGTTCGCTTTGTGAACGGTACGGTTCGTTTTGTGAACGGTACGGTTCGCTTCTTGCGCGGTACGCTTTGCTAAAAATAGCTGGCTGCGCGCTTTGTGAACGGTTTGCGCGCTTTATTAATGAGGTAGGCGTGAACAAGCATTTACACTTCATTTATATATTAGAAATATTTTTCAATCTAATAAAAATCAGAACTTCCATCCGGTCCCCCGTTGTTAAAACGTCCCGTGAAACGTATACTCATTTAAAACCGGGAAGCGGAGGTAGTTTTAATTTTGATTAGTCTGTTTTAATTCATATTTAATTTTAGATAAATGTAATTATAACAACAGGTTAAAAGAATTGTTTGACTTTCATCTGATATATTGTTGTTAATTCAGCGATCTATCTATAATTCTAACAAGCATCTTAAGTTTTTATTTCTATACATGTACTTGTATTGAAGTCATTAAATATTTCTAATCTATTTAAAATTGCTTTGAAAATTGCCCCGACTTTATTCCGATATTTCTTTAGTTTCCTTTATCATTGTCTTGTTTTTCGGCTAGTTGTTATTTTTACAAGAATCTTTTGTAACCCGTCATCGCTTCTCTTACATGAAATAACGTCGCGTGTATAATTAAAATATGAATATTAGTTTTTGTTATTCCGTTAAACAATACATATACATGTAACATATTTCTTATGATATGTACACAACTGGATACACACAATAAGTCAATAGCTTTTAATGGCGATATTTATCATTTTGTTGGACAAGTGTCCGCTCTTCACTGTAGGCATGCAATTTAGCTGACGTTTTACAAATGCTGGCTAATCCGTTTATATTTCATTTACCTTTTCACTCACATACTTGTTGTAAACAGGACACGAGAAAATACCCGGTAATCAACAAATCAATGTTAAAAGTGATAAATATATCAAGAATTTATCTAGTAACGAAAACAAATTACGACAGCGAGGGAAAGAGACTCTGATTGCCAGTACATTAGTTATAATCATGAAGTCGGAAGGAAATTATTGTTGAATAGTTTCAAATAGGAACACTCTTTTATAAAGGATTTAAGAAAACATAAAACTAAAACGTTTTCATTCGAAAATTTTAAAAAAGTTCCAGGAAATACAGTTTTTTTTTACAGCATTCTGCGCAAAATTTCAAAAATGTGTTAAATCAATGCTATCAATCAATGAGCATGCGAATATTTTAACAAATATCTGCATTTTTCATCTCATTACATCACAAGACTGTGCGATTACGTCATACTTAAAAAAATCGGTGAATTCCACGCCAGTCTGGTATAGAACTGATAATATTATATATAACGTAACCAGGCATTATAATTAGGATGTGCGCATGCGTGAACCAACTTCCAATCGGGATCGATAAAAGTTTGGAAGGATATTCGAAAGCTTTTTGGAGGAAATTTGAACTGATATATGTGCAATTAAAAAAGGAAAATGCAAGGGTAGGCCTGTCTCCCCACCCCCCACCCCCACACACACACACTTTTGCTCGCAGCAAACCTTTTTTAAGTTAATTAACATGGAGTTCCCCCCCCCCCCCCCCCAACATTTTTAAGAATGTATAAAAATTGAAGTGAAAGAGAGGAAATGAACAGTGAAATTGAAATTAAGGGTACACTTAGCCTTTCTTTAGCTACCCCCACGGTTTGCGATTTTCTAATTTTTGAGAAGTATTTTTGTTTTTTAGCATGTAAAGAAGTTTTGGGTTAATCTCCATCTCCCCACCACTTTACTACTATGCTACCTGTTTGAACAAAATATCATGGTTTCATTACATATACTAGTAAAAGAGAATTGGGTTTATATATGTAGGACTCCAAAGTGTGATGGGACTCTAAAGCCCGATGGTCACGCCAAAGTCCGATGGTCTGCGCTAAACCCCGATGGTTTAGCACGCCAAAGTACGATGGTCCGCGTGCAGTCGCCAAAGCCCGATGGTGTGACACGCCAAAGTCTGATGGTTCTAATTATTCCCATAAAAACACAAATATTGTTTTCGTAATATATATAATCCGTATGTATGCTTCACGATAAATTACAGTGGGCCTGTTACATATACTATAGAATAAAATGCATTCAAATTGAAGTGAAAATAAAGAGGAAAATTCAGCTTATGGTGATAACTATTTCAATTAAACAGCTCCTCTCCCAAGTTCTCAACACGTTTTTTTATAGATTTGATCGTCATCGACTAATTCAAAGCACGTTTTAAAATTGTAAGAGTTATTAGTACACGATATGCATTTTTTTTTCGTTTTTGCAGTCCTCTACCGTTAATTCCTATTCACAATATTATGACTAATGCTACGCCTTTTATTTACTTTTTTTGCATCTCGCGTTAAACAAAAAAAAATCACGTCATATTCTCCGGACTGGGATCGTTTGTATCTCTTTTTTTCTTCACTTTGTCAAAAGGTATCATAAATCGATCGTCCGATGTCGCTCCCATCTTGTTGATTTTGAACTGCTAGTTCGACGTTTTCCATGACGTCGTCATGACGTGACGTAACAGACTGTGTTATTCCGTCACCATCGGACTTTGGCGTCCGTATCGGCACCAAACCATCGGACTTTGGCGTGACCATCGGACTTTGGCGTGACCATCGGACTTTGGCGTGACCATCGGACTTTGGCGTGACCATCGGACTTTGGAGTCCTACATATACAGACCAATATTATCTCATGTATTGTGAAAAAATGACAATAACAAACCGTCAACCATCTCAAAAATCCAAAAAACGAAATACATGTTCAGAGCAGAGCAACACGGACCTCCAAAAAGATAGAAGTAGGATTATGTGCCATGGAGGAGTTAGCATCCTCTGCTGACCGGTCACACCCGCCGTGTGCTCTTTGTCGTACTCGGGAAAAAACACCTATGCTGAGTGTCAATTATAAAACAAATCTAAGGTTAGGAGGAGGAGAGAAGGATATTTTTTTTTCTTTTCTTTTCAGGGGTTTTGCGGGGTAGGGGTGGTCAGGACACTGACCCCTTATAGATCTATCCATGACCACTCACCAATGGTCTGTGTGCCAATCACCAGGGTCTGTATACACATAATTAGAGACAGTATAACCATCACCAGGGTCTCAATACCTATCACAAGGGTTAGTGTACGTATCCCAAGGGTCTGTGTGCCAATCACCAGGTTCAATATACCCATCAAGAGTGTCAGAGTACATATCACCAGGGTCTGTGTGCCTATCACCAGGGTCTGTATACACATAATTAGAGACAGTATAACCATCACCAGGGTCTCAATACCTATCACAAGGGTTAGTGTACGTATCCCCACGGTCTGTGTGCCAATCACCAGGGTCAGTATCCCCATCAAGAGTGGCAGAGTACATATCACCAGGGTCTGTGTGCCCATCACTAGGGTATGTATACCCATAACCAGAAATTCACCTAACTAAAAATCAGGGTCTTAATACCTAACACAAGGGTGAGTGTACGTATCAGCTGGGTCTATATGCTTATCACCAGGGTCTCTATATTAGTACCCATCACCAGGGTCAGCGTTCACATCACCAAGGTATGTATACCCATAACCAGAATCAGTTTACCCATCACTATTATCAGTTTACCTATAACCAAGGTCAGTGAACGTATTACCAGGGTCTGTAAACGAGAGTCAGTATATCCTTTACCAGGGTCTCAATATCTATCACAAGATAGGTATTCAGACCTTGGTGATGGGCACCCAGATCCTGGTGATATGTATACTAACCTTGGAGATACGCATTAAGACACTAGTGATGGGCACACAGACCCTGGTGATACGCACACTGACTCTGGTCATATGTATTGAGACCCTGCTGATGGGTCTACTGACCCTGGTGATTGGCATACAGACCATTGGGACACGACCACTGACCCTGGTGAAAGATATTGAGACCTTGGTAACGGTAAACTAACCCAGGTTGAAGTTATACAGACCTGATGCTGACCCTTGTATTAAGTATACTGCTCCCTGGTGATAGGTATTGATCATGAGACGCTGGTGATAGGTATCTGACTTGGTAATGGGCATATAGACCCTGGTGATACGTACACTGACCCTGGTGTTGGTTAGTGAGACCCTATTGATAGGTATAATGACCCTGGTGATGGGCACACATACCCTGGTGATACGTATTCTGACCCTGGTGATAGGTATACTGACCCTGTTGATAGGTTTAAAAACCAAGGTGATACGTATAATGACCCTTATTATGTCTATATGTGGGCATACATACCCTTGTGATGGGTCAAAGATAGATTTACAAGGGATCGGAGTCCTGACCATCCTACCCATCCCCTCTAATTACCCCTGAGAAAAAGAAAAAGAAAATAAATTATCAAACTCACCCTCATAACCTTGAATTTGTTATTGAATCGGAGCTTAGGTGTTTATAGAACCTGTTAAACGGCACAAAAAGCGAGAGATTATATTGGTTTATATATAAACCCAAGTCTTTATTACTGGTTAAAGCATGATATTTTGTTCAGGCACTTGTGGGGGTTTGGGCGAGACTCATCCAAAAAAAAAAACTTGACATGCAAAAACAAATACTTTTCAAAATTTTGAAAATCCTAATCAGTTGGAGTATTAATTATATACCAGATTGGCGTGGAATTCACCGTTTTTTTTTAAGTATGACGTAATCTCACAGTTTGGTTATGTAATGAGATGAAAAATGGAGATATTTGTTAATAAATCAGCATGCCCATTGATTGATAGCATTGATTTAACAACATTTTGAAATTTTGCGCAGAAACCCGTAACAAAATCTGTATTTCCTGGTACTTTTGGTATAATTGCGTTGTTAGATATTTAACAATTCCTATCTATGTAGGAACTCTAGCAAAGCCGATAAAGAAAGCTAGGTATCTTTTGGAATTCTTCCATCTGTTACACCAACAGCTGTGACATTATGTTCCTCCATTTTTGTTTTACACCGGTTTACATCATTTGCCATTTTACCCTTTAACGTCGGTAAATTGATCAGCTCATTTCGGCGTACGCCTATTGCATCATATTACAAAATGTTTTAATGTCCCCTTTATTCGTAATTCACGATGTAGATTGTATATATACTACAGTTTTATAATTTTATTTGGATTTATGCATGTACATGCAAAATGTGTTTTCTGTTATATATTTAAAAACGCACGATAATCGTTTTTTTATTAATATTAATGAGAAAGCTGATATAAAAATAAAGAATAGTGCATGTGACATAAAACTGACAGATAATGAATTTTGAAATGCGTGCACAATATCAACCTTTTTATATCAAACATACCTTTTCACTCCATTTACCCTTGAAAACTGTTGTTTTAAAAGTTCATAAATTATATCCGTTTTAAACATTACTTACAATATTTAAATATCGATATAAAACATTAATGTGTAATATGTTCATTAGAAATAAAAAAAAGTCATTCATAATGCATCCTAGTTTTTTTCTTCTTTCAAGCTGCGGTCATGTATCAATGAACCCATATGATCTATCCAATCTTTTGGGTTTTTTCTTAAATTTTAAATCAAAACAAATAAGCATCGTTTTCATTTTTTTTTTCTTTTCTGCTAAATTTGGCTTTATAAACTATTAATATGCTGATGTATCTTCCATAATGTTCTGACGCGTTTTAAAGATCAGAGCAGTTGAAGTTCTTTAACCATGTGCATTAGAAAGCCTTGATGATTCATATAATTGAAATACCTTGTATTTAAGCTCGATATCGTGTGGATCTTGTTGAATTTATTTGGAAGTAAACTATTCAAATTATTTCATTTAATCATATATAATGTCGTCCTGCACTACGAACGTTGTCTATAATTATTTAAGTACAATTCAATCCCAGAATGACACTTTGAGCACGTTGCTTCGGCCTTCAACCAGAATTTGGGTAACATGAATACAACCCAGCTTTTCTTCACTTGTATTGAAAAATGTGTCAAGTGCAGGTAATGTTGACACTTCACTACAAACTTCTTGGTTAAATATTTCAACATTTAACAAATGTTAAGTTAAAAAATATTTAACAAAACTATCCTGACGAAAAAGTAATGATTGTAATTTTAAGATTGTCAAAAAGTTTATCATCTAAAGGAGATAATATAAAGTTTAGATATTGATTTTACCAATAGTGTCAATCACTGAAAAAATATTATTGTATTGAGATCATTCAATGCTGGTTAAATTTTGAAAATTAGCAATATTTATACAATTTCGAAATTAGTTATAATTTATTTTTTTTAAATAAGTGCTCTTCTTAATTACAAGACGTATTTGTTTTCAATGTTTTATCCATAGGGTTAAAAATATAAACGAAAGATGTTTTTTTTTATTTTCATATTTTATTTTTATTTAATAAAAAAGAATCGCTTTGACAGTACTTGGCATGATTTGTTGAATATAAATGTAATGAATGTAATGAATTTGTTTTCTAATCGCAGCAAGTGTAGATTTCCCCATTCTAAAAAATCATATAAAATAGTTAAGAGCTCAAATCCTTCTTGACACAAAAGTATATTTCAGATATAATATATTCAAGGAGCGATACCCTTTACAATTTACAAAATCGACCTTATTTTTCCTGTTTTTTTTAAATTTTATTTTGGAACCGTCAATGCAGCCAAAACATTTATTAAATATAACCAAAAATCAAATATTATGTATATACATTACAGAGATCAATATTCTGAACATTAATTAAGATAATTGAAAATATATTAGACGAAGGTTGCAGGGAACGACAGGCGCAGATAAAGATATAAGCAATTGCTTGTTTAAACTCATAACTTTATATCGTATCGCTTAATTTAACAAGGTGACCAGTAATCATCTCCAAGCTCGTGGTATACAACTATGCTCGGGAACAAATATGAATAACACAAACGTATTAAGTAATAATAAGTTGATAACTTAAGTAATAATAAGGAACAGATTAAGGAATGGATCATCAGAATTCGATTTGTTGAAATGAAATATCTTTCTAATTACATGACATTACTAAGATTAAACATCTTAACTTTATGTCTGAGATTTTTGTTCATCAGTGGAACACACCCGTCCGCTGCTTTGCAACCATTTTGTTAAAATATTTTTTTTTCTAAATAGAAATAATATCGGTTTCCAATGTCATATATCTATCTATCTATCTATCTATCTATCTATCTATCTATCTATCTATCTATCTATCTATCTATCTATCTATCTATCTATCTATCTCATTACAGTTAAGGCGGCCAATTAAAAAAATCGGCGAAATTTTGCGATGAAAACACGTATACTTTAGTACAACGGGTATGGCCTTTTTAAAATCAATAACATTCGCTCAAATGCAATATATTTCTGATATATATATATATAACAATACAATATTATTAATGTTCATAGTGGTCACGTGATATGTCAGTCGCGTGGTAAAATCGGATGTATTTGGGGTTTTGAGGTCATTTAAAAATTTCAATATTGCAAGGGCATAATCATGTCAAAATTCACAACTGAATTATAAAAAAAAATCGATGTTATATCGTAGATTTTGAAAAATGTTGCGAACTTTTAAAGATAAGATTATTTGAGAAAAAAAT
The DNA here is from genome assembly GCA_020458035.1 of Magallana ariakensis. Taxonomy (NCBI): domain Eukaryota; kingdom Metazoa; phylum Mollusca; class Bivalvia; order Ostreida; family Ostreidae; genus Magallana; species Magallana ariakensis. Next base: position 82,692,718 of record CM035811.1, read on the forward strand.
TAAGAAATTCACATGTAAAAGTTTGGCATGATCAGATAAGTGTATGCCCTTGCAATTAAGTATTTATTTAGATACCCATTTTAAGATATACAATATTTTATACAAAACCGAGGTTGCCTCTTTATACGATGCATAATTATAACAAATTTAAAAATAAGACTATATAGGTAGCATTGTACTAGTTATTATGTTAAACAAAATATTCATTTATGATTTTTCGTAAATCTATGACAATTATCTTTTCTCCGCTAAAAAACTGCATGATAGCCTTCAATGACTTAACTTAATGCGATATTTTGAAGCATATGACGTCATATTTTGAAGTACAGCAATAACGACCTCTCGCTAATTTTTCAATGTGTACGATATAACGGACATCGAAATTGTAAGTTATAGCATCTGTTGTTTTTAATTTAAAGATTAGTATAAATTAATTTTACGAATAAATAAATTAATAAATACTTTCGAGGGTTGTAATATACTGTGATGTCATAATGCACATTTCCCGTACTTTTTTTTTCTTAACGGAATTTATTGACAGCCTTTACTGTGCTGCGATCTATCTGTCTGTTTGTCTGTCTGTATGTTTATCCGTCCATAAATATATATCTTCAATGTAAAAAGGTCAAGTCTTTTCCACTGAGTGTTGTTGGCATTCAGATTGACAACTATAAAACGAGAAGGACTTAGCAAACTGTTTCCGGTCGTAGGACACATTAAACATATACTTGGTTAGCCAGGATGAGACGTCATCGCTCGGTATGAACATGATCCCCAAAACAGCTTTTTCCTCAACTAGGTAGCTCTCTAGTTAAGTAAAAGCAAGCATATATCATTCATTGCGAATCTTAAAATCACTGTCACATTGAAAAGCAAGTATTAACAAGAGAAAAAAAGGTTATATTGATTAAAATTATACATTTGTTTTCGATAACAAAACACTACATAAAGATACTTGGATATCACACTTATTGAAAATGAATAAGTAAGAAAAATATAATGAGTAAAATACATATTTAATGTAAAGCAACTGAAAATAAAATAAACAAAGTCATAATTATGAAATCTTTGAAAGAAACAGACACAGAATACGACAAGTGAAACTCACAGTGTGTTTGTGAATGAAACATATTGTATCCACATTTTCCATGAAGTAGCGACACTTGAGGTAAACCTTTGATCATTGATGCAGAGATTTATCAGAAATACCACTTGGCTTGGATTCCCAGATAGCTGGTGGGGACAGAATGTCAAAGGAACAATCACTTCAATCAAATCCAGTCTCACATAAACAATTACCTTTAAAACCTATAGTACATAATTAATATTGCCGCAGACATAATATCAAACTCCATTTAAAGTTATTGAAAAATACATATAACAAGTGCTTTACTGGTTGTCCTCCCTCATTCAGTTCTTAGAGCTTAAAATATTTGCTTTGTTTAATGAAATATTTGATATTGATTTAGAGCTTTAAATATCAATTTACATAAGAATACGACATATAAACCATTGATGCAGTTCCCTGATGTCACTGAACCTTACATCTATAAAAACACCTTTAATCTTATAACGCGATTTTTAAAAATAATATTTTTAACTTCTGTGATCATTACATTACATAAAATTCGCAGGTCTCCCTATATTGCAACCTTTTGAACAAACTGTTTAAATAACCTAAAACATTATATAGAAGCCTTCTTATATGGAATTATGCATATAAGCTATTTATATATGCATCTTTTCAGTTTGCCATACCTTCGTTGCACACTTTGTCCACTACAATTACTTGGACACAGATTTTGTAGACTAGCTGTAACGGCTGAATTAGCATTTTGTAGTGTTGAGTTTAAACCAACGAAAGTCACACATTGCTGTAGAGAAGCTTCAACATGGATAGCTGTGATGTCATTATCACCTGTCACCTAAAGTTCATTATTTTCATTAAAACAAACAGTGAAACAGAAACGTCAAAGGCGACTATTATCATGAAAAGTATTATCGACAGTACTTATAATGACATCGTTTATCCAGTTGTAAAGTGATGAATTGCTTAAGTCACTGACATATTCATGGCATGTTTTATATGGCTTTGAATTTTCAAATGCTGAAGTACACACAGTCTCTACATTTTCTAGTGAAGTTGATATGATAAATTGTTCATCTCGCCTTTTTCTTAAAAAAAAGTATATAACTTGTTCACGTTATCATACAATTTCAATTTCACTTAATAATCTATTTAGAAAACAAACAAAATATCAAACGAAAGTCACCAGATGTTTACTACTGTGAGACTAGGAGATGTTATCAATGTTTGTGATGCGACACTGATGTTTGAGTCGTTGTCTCTGTGCATAAGATTTTTTTTTCAACAGTTCCTGAAAGACCCGTGACAATTTTGAAACAGTCTTTGCTTACAGAAAGTCTCAATCGTGGTGTCGTTTTTGAGTGCGCTCCAAGGTTTACTCGAAAAAACGATCTGCCGGAGTATGAACATGTTTTATAAATTACAAAATTCGGAGTACGAGTTAGATTTGAAGAACAGAGTTCGATTTGGAACACGAGCTTGAACTCACGTAAGCGTTATAACCTTGGCACCAGAGTAACTCTATCGTGTCATAGAATACAACTTTTATGGATATGAATTCACAATGTTTTTAAAATTGGCAGTTGCGATCCGAATATCGTGTTTATATATCTAAACACGGTGAGCAGGAAGTAGAGTTTTGGTAAATTTTATCTCATTAAACGCATTTTTTTTTTTATTTAATGTTTAATATTTAAAAAAAAACCCTCATCAAATAGTTCGGAAAATAACATTTGGTAGCTATAGTCTGTCCCAAGATATTTTTTGCCGCATATTTCCTTAAATTATTCGATATTTATAAATACCTCTTGGTTCAGACGATGTTCATTCAATAGTATGAAAAAATCCCAAGATTTCCCCTTTGAAACGCCCCCTCTAGCTTGTCGGGTATCAATACACGGCTAAAAATAAAAAGTCTACGGGGTTTTTCCATTGCTAAGGAGATTAAGACGCCCGGATGATAACGTTGAAAAATTGCGCGAGGTGGCCCGAGTACTTCCGAATGGAGAAAAGATGTCAACATTTCCCATTATAAATCTCCGTAGGAAATCTGGTTTCGTTCCTGTGAATTTTTACGAGGGAAAAATGATAATGTGTGAATGAAGTTTTCTTGGAAATTTTCCCTTTCATCGATTTCAATTGCACTTCTTTCACAGGTATGTGTATCTTTATTAAAAATCGTCCAAATGTGAAGCATAAATATCTTGGGACAGACTATAAAACTAATTTATCGTTTGGTTACAAGAAAGATGGTGCACTCAGGTTATCAAAACACATTTATTTCTTTAAATGTTTCTTTATTGCTAACATATGCAATATGATTATAATATATTTAACTACTTATTATTCAGAAAAAAAAATCCCTACATACCTATGATATCTCATTTCTAAAATATAACTACAGAAGGTGTGTCATCAATCCGAAGATAGTTTACCTAAGACGTAAAAAAGCTGTTATCAAAGTAAGATTTCATATTTTAGCGTTTATTTGAAAGTCCTAAGAATGGTGATATCTAAATGAGTCATGTTAAAATTGGCAAACAAACTGCGCATTTAATATCTTCTCTATATCGCTTCTTACCTGCGATTAAGCACATCTCAAAAAGGTATTATGCAACAACACCTATATGTCTTCTCCATTGAAAACTTACTAAACATATTTGATTGCTAGAGACAACTGTTCATTCAAAGGTAAGACTTTGTTTAAAATGTATATTTTCTTAAATTTGATAACAATTATAATAAAAACTATCAAATTTTTAAAACTTTTTAAAATATTGATTTTTTAAAACGTATGCGGTGTTTTTATGAACCATTTTTTGATGTTTTGCATTTGTTGTTTGAAAAATAAAATATAGTAAATTAACATTAAGATCTTACATTATTTTGAAGAATAACATTAAAGATTGCATCAAAGAATAAAATGATCTCATCGTCTTTTTATATTGGTCATGTTTATTTCCATTGAGTTTTTCTTATCTAGTTGGCTGTCTATACGAAGCTTAAGGTTTATTGATTTATGCACATAGTGTGATTTAACACTTAAATGTTTTACACATGGAAACATTTTTTGTAAGCAGCAAAAATTGTGCACTCTTGTTCTTGCCAAAAAAAAAAAGAAAAAAAAAATAATTGCTAATTTTTTCATTCTATTTTTAACAACTAGCATTACATGTGAGTTTTCTTTTCTGTAACATATCTTTACAGAAAATACTTTATTTAAGCTGTAATGATTTACTTTTATTTCAAAAATGTTTTCACCATAGGATTCAATAAACGTTGGGGGAATTTTTGGAAAATTCCTACAAATTCTTATTTCTAAAGGATTCACTTCTTAAATGCAAAGCAAAATGCGCAGTTTATTTCTATTGATTTGTGTTTCTTATCTGAGATTGAACACACCTGAAAAAAAGTACCTTAGCACCTGTTCTGTTTTCTACACAAAACCATATCTTGGAGGATCTTGTCTGATTTGTGGAATGTGTCCAAACTTAACTACTCATGTAGCTTTTAAAATCATGTATTAAATACGTTGTTTAAAATAATAATCAATAATAAATTACAAAAATCCAATCTTATGATTTAAATTCAGACATGCTGTTTTTCCTTTACCTATATTAATGTTTTGGCTATATTAATAAAAAAAGAGTTCACTAAAATATATCAGAACTAATATACGCATATAAGCATATTAGATTCCGAAAGAATATTCAACGAGGTTTCAAAATTTCATAAACTTATCTCATGATTTTGTGTTAAAGATGACGCAGATTTTTTCGCGGTAAAGAACAACATTGCTCGAAATTTAAGGTAAACATATAATAGTTTTCATTGCTTGGTAACGTTCAAGGTAAAAATAAGGTTAGAACATATTATATAAGACTTATCAGGTGCCCCTGTGATGTCCTTGCAAATGCTAAAGCAATGTACAGCTCGTAAAATATAACAAGAGGCCTACAGGCCTTGATAGTCATATGAGTACCATAGCCCTTATATGGATATATTGACCTGTCATTGAATCTTATGCTTGCATTTTAAGCTTCATTTTAAAGTCTAAACGCTATTCCGAGACTTGTTCGACCGTTACCCCCGCTTTTATTATTTAATATTTGAAAAACTTGTATTCATATCATTGGGGGAGGAGATCAATGTCAGAGGATTCATCATAATCTAGCTCCAGTGGCCAAAAATGTAAACGTATGGCTAAAAGAGAACTGCAGGCATTTAATGATCAATCTGTTGTAATATTAAAAGTTTAATTTACAATGCACACAACATGCATACCAGTTATTGCTATTGTACAAGCATACAAAACACAAATAATTAAAGTAGATTTTTAAAGATAGAACACACATAATTAGATATGGCCAAGTGACGATCAACCTAGCTGTTTTCAAGGTTAAGTTAAAAATGTAAAATTGTTTACGGACAACACACGAAAAATGGCAATAGGTTACTGTTACCGGAGTGACTCAAGTGACCTAAAAAAATACGTGTTCACTATACGGCCAAATGTCACACACACACACACACCCCCTCCTTTCTAACCCCTTTCCCATTGACAGTGAATCAAACAATTCAAGAAGAGGACATAATGAATATAGTTAAAATGCATCAATTTTACATTTTTTATTTCCCACGACTGGAAAGAACAGAAATAAAATTTTATACATTTTTGCAATGTGCCCATTTATGCCCATGTATAATGATATTTCAGAAGCTTGCAAACTGGAGAATATACATAAGAATGTATTTGCTTTTACCACAGTCAACTTGCTTTAAATTTATCACTTTACTGATTCAGACAACAACCCACTTATTTCCACTTCCCCTAATCTAAACAATAGTTACTATAAATGGGGCGAGGAAGGTAGTAAGTTAGACCTTCATTTATCATATTCCAACTTCAAAATCAAATTTTATATTGAATGTTATTCAATTTTACTTACATCCTAGAGGATTTTGATTCCCTGGATGAAATTAAAATTTTCAAAACCTTACTGCACATCTAGAGGACAGCCCCTATCATATCCCAAGATATGATGTGTCTATTCATTAAATCATAAGAGGAGTTCTGGTATATGGGTTATGTTAAGGAGTGATAAACTTCATTTTCTGCTACTATTTGACTCCAAGGATGAAATTTAAAATTTTTAAAACCTTACTGCACATCTATAGGACAGCCCCTATCATATCCCAAGATATGATGTGTCTATTCATTAAATCATAAAAGAAGGTTTTGTTTAGGAGTGATAAACGTCAATTTTCTGCTCCGCAAGACAGTTAAGGCAACATTTTGCTTTCAAACAGCACTAAAAGGAGGTCGTTCGTTTTAGCTTTATTTTTTCTGCATGATATATTTTTCTAAACTATTTTTTGATTGATTTTGCAAAGATATGGGTCACCTTAACTTGACCATGTCTTAAATTTGACTGTCACGTGACTTTTCAGTGTCACGTGGGCGTCTTTTAGACAAAAAACGTCAATGCTAATTTGAGACAAAAAAGACAAGGGCAAGACAAACAAAACTTGGAGTAAGTAATATGACTACTTATTCAAAATTATATATACATCATAGAAATCAATGCTCATTCAGTTGTAAAACTCGTTTATATTGCAAATTCGTAGGAAAACTGGCTAATTGTTGCAAAAATAGCGCATTTTTGTACATTTCGATAAAAATTACAAATTAAACCTTCATTTCTCAACAAATGAGCATCAGTTTTCATGAAGTACACGTAAAAAGGAAGAAAATCATACCAAGTTCAATAATATCTATAGCCGCCTTGCCCTTGTCTTTTTGTATTTAATTTGTCAGTCAGGAAGGTCTCTCAAATCAATACACATTTCAAACGCACAAGTGATCCCAAAAGGGGAGATAACTCTATAAGCGGTAACTCTTCTGAAATAGGCGCGGTGTCATTGTTTCGCCTAATCCGAATTTATTTTGAGATAGAATTGATCAGTACATTATGCAAATGATTATTTAAACATAGTGTTTCTGTTTTATTTATATAAAAAGGGACAATATGGTTACTATGAAACACCCGCATTTCCTCTGTTGTAATTATAGATGTAAACAAAAACAGTTGTGCATCATTTTTTAGGTTACTGTATGCGCGGAGTTAGTAATTTCTTAATTTCTGGGGGAAGGAAAGAATAAATATATGAGACCTAATTGTGCAAAATTATTTGAGGGGTGGGTTGGGTTGGGTGAAGCCCCTTTATAATAAGACAGACATATAACATGATTTAATTTTTTCTCCTAATATAAAAAATAACCTCTACCTCACTGTACACTGTATTATATGGTCAGGGTTTATGTTTTGATTATAAGAATATTTATTGTTGGGTGCATGCCTGTGCCTTATGACTCCATATTTATATACAACACTGTTGTCTTGAGACATTTTCCAGGGGGAGGGGTGGTCCAAAGAATTTATTTGCAGGTGGCCAGGGACCAAGCCATTTTACTATGTGAAGTGTGAATAAAATTAGAATTTTCCAGGGGAGAGGGGCTATAATATAGATCTACACATGAAGAATGATTTTAAGGTTACTCATTTTCTTTTCTTTTCTTTTTTTATGGGGGGTGCATATATATTTATTCACAAAATAATTTCCATTCCAATTGCATTTTTCATTACTGAGACTAAAAGAGGGTGTGTAAATCCTGCAAGTAGGCAATCAAAAGCCATTTTTGGTTCACATCAATATATAAAATTTAAATAATTATAAACTTAATCTTATGCGAGGGGATGAAGACTCTCTCACCAACCCCTTTACATTTGTTATGCATGCAAACAGCATATAGCAATTTAATATAGCTGACTTAGGTAAATGTCCCTCTCCTCCACTTCTTAAAAAAAAATTATGAATATAAAAACAATTATACTTGGTTTATTTGTTTTATTCATTTATACTAAGAAGATAAATGACTTTCTAAGAGAATAATAATGATAATATTTTCAGTGACAACATTATTTTAAACTTGATATACCAGTATATGCATACACACTCAACAAATTCAATTTCTTTTATGTATGATAAAATGTCAATGTGTTTATTGTATGACTCCTTAGTTTGACTCCTCTTCTTTCTCCAAAAGCACAGTCTTCCTGTTCTTTTAAGTCCAGGTTTTTATTTTCATCATTTTCATATTTTATATTCCCAGGATAAGAATGTGTATAACTTTTCACCAATAAGAACCTAGCTCATTTATGCAAATCCCAAAACATAGCAGGTACCAGCTGAAATGGAAAATGATTTTTCAGTGAGTTTAACATGAAATCAAAATGACTGAAAGATTGAAATGAAAGAATTATTTTCTACAATTTGACAAACAATGGAATTTATTAATCTTAATAAACATTTTATTTAGTTAAGATTTGCAATCAGGTTTTGCACATGTTCAAATACAGCTTTAAAACAGTTTTTTTGATTTGATTTGAAATGATCGACACTTTCACCCCTGTTATGTGAAAGATTACTGTGACCCCTTTATTTTACTGGACATAACCTTAACAGTGTACTTCTCTCTCTCTCTCTCTCTCTCTCTCTGTTATATTAATGATTTAGGTATACAAGATTTCTATCAAGCTAGTGCAGTTACAGTGATATCATACCATGTTTTATTGATATATGTTAAATGTTAATGAGCAATTTTTAATCATGAAGTATTCAAAATTGTAGGTTTAAAATAACATAAATTTTAAATTTAATCATTTTAAAACATGACACCATTCATACATGATAATGTTTTTTTTCTACTTGATCTGTCTCATACAAAACAATCATATTAAGTATTATCAGATTTATCATTATTTCAGTGATGAATTATTGTACTTATAATGTTATTAACAGTACATGTACTTACATTTTCTTCAAGCCTTTTTTTCAAAAATCATTCTGACAATTTTTTAATTTCTCTGCAAATAACAAAAATAATGGGAAGTTATACAAATTTACATGCACACATACATAGGTCTACATGTCAACAACAATTTGAGAGTTCTTTTAAAGGTCTAATTTGCATGAATGGGTAAAATGACAAACACTTTAACTATTATTTGAAAGTTTCGCATGCACATTCTAAACAAACATACCATGTCCATATATACCTCATTTAGAGAAATCAGATGAAGTATGACATGTAATTCAGTTATTTGTATATTATAAGATTTCAAACAGTGTTATGCTCTCAGTGATATAAAAAGCTAGTAATGATAATTAATGTGCATGGACATTTTATATCAATTGGATGAATATAATATATATAAAAGAAATAAATATTAAATAAATAAACTGTCATAGAAGAATGTTCAAAACAGAAGAAATATTTTATTGATCAGCTGTTTATCAACGGGTCAACTAATTTTCGGAAAATCAAATCAGGTGTATATAATCCTTTAGCCTGTACTGTATTGATTTTCAGAAAACCAGATCAGCTGTTTTCACACAGTCTCACTTTGTTTACATACAAACAACTGTAGCGAGACTGAGTGTAGTGTAAAGCTAAGTATTGTCTGTGAAAATGCTATGAACTGATTCGATCGTGTCGATTGAACTTTCTGAAGAAAATGAGTAACAATTTAACGGACCGACAATAAACCTATACATGTATATTGTACAGTATAAATGTAAACAATACAGTCTCTTCTTATGTTTTGAACTAAACAACACAATAAGTTGATCAGAAATTCATCCACTGTATAAAACCACAATAAAATAGTTACTTAGTTATCTGGTTCATTACAAATACACTGTATATCTATTCTACATACCTGGTAAATCCTCAAATGATCGTTATCATTGGGAACACCAGCTACACGTGTTTACATCACAGCGTCTGACGAGCGCTTTCGGGACGCAGATTCACACCCATACGACAGATATGTTATGGACATTCTTCGTATATTTCGTTGTTGTAAATTAGTAGATACACATACGAGTAATTCGTTATTATAGGTTTTACCATGAAGTATTAAATCAACCGTATATTTTGCCAAAACCGCTGTTTTCGGTATATTTTCCATATATGGAAATACAGAGGCGGGGCATGTATTATGACGTCATATCTCATTATCCCTTCATTAGCATATCAGAGCGATGTGTAGCCTTATCTGTACTGCGTCCTATTTAACTCTATTGATGAAATTTAAATGTTTAAAACCTTATTGCACATCTATAGGACAGCCCCAATCATATCCCAAGAGATGACATAGCTACTCCAAAGGTTGTAAGAGGAGTTATGGGAACCATACTTTTTTGCAAAAATAACCCCTCATTTTTTGTTGCCCACCGATCCCTGTGTTTTTCAGCCACAAAATGACACCCAGGACAAATTTGAAATTTCCGAAACCTTATTGCGCATCAGTAGTATACCCCAAAACACATTCCAAAAGATGATTTGTCTATTGTTGAAAATGTAGGAGGAGTTCGAGGAAGAGGGTTTTTGGTGAAAAAAACGTCACTTTTTACCAATTGTTTGACCCCAGGACTACCAGAGAAGATTTGAAACCTTTTTACAAAACAACATGATACCCCAAATCAATCTCCTAAAGTTCAGTTTGCTGGTTTATAAGATGTAAGAGCAGTTTGAGAAAGTAAAAACGTGACAGACGGACGGACGGACGGACGGACAGATGGAACAGGGTAACAACAATATACCCGAACTTTCTTTAGAAAGTGCGGGTATAACTAATGCTTTACTACTGGAACAATTTTGTTTTCTAAATATTTTGTTGAATGTTGACTCTGATTTCCAATCTGCATAATTTAGAATATATGACATATTAGGACCTATAGAACGAGTTAAGTGATCTATCACCTTATCGTAATATCGTCATCAAAGGCCATCTTTTACAACCCATCCTATCATTTTTGGGGTTGGAATAAGTTTATAGGTTATATTCATGGAAAGTAACATTTTTTGTTATTTTTACCTATCAAATTTTTTTACGAACAGGTATGGGTTTTATTTGCCAAAATCGACCCTGTCCTGGAAAATGACCAAAATGTTGAAATGTGTTTTTCATATATGCAGGTCATTCAAATGACCACTTTAATTTTTTTTTTATCTAAAATATACTTACCTGAAAATTATAATTCAAAATGTAACTGATGTCGCCCGTTTTGACACCAATTATGGCATATATGCAGGATGTTTTATATCTATATATTCTTAAAGTTGCAATGTAAATTATAACACATTTTGTTGCTACTTATTTCAAAAAGTATACTTAATACAAAAAAACATTAATATCCTACAATTTTTGACATAAACAAACTAATACAAAGATAGGCAAGTGTTAGCTATTGACGTCAAATGAATCTTTACTTCAAATAAAGATAGTAAGATAAATTAATTGAAATCAAAGTGATGATAATAAATCAATGTGTTGATTTAGGAATAAACCGCTAAGTTAAAACAAAACTGACAAATTCTTTCCCAGTTGTCTATCTTTGACTAATCAAAGTCTACTGAAACTCCCGGCATCGAGACATCACCAATTGTATTTTTAGTTGAATTGCTATAGGAGAAGAAGTTTTTAAACTACTAGATTGCTGCATAAACATTGTAATTTTAAATATGACCAGCTAGCGTTAGATAAAAGATAGTTTTATGCAAGCTTTAAAACAAATATCAAACAAATTTATAATTAAATTTACAATGTCATATTGTACATGTATACGGAAAATTAAGGCATTAAGTAGCAAGTGTTAAAAGTGGGAAATTATTGACATCTTGACAAAATTATGAGCATGTTTAATGTTTTAAAAGACTAGTGATTTACTATTTATTTTATGTTATTTAAATTATTAACGTTATATATTTTTGAAGGATGATCGTGAAAGTCGGGTTTATACTTGCATTGATGATGTACGAAAATGGTTTTGGTAAGTACCGTCATTTCTTTTTAAAGCGATAGCAATTAATACATGATTCTTCATTATTTCACTGCAATCAATTTGTTCTCCTTATAGATAAAAAAAAATCATTTAGCATCGTTTTTTAAAAAAAATTCTATTTTAAAGATTTAGTAGGTGAGGCATCCGAGATATTTCTACAGAAATATCAACATTAAACATTTCAAATTTGTAAGGGGTAGAGGATTCTGGAAATTCAATAACTCTCTACTATATGATAAAGAACATGTAGATACTGTTAAAAAGAATATCAACTGTGTTAAAACCGAATACTTCTGTCTTATTTATAATAGAAACAATATAGAAACTATCAAGCTAGATGACATTCAATTTACTATTAACGATCAGCTCTTTTTTGGATACCTTACTTATGGAAATTTGGGGGTAAAACAATATTAAATTCTTCTTTTAAAAAAAAAAGTTACAAAAAGAGCAAAATTTGGAAAAGAGATTCTTGAACTTCAACAAAATCGTTCGGAACAGTTTTTAATTACTTTAACAGAGAAGCAACAGGAATATGAAGATATCAGAAGGAGTAAATTTAAAGGACAATGTATTAGGTCAAGAGCAAAACGGGTTGAAGACGGTGACAAACTATAAAAATATTTTATCAACTTGGAATCTCGAAATTATGCATGCAAAATAATACCAATTGTTGAAAGAGAGAATGGTTCATGAACTTGCTCACAAGTAGAATTTTGAACGAAACAAAGACTTTTGATGAAAAATTGTATAAAAGTAGAGAATTTTTTTAACCTATTACTATTCAAGAAAAGTTAAACATATATGATTTTCCAAAATTAAGCAATGAAGAGTTAAATGCTTTATAAGGGAGTATAACTAGTTCTAAATTGTATTTAAAAAAATGAAAAATGACAAGAGTGCAGGGCCTATTGGTTTTAGTTGTGATTTTTTAAAAGTAATTTTGGAAGGATATTGGAATTTTTGTTACAAGAGCAATCAATGAATCATATAAACAACTAATATTCTCAAGTCCCAACAAATTAAGCATAATAACATGCATACCAAAAGCAGGAAAACCCGAACACATTTTAAAGAACTGGCGTCCTATCAGTCTATTAAATATAATATATAAATTATTTTCAGAATGTATTGCCGAAAGAATAAAAAACTGTCCTTGATAAATTAATAAACAGAGACCATACAGGATTTCTAAAATGCAGATTTATAGGTAAAAATATTAGGCTGGTCTATGATATTATGCACTTCACTGAATACAATAATATACCTGACCTCTTGATGTTAATTGACTTTGAGAAAGCATTTGACCCAATCTCTTGGAACTTTATATACACATCTTTAGAATTCTTAATCTTTGGACCATCAATAAATAGGTGGATAAAAACTTTTTATAATGGTATTGATATGTGTGTAATTCAAAATGGGCACATCTCAGAGTATATATATCCAGAAAGGGGCTGTAGACAAGGTGATCCAATGTCTCCATATCTGTCCCTGCTGTGTGCTTAAATCTTAGGCATAATTATTAGAAATAACAAAAACATTAGAGGTATAATAATTGATGGAGAAGAATATAAACTTTCTCAATATGCAGATGACACATCTCTATTATTCGACGGTTCACCAACATCTATGGATGGCATTTTCCAAGACCTAGATTATTTTGCAAATATATCAGGGTTAAGAATTAATTATTAAAAAATCAAAATGATTTGGATAGGAAGTAAAAAAACATCAAATGAAGTTTTCCATCACTCAATCACTCAAGATGGAAACCTGACTGGAAAAATAATTCTTTTGATAAGCATGGAATAAAATTCTCAGTAAATGTGTCAGACATGGTTAACCTAAAATGTTATTATATTAGTAATTAAAATATTATTATTATATTATTAAAATATTGTTAAATAACCTAACCAAAGCTGATCGAGATTAGAAAATTACTTCAACAATGGAAAGTAAGAAGGATGACCCCAATAGACAACCTAACTGTTCTCAAGACGCTAATTATACCAAAATTAAACCACTTAGTTCTTGCAATGACAATGCCTAATGATAATTTTTTAAAGGATCTTGAGAGCAAAATGTTAGAATTTCTATGGGACAGTAAAATACATAAGATTAAAAAAAGACTTCAGGATTATAGATATGGAGGGTTGAAAATGATCGACTACAGAAAATTTATAACTGCACTAAAATTCACATGGATCAGAACAATACTGCATTCAAATAGATAATGAATGGACAAGTTGCACAGTAAATTAAATTAGATGATTTGCAGTTCATTGGAGCATTAGGTTTTAAAACTTGTCCAACATGTGGGGAACATTATATTGGCCAGACTTACCAGCTCAACGCCCGAGTGAGAGTCCATAAACAACAAATAAAGGACGAAACAGTGAGAAAGACTCCATGTTCGGAAAACTTTACTAAGTGTGGAAAGGTAACATTTAAATCTTTCCCATTATACAAAATGTGGACTTCGAATGAAATCGCCCGAACTACCAAGGAGGACTATTTCATTAAAATATTTAACCCGAAACTGAATCGAAAATAGATTTATTATATATATATATATATATATATATATATATATATATATATATATATATATATATATAGTTAATTTAATTTAATTTACTATGTTACCATTATATAGCTTCTGAAGATTTTAAAATGAAAGCGCTTAAGCTATATTGAACGTTTTTCGTGTTTTCTTTTTTAATTTTTATCTATATATATATATATATATATATATATATATATATATATATATATGTGTGTGTGTGTGTGTGTGTGTGTGTGTGTGTGTGTGTGAGTGCGTGGATGGTATCAAACGGGGACAAATATGTCTTTACACACCTTCCAAACGGGGACAACCTCCCAAACGGGGACGTCCCCATTTGTTTTCATCGTCAATAAATGCAAAATTCAAGATCAGAAGCCTTAAATTATTAGATTAGGTCGAAAAAATTGAAAATCGAACTCAATGATGAAAAGTCCCCTGTTAGTTAGAATAAAGCGCGTGTGTATGTGTGAACTTTTTCCCACGCTCGGTAAACCGTATATACGCTTTACACACATGTCCCCGTTTGTATGGTAAACAATTATATCACGTGATTCCACGTTACACAGTATGTCATTTAATTGATTTATTTTATTATATTATTTTAACTTTCATTTTAATGGCGCATTAAAAGAATTTGAATTTATTATGTTTTAAGGAACCGGGATCTATTTTCTCTGGAACATGTCTTCCTCGTGTTTGATTTTAGCACTTTTTTTAAAGAACGAATACATATATTTCCTAGTGTCTCTCAACATAAGATATTTTATTTCTCTTTTATTTTTTTAATATAAGCATAAAAAATTGGTGTTAAATAAATCCGTATATTGGTAGATCTAAACAGTTTCTCGATTAAATATGCCAGAGAGAAAGGGGCACATGTGTCAAGACAAATGGCCCAGAAAAACTCAAGAAAAATACAAATGACATTGGAAAGATCATATCCCGGAGAGTAATTATCCATGCTTAATACAGGCAAACCTAACCTGTCTTGTGTAATATCTACATGTATCTTTGAATATCAAATTTCTACGGAAATTTTAAAAGTCCTGTTTAAAAATTACAAAATGATGAAATTTAAAAATATATAAAAGTTCTTAAGTCTGATTTGCAAATTGTTATAGAACAGCGGGTATTTTATCACCTTTCTGATCATTGGGTATAGAACCGTATTCTGGTAAAAAAGGTAAAGGTAAAGGTAGGGGTTTATAATCTTGCTCGCAAAGTACATTGCCACTCACTATTTGGGGGGGGGGGGGGGGGTACTCTGATATTTTCTCAAAATTCTTTATGCTTGCACATTTCAGAAAATGATGCTAAATTGAATACATGCACAATGCCGTACCAGCTCTAAATACTTTAAATGAAAATTCAACATTGATGTAATCACACAAAAGAAGAAGAACAACGATCAATCCCTGTATACATTACTTGCAACGATAGCTCAGTGCTAGATTCAGTTATCAGATCTCGAATTAAAATTGATCCATATGTGAACTTTTTTAAACCGCATATTAGTTGGAAAGGTTGGAATATTTTATAGACTTAGTGTCCCTATTCATTCACGTGTAAATCGAAAGCAGAATTAAGATTATCCTAGTTTTCGAGCAGTGAAGACGTGCAAACATAGATATCAATCTCTCTATTGATAGGATTTTAAGAATATGCCATAAAATTGTTAGACTGAAATACCCCTAAACACCATGCTACACAGTTTATTTAGATGTAAAATTTAGTAGTGCGGGTATTAACATGATACATGTATATCGTTCTTTATTATTAGGTTAGACCAGTTGAACAGCATCGAATCTCACCTAGGATGAGTAATAGATGTATTTATTACGAGTCAAAACGAAAATAACGTGTATCAAAGTGAGCCCCGCTTATAGAGCGCAAGATTTTCTGGTTTTTCGGCGATAGTTTTCGAAAGAGGAAGGCGATGATAAAAAAAATTGATGCCGAATACTACAACAAAATCAACAAAAGTGGGAAGCGTTGTCCAAGACCTACATGAGTACGCACTGTGTACCTAATAAATAAGATTTCTCCTTTTTTGCTTTGCGCTTCATAGCATAATAATTGCATGTATAGGTTCAATCTATACGCAGTGTTTTGTTGTTAACGTACGGGTAGTGCACGGGTAATGAAAGCACATCCCCGAGACGTTAAAGCACAACTTAACCCCTCCCTCACTTTTTAACTGGGCTTATAAAAGGGTACATCAAAATGAAAATGCTGCGCCAATAATACAATTTTTAAAAAAAATATACAAATTCATTTGTGGTTGTGTCAGGAAGTGCACCACGTGAAAGAAGACGCTATTTTTTACCGGTTCGATAGAATACCCGGTAATGATATGTTGATAACATATTTTGAGGTTATGAATGAAACATTTTAATCATTGTCTTATATTAAGTCTTTCTTTTTTCAATCACATTTTTTTTTAATTTTAAATCTGATATTGATTTTTAATTTTACAAACAATTATACAAGAAGTGCTCACAAAAATGGGATGGGGTAAGATATAAAAGCAACTCGTTGCTATAGTCTGTCCCAGATTACAGTTTCCGTAGCTTTTTGACGAATTCTAACGAGAATACACATATTCGTCAAAGAGGTACAGTTAACGTAAGAATCAATTATTTTGAAAAAAATAAAATCATATACAAGAATAGATATGGGTTAACCCATATCCAAGATATTTGACTTTTAAATATTTCTTTAATTTTCACTGTGCTCAGCCGATCTCAAACAAGTACCGTATATTAGGTTTTTTCCGCGTCATGTTTTTTCCGCGAGTCAGAGCCTAGAACAGTATATAAATTTTACGTGAATCAAATTTTCACTATTTTAAAGTCATAGTGAAAATATAATTTACAATTGTTTAAACCTGTGAAGTAAGAGGGAAAATATATCAAAATTTCCACTCTTAATAATGAAATATTCGGATAAAGAGACCATTCACACGATTTCCGCAATGTGAAATAATTACCGAATGATAATTATTACCGAGACGCAAACAATCATGATAATGTACCAGTAGCTCGGGTATATTAATTAGACATCGGTTTACCCAAGGAATGTGACCACTTTAATTAGCTTGTCAATGGATTATTAAATTAACAACGAGGCTTACATATCTGTTATCGGGCGCTTGTCCTCCGATCCCGCAATTTTTACCTCTAACTAAACTAACTGAACACAGTTCACCGTACTTTTATTCCTCTACTGTAATTCCCAAACTACATTTTCATGTTATTTAATAGTTTTTCTATATATATATTCAATTGAAAATATTTATAATGACATTATCAATAAGCATTCATTTGCATTTTGCATGCTATTAAAACAAAAATTCAAATTATTCCAACTTCAACTCCAAAAATAGTATGGTAATGCACTTTGAATTTTAGAGTTACAGCTTTAATTTTCTATTATTATATGTATGTTCATGTGCACATGTCATATTTCATTCATTTAGAATTAAATTGATATGATATATGTAACCCATAGATAGAGATATATTATGAATGTGTAAAGCATGAATGAAAAAAACTATATATATATATATATATATATATATATATATATATATATATATATATATATATATATATATATATTTATATATATATATATATATGGTAAATGATATATCATATCATAAAAATTAGTATTTAAAGATTAATAAAATTAGCTTAGTCGTCGTATCGTTGAATTTTTAAAGAAATCAGACATGACATTTGAAAATGTTTGATTAACTGGTAAATAATTAAAGATAATTTGGATTACATTTATGTGCTTTAACTATTAAACGCTCGGTTTAATAATCTAACAGAATCAAAAGACTGAAAATTATGAGATCTTAATTGTTTTATGGACTGTTAGTTGAAAGATATCAAAAATCAAATCAAATCTAAATGGTCTACATGTATCTTCAGGTGCAAGTCAACTTTCTAGAAAACGCGGCAGAGGAGGATTTTATCTTCTTAACTGATTATGTATTCATCATCATACAATCGGTCTTATTAAATGTGACGTATACAACATTAAAAAATATAAGCACTTTACTCAAGCGTTTTTGTGTTTTGTTAATTTCATATATTGTGTAGATTGGATATATTCGATATAACTTTAGAAACCATAGAAAATTGAAGAAAAAAATTGACATATGACCCATATGATTCATAGCTATAATTTCAAACGGGATTTTTATAATTACAATATTGTTCAAGGCTAAGTATAAGTTAACTTAACGAATATAATTAAATCAAAATATGATGAAAATAGACAAACCATGATATATAGCTCAACTAAAGGCTTAAATTAAGGAGGAACAGTAATCATAATTTTAAAATTACATTTTCATCGGAATTAAATAAAATAAAGTACTGGGACAGAAGATCGATTCATATTTATTCTTCTGTAGGCTAACAAATATTTTTTCCTCCCTTTTTTTTTAATCTGACAAAAGACTATAGCTTACCTGTAATTAAATTCTTTTGTTCTCCACCTGCACCCCATTCCCACTTAGCCAACACAGATCTACCTGTATTTTACCTGTATTTTTTCAAAATGTTGGGTAAGTGGGAAGACACCCTTTCGAAATATATTACAACTTATCTCTTATTTTAAAGCATGTTCGTGTATTCTATATATTGCGGATTAAAGGGAAATTAATTGTTGTGTTTGTACGTGTGTGCTTCTACATGTAACGATAAATTCTATGAAAAGCGCGTGTTTATGTATTACATTGCTTGAATGACAAGATTATCAAATGTTAATCTACACTCAAAGAATGCACACGTGTTGTTTAAATAATTATTCGCTTGTAAGCCAATTCTGTCCTGATACATATTTTCTTCAAAATATAGTATATGTAGTCATTTGGATTTCTGGGAGAGGGGGTTATTATTTTTTTTTAATTGTTTTTTTTTAATTAAATTGTTTTGGACACTGATATATATTTAGGTAAATATAATTTTAAAAAAAATGACTACAATAATATTACTGGTTTTAGGCCTATTGTGTTAACAACCGACACATACCATTTTCTCTGGCAAAATGTTGAATGATTTATCCCAACAAAAGTCTCTCAAATTCGATCTGTACGAATAAATGTGAAAAGTAAGAATGCTTGCAGAAGGTTAAGATGTTCCTAAGTTACCGTCGAGCTACATCTTAAGACGTGTCCTAAGTTGATCTTAGGATGTTCCTAACTTTTTTCCTAAGTCATATCTTAGGAACACACTTAGGTCATAACTTAAGAAAGTTTCGTGAACATGCCTGCTGGTCGCTGGAATTACTGTTATAATACAGACAGAGAAAATAGTACTTGCACCAAATGCAATATTGACGAAATATGCAAAGATTAAAGCAATTGCCTTGAAAATTTTACAAAGGTTTTTGTTCATAATTACAACTTAATTAGGTTAATTTGGACTTTTTGCATGATATCAGCGAAACTCTTCAGATTTAAACTTGACTTATTTTCTAATTAATATGTAACGATTTTTTTTAAACGCACCATAAAAAAAATATACAGCTTAATTATTATTATAAGATATGCTTCACGGAGCATGTCCTTTTTTTATTATTTTATATTTTGTATGCATTTATCCTTCTTAAGTCAATGTACCGTTTAAGCGCATTAAAATGCACGATATTTCATATCACATTACAATAACTTATAAACGTCAATAATTCAATTGAAGCATTTCTGACCGCTTTATCGCCAAATATGGACGATCAACGCTAGGAAATAGTGCCAAAAACTTTAACATCAATGTACGTCTTGGAGCACTGGGTCGTCATTAAATTTTGTGTGCACGCAGGAAAATCTCCGATGGAGACCAGAAGGTTCTTAGAGGCTGCTAAAGATGAACAACATGTGTCGATGGCAATGGATTACAAATGACATCAGAGGTTGCAGATGGAAGGACTGATATTTTTGATGACGAACGGACTTCCTATACATCCCGGATCTTGCACCTATGGATTTTGCTTATTAAGTAATTTCCTTATCTAAGTCAAAACTGCGTGGATAGAGATTTTTGGGCCTAAATAATCTACGATATACCACAAAAGACATTATACATGTATATATACAAAAACTTGACAAACCTTGGTATGAAGATACTTTTTATAAATGGGTTAAAAGACATGTAAAGTGTGTGGAACTGAAAGGTTTTTACTTTGGAAAAGAGTGATAGGTTTGCTTTCAAGTTGTTTAACGTTACCTGACGTCTTGGAAACATGAAATTGTGCTCCGTAAATCTAACTCATAACACTGTGTCGGATAATTATGCCTGTGCCAAGGTGGCATTTCTGCACCCGCTTAAGATGCAGTTTCGGACAAATACATATATACCAAATGATAGACCGTTGTCTATAGAGAGTATATAACCACTTTTGTTTTTAGTCTGTTTCACCTGACAGGTGAAATATTTACCTTTAAAAATTAATACCCCATAGGAAAATGATAATTCCTAAAGGAGAAATAGTTCCCCTACAGGAAATATTGACAATCCTATAGGATTTCCTAAAAACCCTATAGGAATTATGTATCCTATAGGAGAATGGTATTTCCTGTAGGAATTTGATTCAGACAGGTTGTTTTCCTATAAGAAATTAAGATTTCCAATCGGATTTTATCAAATCCTATCGGAATTGAAATTCCTATAGTAAGTTCTTATATTCCGATAGGAAATTTTAAATTTCCTATAGAAATATTGTTATTTCTGACTGTTACGCCTGACAGGTGAGATAAAATGATAACAAAGGTAGTTGTAAATTCTTTAAGCAATCATGGTCATATGGCGTATTTGTATTTTTCGATATATGCAGCTTAGAGAGTGCAAAAATGCCACCTTGGCACTGACATAATTATCCGGCACAGTGTTTCATGCAAAGTAAAAATCACTGTATACATGTATTTTGAAGAAAAAAATTGAAATCCTCTGATTTTTTGCACACTTTTTTTTCGAATGATAGTCATTTAATAAAACATACGTCATCCTTCAAAGTACACAGTAATTTTTCCGTAAATCACTGTGTCCGCGAACTTTTCTAACAACCCTCGCATGCGAGGTATTCCAATTACTTGAAAAATTTATCCATGCATTATAGACACTTTAATACTCGTTATAACTTTATTTAAAAAATCACTTTATAATTTGTTAGATAGTGCATGAGATAACTACTAAACTTCTGTCATCCACTGCGTTTTTTTTTTGCTAACACCTTGCTCCCGAGAATACACATCGCACCATATACACTGTACATGTAACGTTAAAATCATGGCTTTGGATAGGGTTAATTGCTTTTCGGCGAACCTGTTGGGCGAGCACAGGAGGAACTTCAGATGTATAGCTCCCTTTCAATACACCCCCCCCCCTTTCCACATCCCAAACAACATTGCCTCAAATACACATACATGTATGTATCAAGTACCGGAAAATAATGTCAATTGGCCACTGTCGAAATGTACCAATTTTATAATATTCGGAAGTCACGCCGAATACCTACCAGTAGCACCGTTTTTGACCATGTAAAATGTATATTTTACATATTGGAACATTTTCTATAGCTTTAGCTGGTTAACATTATATTTTATTACTGTTCTTAGTTCTCGTGAAATTCCTTCTGACTGTGATGTGATAGAATGTAAATTAATGTTTATCAAACGCCTTAACTGTAACCAAAAAAAAAAAAAAAATAGAACATCAAAATAATCAGGTGTAGCTTTAAGAAATATACTTATCAGAAAGGCAGGATTGAAGGACAACGGTTTCAGCAATGGTTTCAGCTAATATTCGTGTTTGACACTGATAGAGTTAATGTAATTACTTAATAATTAACGGATTAACGCAGGAGAGAGAGAGAGAGAGAGAGAGAGAGAGAGAGAGAGAGAGAGAGAGAGAGAGAGAGATCTGGTTAAAATTAATTGACTGAATTAAATTAATTAATTTATGAGATCATTAATGATATTTAAAAGTAAACTCTTTAATAATGGCTTATTTTCAATGTAGGGAATGTTTTTTGGTTCCTGGCTCTTAAATTGTCAGAATTATAAGATATGCTTCAATATATACTTACAGTAATCGATCAAACTCATCATTCATAAAATATAGTGATTTTGGGAAAAAGTAATCAACTCATATTTTTTCAAACTTTAGAACTTTCATTTCATGAATCATACCAAATTATTTTAATTCAAAATTGAGACATAAAGCCTAAAAATGCATAGTTATGAACTTTTAAAACTTATTAGGTCATTATACCAAAAATCAGGACATTATACCCCTGAGAAAATTAAAATGCTCTGTAAAATTATTTGTAGGGATTTACAATTTATTTTTTGTGTGTTTCTGATAGGAAATAGTATTATCTATATACGTTAGATACGTCGAAATATTTTTATTATTTAATTGCACAAATCTTTTTTTTTTTTTACAAAATACACACCATCAGGTCATCAGGACATTATGTACTTATCAGGACATTAAACTCTCCCCTCGGGTAGGAAGCTGGTAAGGAAGCTGTGAGCAGCTAAAGGGTCTCATCAAATTGAAATTAAATCGTGAAGGTTTATTCAATATGTTTCGAGTTTGATGGATTATTCTGGAGAATGTGGCCTGGACATCGGCCCGAGCAGCATTCCTTTTACTACCGTTCTACATGTACCTTGAGGAAGTTCGAACAAAATGGCGTCTAACTTTGATTGTCAAGAGGAAAACGTGCTGTAAGTGACAAGATATTTTATTTATTTATGGTTTTATGAGTACTGTAGAACTATTTTAATTTAGGACAGGTTGGGAACAATTCCCCTACAGAGAGATAGTCTCACTAAAGCGAGATCATCCCTCTTTACAATAATAATAAAAAATTCCCGTAAATGCGAGATTTTCATGATGTATCATGATGTATAAAAAATTTCATTTAAAAAAAAATATTTTTTGTACTTTAAATTTATATCCCATTTTGACTACTATATTCCAAACTAGCTGCAGAACTGTAGCTCCACGGAAAATTTGGGTTGACGGACCGTGGAGCTACAGGTCCACCCGTATAAAAAATTGTATATTTATTGCGCACAAAAAGTTGCGCGTGGTTTTGGACTTATTAACCTAATTAAGGAATACATTCTGTGAAAATCTTAATACTAAAAAATTCCTGAGACATTATACTTAACATGTCATTACTTAACTTGCCTCTGAATATCTTTTAAACACTCTCATCGGCCCCGTAAAGTGAAATGGTGTGGTTTGTTTACATGCAAAAATGGCGACTCTTGATCCCGATGTGAATTTAGCATACTTCAATTTCCGAGGTGGGTTAGGCTGCTAAGAAAAACGTTTTGGGCAAGTAAAGAAGCGAATCAGTAGTAAATTTTCTCAGGAATTTTTTGGTATGAAAATATTTACATAATATGTACCAAAATTAGTTTAATAAGTCCAAAACCGCGCGCAACTTTTTGTGCGCAATAAATATACAGTTTTTTATACGGGTGGACCTGTAGCTCCACGGTCCGTCAACCCAAATTTTCCGTGGAGCTACAGTTCTGCAGCTAATTCCAAACGAGCTATAATATCCCATTTGGGCGATTGGTCCCAACCTGTTGAACGCGAATTTTCCAATTGAAAGTATGATTTTTCTTCTATAGTCTGTCCCAAGTTATTGCTTCCATCACTTTTTGATGATTTTTAATAAAAATACACATACCTGCGAAAGAAGTACGGTTGAAATCGATGAAATGTAAAATATCCAAGATATCTTCATTGACAAATTAGCCCTTTTAATCACTTATAAAAGTTTACAGTCCTGAAGGAAAACAAATTTCTTACGGAGATTTATAATGGGAAATGTTTACATATTTCCTCCATTCTGAAGTTCTCGGGACACCTCGCACAATTTTTCAAATTTATCATCCGGGCTTATAAATGGCTGATGCAATGCTGCGGAATGATTCCAGTTTTCGTAATGGCGCCGGTTCTGACGTTTTTCTGGGATGTGTATTGAAATCTGAAGCGGTAGAGGGGGCATTTCAAAACAGATAATCTGGACATTTTTCATAATAGTGGATGAACGTAGTTTGAGCACAAAGGTATTTATAATTATTGAAAATATCAAGCGAAAAGTGGTGGAAGCAAAAACTTGGGACAGAGTATAATAAAAATTATCAGAGTTTGTGTTCATTTTGATGACACTGTTCGTATTGATTCATTTTGAAAATGGTCTTTATGGGTCCAGAGGACCCCTCTTAATCATATCTATGAGTCCCAAGCCAAAAACTTTTATTCCACAAAGAACATGAATATCAAATAAGCTTCATTATTCAAACTCAAATTCTAAATGACCATACTAAGATATATACAGACACTGGGACCCTTCTGAGTTATCTCTGTATCTTTATCGCCACTTTCATTTATTTCACGTTTTGGATTAGCAAACCTCGTTATTAATCTCAGAATAACTGCCACTTGTCTACTTTTTCATAAACTCTGGTTAATCTACCCTGGTTCGAGAGGAATTTTTGTCTGTTCTATATTCAGTGGCATCGTAATCGACATCAATTTCCCCACCGTAATGTCGTTGGCCAATGAGATTTTGGCTTTTGTAGTGTGTTTTTTTTTATTTGAAACATTTCGGACGTCTCGTTAGAAGGTTTAGAAACTAAGGAACAATCGATGATCTGGAATTTCTTAGCGGGAAAATGTGTATATGTATTTCTAAATTTAATGCGACCTTTGAGATGCACATATAATGATTTTATGTGTCCTGAGCAAAATTTATGCGTATTTTATGCAGGACGCACATCAAAATGAATCACTGTTTTTCGACCTTGCTAAAGAAATTTAATAACATGCAACAATTATTGGTAACCGTTGCTTTTATATTTTGATCTCGGCATGACCATGAAAACTACGGAAGGTTGTACCAGCAGTGTTTGAAAAAACCATCCGCCTGACCACCCGAGACGCATAACTTTTGGCACGGGTGAACGAATTTGTTTGTACGAGCACCCAACTGGACGTGGATATTTTTTAAGCCAAATGTATATAATATCGGGATCGGAGTTTTGAGAATTTTTAACTGATTCATGTCACAAAATTACATAACAATTAGCAAATTAACCAGGTGAGAGAGAGAGTAGGAGAGAGAGAAAGAAAGAAAGAGTTTTTTGCCCTAGATCTACAACTAAAAGTATTAAAATGTTGATGTTTTGGAAGAGAGAGGGAGAGAGATAATTACATCTTCAGTGCCTGGGAAGGACAAACAATGGCCCCATGCTTCATAAAATGATGGGGCCATTTTGAAATATATGGGGCCGAGAAAAAATAGAATGGGGTGAGCCATTTTTTAAATTAACTGTCATACATAACTGGAAATACTATCAGATTACGATAATAGAGTCATCACATGCATCTTTGACAATAAATTTATGTAATTAAATCCAAAATAAAAATGTGTTTGGATGTTTGTCACTGAACAGAGATAAAATGCTTTTTCAAAGAATTCCATTTTTTTAAAACCATCACCATAATCAAGATTTTCTTCATTGTTTAATCGAACTCTAAGAAGCCGATCAGATATTTTGGGTACCAAAGAATTTCTCTGCTTGGTAAGAATACGGTTTTGCTGGAAAAAACACTCGTTCACAACTTGCAGTGTGAAGAGCAAAGTGAGTGCATCTGTGCAAGCCTCAATAATAAACACAAACTGGAGGGAACTGCATAGATATCAATGTTTTATGTCTGTGGGGAAGTGAAAACTTATGTTAGATTTCATTGCCGGTGGCATGTCTACGATCAAATGGCGTTTCGATCATTCCATTCCGAACTCAATTCCATTGAAGATTACCGAAACGCCAACTACGATAAAATCACAAACTATGAAATAATGCGTTTTTGCATTTTACGATATGATTGCGCGGCGCGCCGCTTGGCACAGCGCACCATATGTGCATTGCGCCGTTATTCGGTGGTATGCGCATATGGCGCGTGGCACGGCCCCTTCCCAGGCCCTGCATCTTAAAATAATCTGTTACAAACTTATTATTAATGCTCAATTGTTTTCCCTTTTTTGTTTGCTAGCTGAAGATTGTGTTGGATAAAAGTGGTGGGCCACCAGTTATTAGGTAAATACATATATTAGGTAAATACATTATTTACATCAATGAGAGTTTGATGGACTGAAACAGAAAATGACCAAATATCTTGAAAACAGTGGAGATTCCCACCTCTAAAACATATTTATTCTTGTTGCTTGGGTCAAGGGGCATCAAATGGTATGTAGGTCATAAGCCCCGGGAGTGGTCCTGACCCCCCTCGAACAGGAAGTGCCCAAATATCTTGAAAACGGTTGAGATCCCCACCCTTAATCTATACATATTCTTGTTCCTTGTGTTAAGGGGCTGACCCATGTGGGTCATCCCTGCCCCCAATGATGGCGTTGTATGTTTGGGAGACTTTATACTTTAAGTCGTTTTAATTCCACGGTGTTAAAATTTAACGATTTGATCATTTCTCCAAAAGTACCAATGACAATGGTTTTAATTTCACTCTCCAAGAAAAACAGTTGATCAAAGTATAAGCATTAACACATTTTAAAAAACTTATATTGATAGTTACAATGGGATTAATTTAGCGGAAAAACGATAAATTGTGAACATAGTGAAATTAAAACCATCATGATTATTTACCAATCTACAGTTATTGTACCGATTATAATTACATCTTGTTATACTTGTATAAGGCTTAAAAAAAATTGGTTTGTTTCCACTTTCCCGACCGACCGTAGGTTTTACTGCTGACTCAAAACTTTTTTTAAAGGATTTTTGATGGAAAATCGTTCATTTCCTTTTTATCCCATTTGGAAAATTTATTCAAAATGTTGGTCACAAAAATGCTTGTTGCAGTTACTCTTTTCAAATCAGTGTAACTCAAATGTTTTGGTTCAAAATGGCTGTATGTTTCCATGTGTTGTAGATATTAATAATGCTCTCATCTCTGGCAGAGGAAGTATCTGATATATAATATCATTTTTAGCTCACCTGAGCTGAAAGCTCAAGTGAGCTATTCTGATCACATTTTGTCTGTCATTTGTCTGTCGTCCGTCTGTAAACTTTTCACATTTTCAACATCTTCTCAAGAACCACTGGGCCAATTTCAACCAAACTTGGCACAAAGCATCCATAGGCTAAGGGAATTCAAAGTTGTGAAAATTAAGGACAATGCCCTTTTACAAGGGGAGATAATTAAAAATAATTGAACATATTCGTGAAATTTTCAAAAATCTTCTTCTCAAGAACCATATATTGAGTAAATCTTTAAAAATCTTCTTCTCTGAAACCAATCAGCCAGAAAAGCTGAAACTTATGTGCCACTGGAAGCATCCTCAGGTAGTGTAGATTCAAAGTTGTGAAAATCATGACCCCCCGGGGTAGGGTGGGGCCACAATGGGGGGTCGAATTTTTACATAGGAATATTTGGATTAAAACTTTAAAACTCTTCTTCTCAGAAACCAATCAGCCAGGAAAGCTGAAACTCTTGTGGAAGCATTCTCAGGTAGTGTAAATTCAAAGTTGTAAAAATCATGACCCCCGGGGGTAGGGTTGGGCCGCAATGGGGGGTCGAATTTTTACATAGGAATATATAGAGTGGGATGACAAACAGACACCTGTTGATTTAAGTGTGTATAGAAATAAACATGACCTAGATTAGGCTTGATTTTACAGTGTATTGTAGAACATAATGAAGTGAATTACTCAATTACATGTAATTTATTTTGTGACTTGTAGCGAACAGTATAACGAATATGGTTACATGTAGCACAGAGTGGGGCGAAAAAGATGATGACAAGGAAGAATGCGCAGAAGAAGGTGATACTATTGGTAAGTATGCTGTGGTTTATACAGTAGGAATACAGTGTTGAGTAAATCTTTAAAAATCTTCTTCTCTGAAACCAATCAGCCAGAAAAGCTGAAACTTATGTGCCACTGGAAGCATCCTCAGGTAGTGTAGATTCAAAGTTGTGAAAATCATGACCCTCCGGGGTAGGGTGGGGCCACAATGGGGGGTCGAATTTTTACATAGGAATATATAGAGTGGGATGACAAACAGACACCTGTTGATTTAAGTGTGTATAGAAATAAACATGACCTAGATTAGGCTTGATTTTACAGTGTATTGTAGAACATAATGAAGTGAATTACTCAATTACATGTAATTTATTTTGTGACTTGTAGCGAACAGTATAACGAATATGGTTACATGTAGCACAGAGTGGGGCGAAAAAGATGATGACAAGGAAGAATGCGCAGAAGAAGGTGATACTATTGGTAAGTACCGTATTTTTCCGACGATTAGTCGGTATTTTTTTTCTCTGAAGCAGAGCACCCGACTTATCGTCTAAATCGACTTGTCTTAGGTTTGAGGTCAGAAAATTGTTAAAAATAGCATTAAAAATCTTGGTTTTAATCATCTTGACTTGGCTGTGTGATTGGAAATTACCTTGTTGAATTCATCGTTCATCTTTATGAATTATCGTTTTTACTCATTTGTTAACACCAGTATACATTATAATAACGGTAATTAAAAAATGGTACATGTCTTTAATCAAATTAAAAGTTTTACCGTTCCGTTTTCATAAACACATCGTCACATGGTTCCATATATGACACTAGTGGGAAGATAACATTGCGCAGTAAAATTGAAACCAAATTTGAATGGAAAAAATTATTGCAGTAAGTCCGGGGAATGTTTTTAAGTTTTATTATTTTATTAGTAAAGAGTTGTTAGTGGAAAGTATAAATTAGAAATATTTTATGGTCAAATTCAATCTTAAAAAACGTAATCGGCAATTATCAATACTAATGTTTATACAGTAGGCTGGTATCGGTTGTGCTCTATAATCATTCCCTAAGGCTGAGATATATGCGGCGTGTTCACTCCCTGTGTATATAAAGAGTACCGTAATAAGAGTGATTAAAGTTCATTAATTAATTATTGTTCAATTCTTCGATTGTGGTTAAATAAAAATTTTAGGAAACGTATGTATGTCGTATATCGTCATTATCAAGTCGTACAAATGATCAATCTATTTCTAACAGTGTCTATGTAAAACAATAGCGTGTAACTGCATTACTGGATACAAACTAAACAAGTTTAATCAAATTATAGTAATTGCTAAGCTTTCTACACTTGAGATCCCCCTTTGAAGTCCGACACGAGACAGGTACATGCTTCTGACACCGGAAATTGTTAAACAAACATTGACCACGCGCCGAGTAAACAGGTGGCTGGTTACATAATGGCGAATACACTGGCGATGGTCAGAGTGAATAATTATTTTAAGGAAATAAAATATTTCTGACAAAGTAAGTTTAGTTTACTCTCATACAACTTGCATAACAGGCGATATCGGGAATTGTTTACAATGCAAGCGACTTTATAGATGTTACCGGTATTTGAAAATATGATGCATAAGTATAAAACGTAATTGTTTAAATGTCAATCATTAATAATAATTGGTAGCAATATCGGGGACATCGTGGCATCATACACTGATAATGTTACTGCAGTTTTTTATACGCCATTTTAAAGTGATAAGATCGACGTATCGTCTGAATCGACGTATCGTAGGAATTTGTTAAAATTTTGGCTAAAAATGCGCAATTCGACTAGTCGTCCGCATCGACGATTCGTCCGAAAAATACGGTATGCTGTGGTTTATACAGTAGGAATACAGTGTGTATATGAAATGGATTTCGTTATTTACTAGAGTGTGATAACATTGATGATTAACGTCAATTGTGGGTGCTATCTGTCATCTTTATGTAATGCATGTCCCCTATTGTGCCATGTGAAATGTGTACACAAAATGTCCCCAATTGTACCTTGTAAAACGTGTACACAAAATGTCCTCAATGCTGTTTTATCTAAAATGTGTACACAAAATGTCCCCAATTGTACCATTCAAAATATGTACACAAATTGTTGATTGATAAAAAAAAATACAGGTTCTGTCATTTAATATCGTAATTGATACACAATATGCTTATAAGGTGTAATGATTTTAACCTTGATGATTGAATTTCAGTGAAACAACGACGACGACAGGGAAGATCTGGCAAGAATGACTCCTCGTCTTCCTCTTACTCTCTCTCCTCCTTCTCCTCTTCATCAAAGGAGATGGCCACTACGGACCACAGGAGGGATGACAAACAGACACCTGTTGATTTAGGTGTGTATAGAAATAAACATGACCTAGATTAGGCTTGATTTTACATTGTATTGTAGAACATAGTGAAGTTAATTACTCAACTACATGTAATTTTTTTTGTCACATGTAGCGAACAGTGTAACGGATATGGTTACGTGTAGCAGAGTGGGGCGAAAAAGTTGATGACAAGGAAGAATGCGCAGAAGAAGGTGATACTATTGGTAAGTATGCTGTGGTTTATACAGTAGGAATACAGTGTGTATATGAAATGGATTTCGTTATTTGCTAGAGTGTTATAACATTGATGATCAACGTCAATTCCGGGTGCTATCTGTTATCTTCATGTAATGCATGTCCCCTATTGTGCCATGTGAAATGTGTACACAAAATGTCCCCAATTGTACCTTGTAAAATGTGTACACAAAATGTCCCAAATGCTGTTTTATCTAAAATGTGTACAAAAAATGTCCCCAATTGTACCATTCAAAATATGCACACAAAATGCCCGTTGTTGATTGATAAAAATAAATACAGGTTCTGTCATTTAATATCATAATTGATACACAATATGCTTATAAGGTGTAATGATTTTAACCTTGATGATTGAATTTCAGTGAAACAACGACGACGACGACAGGGAAGATCTGGCAAGAATACCTCCTTGACTTTCTCTTCCTCTCTCTCCTCCTTCTCCTCCTCCTCAAAGGAGATGGCCAATACTGACCACATTAGAAATGACAAACAGACACCTGTTGATTAAGGTGTGTATAGAAATAAACATGACCTAGATTAGGCTTGATTTTACAGTGTATTGTAGAACATAGTGAAGTTAATTACTCAATTACATGTAAATTTTTTTGTCACATCTAGCGAACAGTGTAACGGATATGGTTGCGTGTAGCACAGAGTGGGGCGAAAAAGATGATGACAAGGAAGAATGCGCAGAAGAAGGTGATACTATTGGTAAGTATGCTGTGGTTTATACAGTAGGAATATAGTGTGTATATGAAATGGATTTCATTATTTACATAGGAGTGTGATACCATTGATGATCAACGTCAATTGTGGGTGCTATTTGTCATCTTTATGTAATGCATGTCCCCTATTGTGCCATGTCA
The DNA here is from genome assembly GCA_020458035.1 of Magallana ariakensis. Taxonomy (NCBI): domain Eukaryota; kingdom Metazoa; phylum Mollusca; class Bivalvia; order Ostreida; family Ostreidae; genus Magallana; species Magallana ariakensis. The sequence continues at coordinate 82,724,624 of CM035811.1, forward strand.
AATGTGTACACAAAATGTCCCCAATTGTACCTTGTAAAATGTGTACACAAAATGTCCCAAATGCTGTTTTATCTAAAATGTGTAAACAAAATGTCCCCAATTGTACCATTCAAAATATGCACACAAAATGCCAGTTGTTGATTGATAAAAATAAATACAGGTTCTGTCATTTAATATCATAATTGATACACAATATGCTTATAAGGTGTAATGATTTTAACCTTGATGATTGAATTTCAGTGAAACAACGACGACGACGACAGGGAAGATCTGGCAAGAATACCTCCTTGACTTTCTCTTCCTCTCTCTCCTCCTTCTCCTCCTCCTCAAAGGAGATGGCCAATACTGACCACATTAGAAATGACAAACAGACACCTGTTGATTAAGGTGTGTATAGAAATAAACATGACCTAGATTAGGCTTGATTTTACAGTGTATTGTAGAACATAGTGAAGTTAATTACTCAATTACATGTAAATTTTTTTGTCACATCTAGCGAACAGTGTAACGGATATGGTTGCGTGTAGCACAGAGTGGGGCGAAAAAGATGATGACAAGGAAGAATGCGCAGAAGAAGGTGATACTATTGGTAAGTATGCTGTGGTTTATACAGTAGGAATATAGTGTGTATATGAAATGGATTTCATTATTTACATAGGAGTGTGATACCATTGATGATCAACGTCAATTGTGGGTGCTATCTGTCATCTTTATGTAATGCATGTCCCCTATTGTGCCATGTGAAATGTGTACACAAAATGTCCCCAAATGTACCTTGTAAAATGTGTACACAAAATGTCCCAAATGCTGTTTTATCTAAAATGTGTACACAAAATGTCCCCAATTGTACCTTGTAAAATGTATACACAAAATGTCCCAAATGCTGTTTTATCTAAAATGTGTACACAAAATGTTGCTAATTGTACCATTCAAAATATGTACACAAATTGTGGATTGATAAAAATAAATACAGGTTCTGTCATTTAATATCGTAATTGATACACAATATGCTTATTAGGTGTAATGATTTTAACCTTGATGATTGAATTTCAGTGAAACAACGACGACGACGACAGGGAAGGTCTGGCAAGAATACCTCCTTGACTTTCTCTTCCTCTCTCTCCTCCTTCTCCTCCTCCTCAAAGGAGATGGCCACTACTGACCACAGGAGGGATGACAAACAGACACCTGTTGATTTAGGTGTGTATAGAAATAAACATGACCTAGATTAGGCTTGATTTTACATTGTATTGTAGAACATAGTGAAGTTAATTACTCAACTACATGTAATTTTTTTTGTCACATGTAGCGAACAGTGTAACGGATATGGCTACGTGTAGCATAGAGTGGGGTGAAAAAGATGATGACAAGGAAGAATGCGCAGAAGAAGGTGATACTATTGGTAAGTATGCTGTGGTTTATACAGTAGGAATACAGTGTGTATATGAAATGGATTTCGTTATTTGCTAGAGTGTTATAACATTGATGATCAACGTCAATTCCGGGTGCTATCTGTTATCTTCATGTAATGCATGTCCCCTATTGTGCCATGTGAAATGTGTACACAAAATGTCCCCAATTGTACCTTGTAAAATGTGTACACAAAATGTCCCAAATGCTGTTTTATCTAAAATGTGTACAAAAAATGTCCCCAATTGTACCATTCAAAATATGCACACAAAATGCCCGTTGTTGATTGATAAAAATAAATACAGGTTCTGTCATTTAATATCATAATTGATACACAATATGCTTATAAGGTGTAATGATTTTAACCTTGATGATTGAATTTCAGTGAAACAACGACGACGACGACAGGGAAGATCTGGCAAGAATACCTCCTTGACTTTCTCTTCCTCTCTCTCCTCCTTCTCCTCCTCCTCAAAGGAGATGGCCAATACTGACCACATTAGAAATGACAAACAGACACCTGTTGATTTAGGTGTGTATAGAAATAAACAAGACCTAGATTAGGCTTGATTTTACAGTGTATTGTAGAACACAGTGAAGTTAATTACTCAATTACATGTAAATTTTTTTGTCACATCTAGCGAACAGTGTAACGGATATGGTTGCGTGTAGCATAGAGTGGGGCGAAAAAGATGATGACAAGGAAGAATGCGCAGAAGAAGGTGCTACGATTAGTAAGTATCCTGTGGCAGGTTTATACAGTAGGAATACAGTGTGTATATGAAATGGATTTCATTATTTACATAGGAGTGTGATAACATTGATGATCAACGTCAATTGTGGGTGCTATTTGTCATCTTTATGTAATGCATGTCCCCTATTGTGCCATGTGAAATGTGTACACAAAATGTCCCCAATTGTACCTTGTAAAACGTGTACACAAAATGTCCTCAATGCTGTTTTATCTAAAATGTGTACACAAAATGTTGCTAATTGTACCATTCAAAATATGTACACAAATTGTTGATTGATAAAAATAAATACAGGTTCTGTCATTTAATATCGTAATTGATACACAATATGCTTATAAGGTGTAATGATTTTAACCTTGATGATTGAATTTCAGTGAAACAACGACGACGACAGGGAAGATCTGGCAAGAATGACTCCTTGTCTTCCTCTTCCTCTCTCTCCTCCTTCTCCTCCTCATCAAAGGAGATGGCCAATACTGACCACAGGAGGGATGACAAACAGACACCTGTTGATTTAGGTGTGTATAGAAATAAACATGACCTAGATTAGGCTTGATTTTACATTGTATTGTAGAACATAGTGAAGTTAATTACTCAACTACATGTAATTTATTTTGTCACATGTAGCGAACAGTGTAACGGATATGGTTACGTGTAGCACAGAGTTGGGCGAAAAAGATGATGACAAGGAACAATGCGCAGAAGAAGGTGATACTATTGGTAAGTATGCTGTGGTTTATACAGTAGGAATACAGTGTGTATATGAAATGGATTTCGTTATTTACTAGTGTGATAACATTGATGATTAACGTCAATTCTGGGTGCTATCTGTTATCTTCATGTAATGCATGTCCCCTATTGTGCCATGTGAAATGTGTACACAAAATGTCCCCAATTGTACCTTGTAAAATGTGTACACAAAATGTCCCAAATGCTGTTTTATCTAAAATGTGTACAAAAAATGTTGCTAATTGTACCATTCAAAATATGTACACAAATTGTGGATTGATAAAAATAAATACAGGTTCTGTCATTTAATATCGTAATTGATACACAATATGCTTATTAGGTGTAATGATTTTAACCTTGATGATTGAATTTCAGTGAAACAACAACGACGATAGGGAAGATCTGGCAAGAATGACTCCTCGTCTTCCTCTTCCTCTCTCTCCTCCTTCTCCTCCTCCTCAAAGGAGATGGCCACTACTGACCACAGGAGGGATGACAAACAGACACCTGTTGATTTAGGTGTGTATAGAAATAAACATGACCTAGATTAGGCTTGATTTTACATTGTATTGTAGAACATAGTGAAGTTAATTACTCAACTACATGTAATTTTTTTTGTCACATGTAGCGAACAGTGTAACGGATATGGTTACGTGTAGCACAGAGTTGGGCGAAAAAGATGATGACAAGGAACAATGCGCAGAAGAAGGTGATACTATTGGTAAGTATGCTGTGGTTTATACAGTAGGAATACAGTGTGTATATGAAATGGATTTCGTTATTTGCTAGAGTGTTATAACATTGATGATCAACGTCAATTCCGGGTGCTATCTGTTATCTTCATGTAATGCATGTCCCCTATTGTGCCATGTGAAATATGTACACAAAATGTCCCCAATTGTACCTTGTAAAATGTGTACACAAAATGTCCCAAATGCTGTTTTATCTAAAATGTGTACAAAAAATGTCCCAATTGTACCATTCAAAATATGTACACAAAATGCCCGTTGTTGATTGATAAAAATAAATACAGGTTCTGTCATTTAATATCGTAATTGATACACAATATGCTTATAAGGTGTAATGATTTTAACCTTGATGATTGAATTTCAGTGAAACAACGACGACGACGGGGAAGGTCTGGCAAGAATACCTCCTTGACTTTCTCTTCCTCTCTCTCCTCCTTCTCCTCCTCCTCAAAGGAGATGGCCAATACTGACCACATTAGAAATGACAAACAGACACCTGTTGATTAAGGTGTGTATAGAAATAAAGTTAACATGACCTAGATTAGGCTTGATTTTACATTGTATTGTAGAACATAGTGAAGTTAATTACTCAACTACATGTAATTTTTTTTGTCACATGTAGCGAATAGTGTAACGGATATGGCTACGTGTAGCATAGAGTGGGGTGAAAAAGATGATGACAAGGAAGAATGCGCAGAAGAAGGTGATACTATTGGTAAGTATGCTGTGGTTTATACAGTAGGAATACAGTGTGTATATGAAATGGATTTCGTTATTTGCTAGAGTGTTATAACATTGATGATCAATGTCAATTCCGGGTGCTATCTGTTATCTTCATGTAATGCATGTCCCCTATTGTGCCATGTGAAATGTGTACACAAAATGTCTCCAATTGTACCTTGTAAAATGTGTACACAAAATGCCCAAATGCTGTTTTATCTAAAATGTGTACAAAAAATGTCCCCAAATGTACCATGTAAAAGGTGTACACAAAATGCCCGTTGTTGATTGATAAAAATAAATACAGGTTCTGTCATTTAATATCGTAATTGATACACAATATGCTTATAAGGTGTAATGATTTTAACCTTGATGATTGAATTTCAGTGAAACAACGACGACGACAGGGAAGGTCTGGCAAGAATACCTCCTTGACTTTCTCTTCCTCTCTCTCCTCCTTCTCCTCCTCCTCAAAGGAGATGGCCAATACTGACCACATTAGAAATGACAAACAGACACCTGTTGATTAAGGTGTGTATAGAAATAAACATGACCTAGATTAGGCTTGATTTTACATTGTATTGTAGAACATAGTGAAGTTAATTACTCAATTACGTGTAAATTTTTTTGTCACATGTAGCGAACAGTGTAACGGATATGGTTACGTGTAGCACAGAGTTGGGCGAAAAAGATGATGACAAGGAAGAATGCGCAGAAGAAGGTGATACTATTGGTAAGTATGCTGTGGTTTATACAGTAGGAATACAGTGTGTATATGAAATGGATTTCGTTATTTACTAGAGTGTTATAACATTGATGATTAACGTCAATTCTGGGTGCTATCTGTTATCTTCATGTAATGCATGTCCCCTATTGTGCCATGTGAAATGTGTACACAAAATGTCCCCAATTGTACCTTGTAAAATGTGTACACAAAATGTCCCAAATGCTGTTTTATCTAAAATGTGTACAAAAAATGTCCCCAATTGTACCATTCAAAATATGTACACAAAATGCCCGTTGTTGATTGATAAAAATAAATACAGGTTCTGTCATTTAATATTGTAATTGATACACAATATGCTTATAAGGTGTAATGATTTTAACCTTGATGATTGAATTTCAGTGAAACGACGACGACGACAGGGAAGATCTGGCAAGAATTCCTCCTTGACTTTCTCTTCCTCTCTCTCCTCCTTCTCCTCCTCCTCAAAGGAGATGGCCAATACTGACCACATTAGAAATGACAAACAGACACCTGTTGATTAAGGTGTGTATAGAAATAAACATGACCTAGATTAGGCTTGATTTTACATTGTATTGTAGAACATAGTGAAGTTAATTACTCAATTACATGTAATTTATTTTGTCACATGTAGCGAACAGTGTAACGGATATGGTTACGTGTAGCATAGAGTGGGGCGAAAAAGATGATGACAAGGAAGAATGCGCAGAAGAAGGTGATACTATTGGTAAATATGCTGTGGTTTATACAGTAGGAATACAGTGTGTATATGAAATGGATTTCTTTATTTACATAGGAGTGATAACATTGTTGATCAACGTCAACTCAGGTTGCTATATGTCATCTCCATGTAATGCATGTCCCCTATTGTGCCATGTGAAATGTGTACACAAAATGTCCCCAATTGTACCTTGTAAAATTTGTACACAAAATGTCCCAAATGCTGTTTTATCTAAAATGTGTACACAAAATGTCCCCAATTGTACCATTCAAAATATGTACACAAAATGCCCGTTGTTGATTGATAAAAATAAATACAGGTTCTGTCATTTAATATCGTAATTGATACACAATATGCTTATAAGGTGTAATGATTTTAACCTTGATGATTGAATTTCAGTGAAACAACAACGACGACGACAGGGAAGATCTGGCAAGAATACCTCCTTGACTTTCTCTTCCTCTCTCTCCTCCTTCTCCTCCTCCTCAAAGGAGATGGCCAATACTGACCACATGAGAAATGACAAACAGACACCTGTTGATTTAGGTGTGTATAAAAGTAAACATGACCTAGATTAGGCTTGATTTTACAGTGTATTGTAGAACATAGTGAAGTTAATTACTCAATTACATGTAATTTGTTTTGTGACTTGTAGCGAACAGTGTAACGGATATGGTTACGTGTAGCAGAGTGGGGTGAAAAAGATGATGACAAGGAAGAATGCGCAGAAGAAGGTGATACGATTAGTAAGTATCCTGTGGCAGGTTTATACAGTAAGAATACAGTGTGTATATGAAATGGATTTCATTATTTACTAAAGTTTGATAACATTGATGATCAACGTCAATTTCGGGTGCTATCTGTCATCTCCATGTAATGCATGTCCCCTATTGTGCCATATGAAATGTGTACACAAAATGTCCCCAATTGTACCTTGTAAAATGTGTACACAAAATGACCCAAATGCTGTTTTATCTAAAATGTGTACACAAAATGTTGCTAATTGTACCATTCAAAATGTGTACACAAAGTGTCCCCAAATGTACCATGTAAAAGGTGTACACAAAATGCCCGTTGTAGATTGATAAAAATAGATACAGGTTCTGTCATTTAATATCGTAATTGATACACAATAATCTTATAAGGTGTAATGATTTTAACCTTGATGATTGAATTTCAGTGAAACAACGACGACGACAGGGAAGATCTGGCAACTGAAGAATGACTCCTAGTCTTTCTCTTCCTCTCTCTCCTCCTCCTCCTGCTCCTCCTCTGAGGAGATGGCCAATACTGACCACATGAGAAATGACAAACAGACACCTGTTGATTTAGGTGTGTATAGAAATAAATATGACCAAGATTAGGCTTGATTTTACAGTGTATTGTAATTCATAGTGAAGATAATTACTCAATTACATGTAATTTATTTTGTGACTTGTAGCGAACAGTGTAACGGATATGGTTACGTGTAGCACAGAGTGGGGCAAAAAAGATGATGACAAGGAAGAATGCGCAGAAGAAGGTGATACTATTGGTAAGTATGCTGTGGTTTATACAGTAGGAATACAGTGTTTATGTGAAATGGATTTCATTATTTACGTAGGAGTGTGATAACATTGATGATCAACATCAACTCAGGTTGCTATATGTCATCTTCATGTAATGCATGTCCCCTATTGTGCCATGTGAAATGTGTACACAAAGTGTCCCCAAATGTACCATGTAAAAGGTGTACACAAAATGCCCCTTGTTGATTGATAAAATAAATACAGGTTATGTCACTTAATATCCTAATTGATACACAATATGCTTATAAGGTGTAACGATTTTAAACTTGATGATTGAATTTCAGTGAAACAACGACAACGACAGGGAAGATCTGGCAAGAATGACTCCTCGTCTTCCTCTTCCTCTCTCTTCTCCTTCTCCTCCTCCTCAAAGGAGATGGCCAATACTGACCACATGAGATATGACAAACAGACACCTGTTTATTTAGGTGTGTATAGAAATAAACATGACCTAGATTAGGCTTGATTTTACAGTGTATTGTAGAACATTGTGAAGTTAATTACTCAATAACATGTAATTTATTTTGTGACTTGTAGCGAACAGTGTAACGGATATGGTTACGTGTAGGACAGAGTGGGGAGAAAAAGATGATGACAAGGAAGAATGCACAGAAGAAGGTGATAATATTGGTAAGTATGCTGTTGCAGGTTTATACAGTAGGAATACAGTGTGTATATGAAATGGATTTCAATTTTTACGTAGGAGTGTTATAACATTGATGATCAACGTCAACTCATGGTGCTATCTGTTATCTTCATGTAATCAGGGCTCGAAGTTGCGACTAAATAGGTCGCATATGGGACTTAAATTCAGGTTTTGCAACTTAAATTAAAAACCAGTCGCCATTTTGCGACCAAAAATATCCGCCCGGTTCATTTCAAAATTTTTCAAAATTAACAAAATGGCGGAATATTTAAACAACATGACATTATTCAGTCCTATATTGATATATACAAAGAAGATACTTCGTCCATTGGAAGTTTTATATGCGAAACTGCATGAGACAAATATGTTTAGTAATGTTTGTGAGACTTTAACATAACGAGAAGGTAAACTTATTTTTGTTACGCCAATGTGAAAAGAACTTCATAGGAGATATTCCTTTCAGTACTTATCCACTCAAAACAATGCACAATTTTGAAGATTTAGAAGACTTGTCTTTCAAGAATCAATGTAAAAGAAAACTTCTAGTGCCAGAAAATATCATAATAATGAGGATGATGTGTCATTTATGACCAATATGATTGGATGGATGGAAATTATTTTTTTTGGCCAGACGTGAAACGTGCAATAAATAAAAACCTTTTCAACAATACACTTCTTTAATTATTTTCTACATTATATTTAATGAGAGAAAATATCTTAATGCTACATAAAGTTTTACTACTGGCGACCTGAATTTGAAAATGGCGAGTTAAATTTAAAGTAGGTTGCCATTTGGCGACTATGTTCAAAAGTCTACTTTGAGCCCTGGTAATGCATGTCCCCTATTGTGCCATGTGAAATGTGTACACAAAATGTCCCAAATGCTGTTTTATCTAAAATGTGTACAAAAAATGTCCCAATTGTACCATGTAAAATATGCACACAAAATGCCCCTTGTTGATTGATTGTTTGTTAAAGCTGACATGAATTCATAAAAGCATTTGGTCGCCATATTAGTTTTGATCGCTCCTCTACTGCCCCTGAGGTATATATACCGGTCGAGAATGTTACGGTCAGTTGCTTTCCGATCGAGGATTTCAGGTTGCACGGACTTCTAAATGCATGAACTACACACTGTAATAAAATGTTTGTCAAAAAGAATAAAGAAAACTACAATCAATAAAACACAAAATATATTTATTGTTTGAAAGAATTTCTAAGGTATCCGTATCATTTTGCACAGACAGTGCTGCCTTACTTGCCTTACACATCGAACACGTGTCGTTCATACAGAGTTCATAACGTCTGCTTCTTTTTAAAAGACCCCAGCGGCACTACATCCAACACAGTATATAAATGATAGTAAATTCAAGAAAATAACAACGTAACATTGTTTCCATAGGTTCTACAAAAACACTCCGTTTCTAAAATCCATGCGATCATTGACATTGCTCTATCTGCCATAGTGTGTATTTTGCGCATGTGCTATGTTACACAGAAAAACGTTCTACAATTATCGAGGATTTTGTTTGTGTTCCTGGGATTTCAGTCTGCCTTGTTTCATAGTTCTTTGAATATTCCTTACTAGTGCAGTGGTGGACATAACAGTGTTTTTTAAAACGCGTTTCTACAAGTCTTTTCGTCTAATGTAACATGTTCGGGTGAATGAAATACCTAAATGCGGTGAAGCATGAATAGTGCTATCGGCCTTATATAGGGGGTGTGTATTGATGAGCAGAGCAATAGAAATCGACAACTAATATGGCGGTAGTCCGAGATAAAAGGGAAATAATGCGTATTTATGAATTCATGTCAGCTTTAAGTAGGTAGGTTTATACAGTAGGATACAGTGTCTATATCAAATGGATTTCATTATTTACATAGGAGTGTGATAACATTGATGATCAATGTCAACTCAGGGTGCTCTCTGTAATCTACATGTAATGCATGTCCCCTATTGTGCCATGTAAAATGTGTACACAAAATATATCTAAATGTACCATGTTAAATGTGTACACAAATTTTGTCATGCAAAATGTCCCCCTTTTTAGCTCACCTGAGCTGAAAGCTCAAGTGAGCTTTTCTGTACAGAGTTTGTACGTCATCCGTCTGTCTGTTCGTCCATGTTCATGTTTTATATATATATATATATATATTGAATGCAGGGGGCATGTATATTGATATATTTACAGAATTTCCTCCTTCATATGATGGTTTTTTTTTTTACTTATTTGCAGGATTGCTGGTTAAAGAAACAGTTTTTAAAAAATCCACTAGTAAGTATTTTAGTATAGGTGCTATAATCAATAAATGCTGGGGTATTCTATATTTTTTTTTCTCACATTTATTAGTTGGCAACAATTTTGAAATTCCAACATGTTATCATGGTTATTGCTGAAATGAAATACTATATATTCATAAACTGTTTCAACACTTTGCATGCCGTTTACCGTAATCTATCTAAAATGATCAGCAAATCTAAGTACCAACAGTAAATCTCAGTAAATATTTAATGATTATCAGAACACGCAGCAAAAATGTTGGTAAATATTAGTGCATTGTACCAACAATATTAGTGCATTGTACCAACAGCAATTAGTAAAATTATCAGTAAATATCAGCCATTCTGAACTCCTTCACTCATTATCAGTAAATATCAGTAAGAAATGGCACATTTATGAAAATTTTGCATCTTGACTCTCTTTGCTGCTATTTCATTGCATATTGTAATGCTGTTTGTGTACAGGCCATTACTTGCCAAGTATTAAATACAAATGTACCTTTAGTTTGTTGATTTTTAAACTTGTAATTTATGAAAAAATTGAAGTCTGCCGGTTCACCTATAGTAAGTTCAACTTCTGTTTTTTTCCCCAGATAGTAATGAGATGACTATAGAGACTCCTGTTGGTAAGTTTAAGGTTACTGATAATTTGTGATGTGTAAACAGTGAGAATGATGTGATATTTGATTGAAACACTAGATTGAATTTTAAAAAGTTTATGCTCTATTTAGAAAAGAGAGTACCATGGACAGAAAAAGAAAAAGAAACTGTCATTAAACACTTTCAAAAATACCTCCTCCTGAAGAAACTGCCTGGGAAACGAGAAATCCAAAACTGTATAGACATGGAAATAGTTTTAAGTAGAAGAACTTGGCGAAATGTTAAAGACTTCATTTGAAACACAATTACAACAACAGAAAGGAAAAAACTCAGTCATGTATAAGTTTTTAGTAACCTGTCTCTGCTTATCAATCTTTGAAGCTTTATGACTGACTTGTGCTATCAATTTTTTTTTATTTTTCTCATTTGCAATTACAGCTCTAGACCTCTGCAGACTATTAAATTTAGTATGTACGATATTAGAAGAAATTTGACATTTCAACAAGTTAGTGAATGTCTGTACTTGATATAGCTGATGCCACTCTTAGTTACTTCTCCGTCTGCTCACAACTTTATTGCTCAAATTGAAGGCACACTTTAAAGCATTGATACTGAGACCTAATACACATTTTCAGTGAATTTTGTTTCACAAACACATTTTGTTTAACTATCACAAATGTCCGATATGCATGCTAAGTACATGTATAAAGCTTGCTTATTACATTTGGTTATGTTTTGACTTAAATCCTAGGGAACGGAGCATGTCGGCTTTAAGTACTGCATTTCTTGTCTCTATATAGACCATTTATGAAAGAGGTAGATGCACTTAGGATCATCGTGCCTTTTTTTGTAGAGTTAACAGGTTTACATGGATTTCAGAAGATATTTTATATTTTGGTGAATGATAGAGATGGAGTGTCAAATTATTTTTGGCGCAAATGTTGTCTGTCGATAGCATTGCGTTTCTATTTGTATTGAATCAGGTTAAATAAATGCATGTTATTAATTTTCATAATAAAATGTATTGATACTTATTTTCAGTGTTTGGTTCTTCTTAAGTTTCGCTGCATTATATGTGAAGAAAAAAAATAAGGACCTGAACTATTTTTTCTCTTGATGTACATTCTGTGTTTCTAATAATAAGGCTATTACTCTTGTTTTATGGTAGGTAGGATAAGTGTATTTTTCTCATAATAGAAAACCTTCCTGCACTATCTTGCAACGCTAAAATTCTTCAACTCGCCATGGGATTTAAAAGGGCATGGTCACGATTTTGGTAAAAAAATATTTTCCGATTTTAATGTTTACAATGCTTAAGTGTTAAGTACTTTTGATAGGCAACCAAAATTTGAGTGTCATTCGTTGAGTTGTAAGCGATAACAGAGCTTACAATTCTTTGCAATGTAAGAAAAAAAGCTTTTGTTTACATTAGGATACTTTCTTTTTATGCATATTTCTTTAATTGCATGAAAAGGTCATGACTGTATATATTAGATAATTTATGAATGTCAGAATAAAGTTTTCAAATGGACAAGGAATTTCAAAACGATTTACGCATCAATGTAAAAAGTTTTTTTCCCCATGTGTATGAGATAACCGGGTATGTCGTTTTCAAAGGAACATGTACAGACTGCTAAAAGCAAACAAATTATTTAAAAAAGTATGATTTGGTGATGAAGCAATAGGTTGTGTGAAAATATGTAGTACTACGGATAAGTTTGTTCCTCCTTTTTATCTGGACTAGGCGTTTACCTAGATACTAAAGAAACTCGGACGGTTTTGAAGAGCCAGCATAAGATTTATTCAATTAAAAATTTTAACTGTTCCGGGATTCAAACCGAATCAAAAAAGTCAGACCCGTTTACAACCTACTCTAACTACTAATCTAGACAAGATTTATAACGGGGAAATTTAACACACCGTTCTTAGATTTCAAGTTATGATTTTTTCCAAAAGTTAGATTTTTCAAAAATATGCTTAATTCGGCGGGTATCTTCCCAAGAAGTTGTACGCTCAAGAACGGTTTTATACATTAGCGAAACGAAAATACTTTAAAGGCTTCAAACTTTTTATAATTTTGGATTTAAAATGCAATCTAATACAAAATATAACGAAACGTTCCATTTTACATTCTGCTACAGTGTAAAATCAATGTTTAGATCTATATCTAATATTACCTTATGAGCAAAGGTTTCTTCACGGTGCGACTCAACTAATATGAATCAAAATCCTTCGGAGTGTATGTACACTAACATTTTTGTTTATTTGGGGGAAAATCAAGAGTTTCCTTTTTAGGTTTACTTTATAAACAAGCCGATTTATTTACTTTTGAAAGTCGCGAACGTTTATTTATAAATATAAACGAACTAGCGTAATTAATGATTTAATTTTATCTTCTGATAATTTCAGTGTTTACACTTACTTTGTTTTACAATATTGAAAGGGGCACCTTCCTCCTTTATCGGAGTTACGACTTGCAAATAAGTCCTTTTGCGACCAAGATGCACATTTCATATTTTTTCATAGATTATTGATGTATATATCGATGTATATATTATTAATTGCTATATAATGTGAGATTTCCAGTTTTTTCTTCTCTTTTCCTCTTTAAACTGGATATAACACCCTTTTTTCTGGTGAATTTTTTAATTGCAGAATCGAATAAAATATTGAAAGGAAGACGTTTACTTAAATCGGAATTTTATTAATTTTAAAACGCAGTTTAATTGTGTCCCCGTTTGGACGAGACGATAAAACTAAAATGTGTGAATATTAATGAGTGTGAAGAACTGTCCCCGTTTGCGTTGCAAAAAGTGCGAGGCTTAAAAGTAGGAAAAGCAATACATACTGCTTAAATTTTTGATAGGAAACCGTTTAGAAAGACGTTTTTTGGCTCTGCTGTAGAATAACATGAAAATTAAAGAAGTCCCCAATTAGTTAACCTCCAACACCTGTCCCCGTTTGACACCGTACACATGAATGTGTGTGTGTGTGTGTGTGTGTGTTTTTAATTTTGTATAACTGTCTGAAGAGTCGATATGGCTGAAAACGCTAACAGTAAAAATTTCTTTTAATTTTGACTGCCGCATTCTATTTTATTTATTTAAGTATATATATATATATATATATATATATATATATATATATATATATATATATATATATATATATATAAAGAAATCAATCCAACTTATACAAAACTGAAAGAAATCAATTGAAAGGGTGAAAAGGTTTAAATTTTCAATTACTTCTAAATACAACTGGATACTAGTGTAACGGTACAACTATTATCATGTTGCTGGTATATACATATCTATATATTCTAGTTATAATTTATTAATATTGATAATTAATAACATTTCTGTCATGCGATATATGAAGCGAACACCTTACACGCACATAAGTGAATGTGGTTTGAAAGAAGATCATTACCACGGACAAAAAGAGAGAAGTATTTAAGATATAAATAGGTATACTATCAAAAAATAAATACGCCAAAAACATTTACTTTTTCTGAATAAATAAAGCGTGCAGCAATTTTGCGAAAGAAAAAAACCCCATCTTAGATATCACTTTTAAGGGGAAAATAAGTATCTATTATAGATACCATGATTCACTTCCGGTGACGACTGTAAATGCAGCTAAATATTATATACACATTGCATTGAATATGCACATAACTATTTGACATAATAATTAATTTCAAACCTAATATTCGTTGCTGGGTCTTGTGATCAAAGTATGTGTTCTGGTTCTTTATTTCGACGATTGTATCATAAAAGCATATATTCAAAGATGCAACTGAACGCATACGCAGCACAGCAATTTAAATGTAATGTAAATTGTGAAATTGGTGGCTCTACCACCCCAAGGGTGCCACAGGTGGGGCAAAATATGTAAAAAACAGCCAAATTTTCAAAAATCTTCTTCTCTACTCCCACACATGTGAGGAAAATACTGATTGCATGGTTATGATGTCCATGAAGCCGTCTACCAATCTTGTGAAATTCATGGCCTAGATATGATGTACATGAAGTCTTCTACCTAAATTGTGAAATTTATTACCCCTGGGACAGGTGTTCAGGCACTAGGATGGGGCCAATATGGTCATATAGTAAAAATGTATTAAATCTTAGAAAATCTTTTTCTCTACTCCTGTATATATTTGTGAAAAACTAAAGGCATGGATATGATGTTCTTGTGTTAAGTGGCATCAAATAGTATGTAGGTCATGGGCCCCGGGGGTGGTCCTGTCCCACCTCAAACAGGAAGTGCCAGAATATCTTGAAAATGGTTAAGAACCCTACCCCTAAACCATATATATTCTTGTTCCCTGTGTTTAGGGCCATCAAATGGTATGAAGGTCATGGGCCCTAGGGCTGGTCCTGACCCCCTCTCAAACAGAAAGTGCACAAATATCTTGAAAACGGTTAATATCCTCACCCCTAAAACACATATTCTTGTTCCTTGTGTTTAGGGCAATCAAATGGTATGAAGGTCATGGGCCCTAGGGCTGGTCCTGACCCCCTCTCAAACAGGAAGTGCACAAATATCTTGAAAACGGTTAATATCCTCACCCCTAAACCATATATATTCTTGTTCCTTGTGTCAAGGGGCATCAAATGGTATGTAGGTCATGGGCCCCGGGGATGGTCCTGACCCACATCAAACAGGAAGTGCACAAATAACTTGAAAACGGTTGAGATTCCCACCCCTAAACCATATATATTCTTGTTCCTTGTGTCAAGGGGCATCATATGGTATGTAGGTCATGGGCCCTGGGGGTGGTCCTGACCCCCCTCAAACAGGTAGTGCCCGAATATCTTGAAAACGGTTAATATCCCCACCCCTTAAACCATATATATTCTTGTTTTTTTTATCATGTTAGTTCACCTGATATATAGTAAAGGACCCCTGGAAACATTATGAAACTTTGTGGGTCATCCCTACTCTATATGATAGCATTGTTCGTTTGGGAGACCTTTTAATCGCCCCGATTATAATTGCATCTTGTTATCCCTTGCTTCTTCCTAATGGAGTTATCTTCCTTGGTTGTTCATATTTAGTAATTAATCATTGAATATAATGTAATTATAAAGAAGTTGTATGATCAAAAGAGTTATGCAAGGCTTTATATCATTTGAAACAAAAACAGTTTTTGAACTTTCAAAATAAACAAATAAACTTGTTAATAGTAAAGTAATAATTGGCAAACTAAAATCACTGATATAAAGGTAAAATGATTTTAATATATATATGCCAGATGGTGATTCTCAACGAATGTTGAATATTCAAAAACTGGAACAGGAGAAGTGAGAAACTCATGATGGCTTTTATCGATAAAGCTGTTTTTTTCCGTTTGTTTAAATGCCCACAGGAAGAGATTCTGTCTGCCCCGGGGGGATGGGGGATGGGAGGTTGTTTTAGATAAAACATGAATAATAGCCACCTTGTTATTATTATTAAATTGTTTTCTATCAGAGTCTTGCATCTTTTCAATATCAGGTCATGCACTCTATTATGCTCTTTTAAGTTTTTCACTAAAATTATAGGTTTAATAGTCCTTTTTGAAAGATTTCAGGCAGGGAGGTGGTCGTCATTACAAATTAAAAAAAGTTCTATTCCAGAAACAAAATTAATTAAATGCATATATGAGACTCCTTGACAAGTTTGTGTATGGGTTATGCTACTCAGGTGACCGTTAAGGCCTATTGGCCTCTTGTCTCAAATTCAAGTCAGTAACAAGCATCGTCTAGTTTTAAAACACCGTCCTCATTTAATTTATTTCTGTGACATAGTAAAGCATGATATCTCTCAATAATTATGTATATAATAATGTGCATGCGTAGAAGTCTGGCAACGACCAGTGCTAAATGCAGACCTTCGTGACTGAAAGGTTACTTAAGGAATGATTTTTTTATATCTAACAATGTTATACGATATAACATAACTGAGGGCAGTTTACGCTTTATAAAATGCGACGCTGTTTAAAAAAGTATAAACTGTCCCAAATTGTATTATACTCGTATAAACATAAAAAGGGTACGGTGTTTGTTTTATAAACCGCAAAAAGAAAATGAAAAATAAATTTCAACTTGTAGACTAATTGTTCTCGAACAATAAGAGGTCTTTCCACCTTATTATAATTTATGTTCAGAACATTTCTGTCTCAATAGAATCGAAGAAATGCTTTCCATGCGTTACTTTAAAAAAAAATAATATCCAAAGATTTAGTCTGTTTTTGTATTGTCCTTAACCGTTGAGTTTTATGTAATTTTGATGGGCCAATGTCAACTTTTTTTATTTTATAAGTGGTCCGATGTCTCTACGATGTATAGTCTTAAAGTAGTAAATGTTTTTTAACAAAATTTAGAAACTTTAAATTTCAGGGGCATTAACTGCTTGAAGGAGACATCGAATCCTTTTGGTATGAATTGATTGAAAGATCGTTAAAGTCATTGGTAAAAGTCTTTAATCTCTATCTTTTCCGGTTTAAGAGGATTACAATCATTTTGTAGAATGGGGCAATAACAATATAACTATTTTACGATAGGGGCTATAGGGTTGTATGTTGAAATGGCATAACAAGTCCTACTATATCCATGGAAAAGTTTTTCTGTACCATTCTAAACGAAAGAAGTATGAAAACTCAGTATTATACAGATTTTTAAATGACCTTGACCTTTGACCTTAATGTCATTTTGATTGGCTAAGGTAGATGCTTCAATCCCAAGTGGTCCGATGTCTCTACGACGTGTACAAAAAAAAGTTGTAAGTGTTTTTCAAGAACCTAAGAAACTTTCAGAGGCAATATTAGCTAGAATGGGGCCTTTAGCCCTTTCGGTATGAACATATTGAGGCAGCCTCTAAATGAGGTAAAGACATTGGTAAAAGTTTCAAATCTCTACCTCTTATAGTTCCAGAGAAGTATCGATATCAGGCATTTTATACACAGAGAGCAATAAGTTCTGGGAGTTATCAGGGAAAGGGTCATTTGGCGCTATAACTTTTAGGGACCAATTACATAAAGAAAAAAAAAAGGTTTCAATATCTTTTAAAATTAAAAGGTTGTCCCAAAAAAAGGGAAGAAAAAACTAATTTAAAAAAAACCATAAGAAATACAACCTGATAGGTGGAAAGACTTAAAAATATGAACAAATACTGCAAATAACTTATTATTTTGGTATGTTGTTGATATCAATGAATTAAATTTGAAGTGTCATTTTCTTTAAATAAGTCAATAAAGGGTTTTCGAAGTGATGAATTGAACTGTTTTTAAATACGATTGGCGACTGTATGATTTGAAGATAAATTATTTATATATATTTATATATACGTTGTATCAAAGTTACATATTTTTTGTTTACTCCAAAAACAAATCTGATTAAATACCAAATTCAAGTGTGTTTGTTCCGACTCTTTTTTGATATATACAAGGTCAAAATTTCAGTTGAATGAAGATGCAAACAACATCCTCAAGATATCTTCGTTATATACGTATGTTTAAAAAGTTTGATATTTTTATCAATATGTTGTCTCTATTTAATTATTTTCAAAAAATAAAATGCAACACATTTAAAAGACTTCAATAGAAACTTATTATTTGGGCAATCTTATGTTTATATGAAATTATTTAAAAGCATAGGTCATAAACTTTCTTTTGAAAGAAATCGACGAAATAATTCCGTTTTTTTATTTTTGTTCAAAGTAAATACAAAAATACGCGAAATGAATTGTTTATTGCTTAGCTTTATAAACCTTGACGTCATTGCTTGAAAAAAGATTTATTAGTCTTACGACACAATGAAAATCATAGTTATCTTTCTGTAAGCCAAACATCTTACTTAAAAATTTTGTTTGCGAATGACAATTTAACTAAAACAAAACGATGTTAAGAATATATAGTAGAAAATGCTCGTCTTCTTGTCGTACAATTTGTTTTATTGACAAATGATTGACGTAATTTATTAAACAACATCTTCTTTTTCATAATTAAAAAAAAAAAAAAAATTCTTATTTATAAGGAAAAATCTTAATGTTTCCTTACAGTTATTGCTCAATATGAATGTTCCGACACCGTGTACAAAGAACTGGGGGATCTTGCAAAGAGAAATCCAAATAACATTCAGGACCCTGTTCCTATCTGTGACAGATATCTAGCGAAGCACTGGTATGCTGCTGTTAACCATAAAATGCCTACCACTGCACCAGATCTCGGGGCGTGTGGAACAATGTATCCATATTGGCTTGATGGTGATTATTACATGTAATTAACGAAAACACATATTGCTCATGGTCTTTTAAAAAGCGATATTTACAGGTATTAAATTCATTAGCTTGGTCAACTAATATCATCATGTTGTTCATATAAATATTTTTTTTCGCAAGATACGTTGCCACAAAAAAAGGGAACAACAAAATCAGTAAAAGTTTGCCAGGTCGATTTTAGTGGCCCATGTTCACGTAGCCACTTGATTAAGATAACGAACTGTGGGGTATTCTTTGTTTATGAAATGACACCTCTAGACATTTGCACTTCGGCCTATTGTTTTGGTAAGGACTTTATTCTAAAACATTACATATTAATTACATAGATAATAGATGTAAATAAAAGATATATACAAATAAAAACTGATTAATTTCATCGGTGTATTATGTTTGGCCTATTTGATAGATATCCTAACATTTCTAAGAGCTTTATACATTTTTTTTCTTATATTACTAGAGCAAACAGGGTCTTGTAAGTATACTTTTCAGGTTTTATCTTCATACATTTTCTGTTATTAAAAGGTGTGTGTGTGTGTGTGTGTGTGTGTGTGTGTGTGTGTGTGTGTGTGTGTCAACACGCCTTTTTGTAATGTGTTTTTTTTTAATTTAACCACATGTATTTTATATGAATTTGTTAGTAGTATGTGTACTTATTCTTTGTATCATTGTATCATTTTTAATTTGTGTGCCTTATTTTTGTGGATTTACTATGTATTTACGTGCAACACAAAAACTGTAACCATAATTTGCGTTTTTGTAATTTGGCTGGATAATTGAGGACTCACAATGAAAGGCATGATGGATACTTGCTGAAAATACTAAATTATTTTGATACGCATCTTATTTTACAATATTGATAATACAAAAAACCGAATTCAACCTCTTATTCGTTAGAAAAACCAAATATTTCAGGTAAAACGGAAAACACATCTTATATATTCTATCCCCGTTTATGGGTTATCAGTAAAGCGTTTTACTTTATATTAACAAAACAAAAACAAAAATAGAGATACCTAATCCGCGAAGAGTCAGAACTTGATCATGAAGTAAATAATAAATTTAAAAAGTTAAATGAATTTGAAAAAGTATTTCTAGAATCGTTTTGATTGTCAATCATTTTATTGAGCTGTTCCAGCAATAAGTCAATACAGCTGATAATTTGAAACATATTTAATCATGATTTACAAAGAACACATTGGTGTATGTGTGCAATTTGAACCAGGTTATACACAGTAAAGTATATGATGATCGGCAATAAAATAATATAGATAATTCACTACGTAGGGACAGTTGATCTTATTGCACAATTTCAATTTCACATCTAGTATCTTTAATTTCAAGGTGTGACCGATGTTCCATCAAACCCCGTGGTAGCTTACCACGGAGTGACATGGGAAACATTTCTTCGAGGAGTTTACAGAGTTCATGAACCTGATGTCAACCTAGTATGTCTTTTTGGCCGCTTACCTGATGACACTTTATTGTACGACGTCACCTGGTATGCAGATGACACGGAGATCCTGAAACATCAGACAGTGACGCCAAGTCGCTCCGATATCGCTTTGTTGAAGGGAACGCAAATATTAGCAAAGGGAAAAAAGGCAAATTCTATGGTAACACATTTGATTTGTGATAAAATTGTCACTATATTAGAATCTTAACTACTTTTGTCTGCGTTTTAATTTGCTCTGAGTTTGTATTTCTAGTACAGTGCTCGCTACATGTACCATCGTACCTGCATAAAACATCAAACAAAATATAAAATTCTATGAAAAAAAACCCAGTTCTATGTTGAAAAAAAACTTGGTTGATATAATTAATTGTCGGTGAGAAAATGTATTTAAAAGAATAACCTAATAACTTGATTAAATGTATTTTGTCACTTCACATGCAGGAATGAATAACTCATAATAACAATGTAAATTTACTGTGATACGTTGCTTAATTATTTTTATATTATCGATATATAATTGGATTTTTTTCTTACAGATACAATGCATCGTTGGGGCGAAAGTTCTAATATCAGACATACCATGCAAAACAGTTTCAAGTTCGCTGTTTTTTGCAGGAATAAAGGTTTAATTCTACTTTTTTATCTCGTTTCTGTAAAACGCAATTTCTGATTACGCCGACTTGGTCACGACACATATGATGGCATTTTAATCATATATTTAGTAGACTTCTGCAAAATAGTTTACACACCTGAGAATGCACTAAATGCACTAACAAAATTTGAGTTTAGATTTTTTGAAGCAATTAAAACCTCTACAGTTTCGCTGGTTAAGAATACGTCGTCAAGTTCAATCTACTTTAGTATAGATGATGTCTTTTTAATTTTAGTTAAACTAGGTAAGAGCTATTAAAAGTTAGGTAAATAAATAAGAAAGAACTCTCTCAAGTTATACTAATATCAACGAATAATTGTTTATTTATACGTAGGCCATCCTTAAAATTAATTCCAGTAGGATTCTATTAATATATCAACAGAGCATTTTTTAATCGTATACAATGAAGAAAAATAATTATTAATCTTAGGTACTGAATCCGAAGTTAATAATTCCTAAGGGAGGACATCGGGACATTAAATTACAGTTTACAATTCCATTTGTAAATCAACATGGAATTATTCGCAAGTTTGAAACCCAGCCCTATCTAAGCATTGCAATGGATATTCATAATTCATCTGCTGACTGTGTAGATGACAACCAAAACACCTGCGAAACTAAAGTATATGCATATAAGAAACAAGAAACTGACAAATATGCCACCGCCGACTGGAAAATCATTCACAAAATCCGGGTTTACAATAAAGACGACAACGATTTCACTGTAAAAGACAAACACATCACCCTCCGTTTAAAGACCGGGGGTACGATTGGTAATGGAAGTCGACTATTTGAGAAATTGATCTTGCCAGATATCCAGGTAAAATATGTTTCCTTATATATAAATGTATTGAATATGTTTGAGATTGTGTAACATTTAGACATTTGCTTTTATATAACTCATGCATTGTGTAAAACTAAGATTGATAAACCTCCTAGTTTATAATTTTAAAGGTTTACATTGAGGACACACACTCTTCTTGGAAAGGCGCTTATTGTGAATCCCACACTGATCCACACATGAAGACTTTTGACGGAAAGTAAAAACTATATTTTTTTTAATATTTTAAATTATGATCATTTTGATAGTGTCTGAAAACATTAATGTGAAATAGATAGAAAAAAATACATGACAAAATCTGTATCACACCCAATATTACCGCAATACTCCAATATCAGCCCGAGGGCCGGACTTATATTTGTCGAGGATTGATATGATATTACTATATATTTTAAATAGATAACTCGTTTTTATCTAGCTTTATCCAATTTTTTGTTCATTAAACCGGCGTATTTTCGACACTAAAATGTATTGTGACGTAATCTATTATAACATGTTCATGTTATGACGTCATAGTTCAAACAGCAGATTAGCACCAAGAAAGAAAGAAAGATTCGAGGTACTCAGAATCATACGCGAAAAGGTGGTATATAAGGTGTAATGAAGGGTGTGATAAAGTATAAAATAAATGGTGGTGATACAGGGGATGTGATAAAGGCGCGTGCCAATGTTCATATCAGGGTTTCATAAACCCTGTATCTTATTATAAGTATAAAATAAATATGTAATGAATTGTTAATTTCAAAACTTCGATCTTTTTCTTTAGAAATTATGAGTGCCAACTAGATGGAACTTTTATTCTTTATCGAAATAACCACTTCAAGCAGGAGGTTTGTTAACAAAAAATACGTCATTTTTTCGGATTATTTCCATAATAATATATTGCACAATCGTGTAATTGCTACTTAATCATATGTTTATTCTTAGGTTCAAGAAAAACATCATTTATGTCATCAAGCATACTTATATCCGCGATGCAGCTGTGCAGTGGCCGTTCGTTCTGGAAAAGATGTGTTCATAGTTGACATTTGCAACTCAAAGTCTATCATACACTTTCCATCTTGTGGCGACAGAATATTAAAAGTGATCAAAACGAACGACAGATATTACAAGGTATTAATACATGTACATTCATAAAGAAAGAAAAAACAAACAAACAAAAAGAAAACAACCCATTAAAAAACACGACGTTAAGAAATAGAGTCAACACTTTTACACCGTTCAAATTAATTAGAATCCGGTAACTGTTTTACAAGGGTCCAAGACATCTAAATATTTTTTGGGTATATGAATTATCTTAAGAAGCAATTGTTGAATAAACTAAAAATACCTTTTAAGTATGTATCATTTACACTCCTTTAAAAAGAAAGATAGCAAATATCATTTTAGTATAAACTAACAATTATTCTTCGTCTCTATTATAAAAGATTTTTTTATCTTAAATGTACATGTATTTAAATAAATACATATCTATATTAATCTCGTTTATGAAGGTAATCATGCCCACAGGAACCTTAGTTGAAATCAAATTTGTTTCGTGGCCGACTCAAAATGATTGGCAGTTAAACATTGAAATACATCCATCACCATCTGACGTTGGAAATTCTTCAGGCCTTTGTGGAATTTTAGATGGGGACTACAAAAACGATTTTACTAGAAGTGATGGAATGAGAGACAACCCAGACCAATATAACTATTCAAAACCACCAAACGAATTTTCAGAATCATGGAGGTAGAGATGGCATGATTGTTTAACTCTCTACTATTACCACCTGTAATAATTGCGATTATTTTGTTTATTAATTAATTTTTTTATTAATGTTTGATTATGCATTTATTTATGTTTATAGGGTTAAAAACAATGAATTAGATCTATTTGACCCCAATTCCTATGATAGTCTTATGTCGATAGTTGGAGTTTTGGATCGCGTTTGCACATGTAAAAGAAATGGTACTTACAACCCCACAGGTAAAATCGAATGTACATATGGAACGTATAAAGAATGCAAATTTGTTGTCGGTAAGAAATTTCACTGTTTTCTAAACCCGGACGGACAATTAAGACGAAAAAGAGATGTACATCATTTGGAAAAGCTATTCTCTGGTGCTCAAACCGTCATAACATCTATTACCGTAAGTTGTTTCACTGACTTGAAATAATATATTAAACAATAAATATAAAACAAATCATAAGATATTTAACAGTAGACATTTTGCTGTCATGCAAATAATAAATAATGAAACTGTTAGTAATTCTCAATTTATGCAGAAACGAGACACTGTTCCAAATGGGAAAACCTTTGAAGAAGCAACACAGATATGCAGCACAGCCTTTCAAGCCTCAAGGTCTTACCAGACATGTCGAAAATACGTCACAGACCTAAGCAACACATCATTAGTCAATTGTATATCTGACGTCATGGTATGTGTCGTTGTTTTATAATTCGCTCACCTGGGCTAGCGGATCCGGTTTTTCAGCCGTCGTTGTTTTAAGCTGTTCTTTAAGTAATAGGCTGTTATAATTGATCAAATTAAAAAAGAATAGGTCCACTTTAAAGAAGAAATCACAAAGAAAATATGATATTGAATTTTAAAAATCATCTTCTAAAGAATTCTTATTTATGATAGATTTAGGTTTGATCAATATCCTAGAATCACAAAGGATTCTACATGTATATGGGGGTTCACAGTTCGTTATTATTAAATTGAATGCAACATATATTTTTCTGAAAAATATAAGGTTTCAACTTTAATATACGAGGGTTGTTTGATATGTAATGTATATTGAAATATATGTGGGATTATTCAAATTCGTAGGGACCAATTTTCGAGGATTTTGGGATTTTTAAAATTATTATCGGCGATGTAATTTTATGGATGCTTCGGTTTTTAGATTGAGTAAGAAAACTATCTCTTCGGTAATTAATTTTCGTCGAAGATGTAAATTTCTTGGGGAGGGCTACCAACGAATACCACGGAAATTGAGCAATCAATAATTCTAATGATTCAACAGTATGTCAAAAGCATTCGACTTAATTAGTGCAATGAACATTAAATCCCGTCAAAGTATTTTCCGCGGTTTGAAATACATAATTTCAATCTCAGTACCCATTTTTGAAATGCATCACGGTACGCTGAGGCACTGACAGATGGCCGAGCCAGAGTTTTGTCGGGACGACGACCAGATAAAAACTTTTTTACGTTTTGGAAAAAGAAAACAGTCACATGGGGCTAGATCAGGTAATCCAAAATCCAAAAGAGTAAGAGAGTTGTTAACACACCTCCGATCGCAACGGCCATATTTTTCATGATCAGGATAGTATGTAGGTGTGGCAATACGGTAACCTTGTCCGACTTCGAAAAGTGCTTTACAAGCTCTGATGTATGTGATAGAACATTATAATGAAGTAAAAGAACATCAATTAATCCTGACACAGGACATTGTTTATTATAACATTTCTTAAAGGGACATGGTGACGCACAAACCCATGATTTAGCAAATATCGAATTTTTACACGATTTCCACATATTTTATTTATCATATGAAAATGTGAACTTTTGAAAAATTACTATGTTCAAAAGTAAAAAAATCAAATTAAAAAGAGAAAAATAGAATTACACGTTGGGCCAACACATAAATATTGAGTTTTCCTTCCGCTTCATAGCCACGCAAGCGCAAGGGAATGTAAATACTGCAGCGTGGCATACATCATGAACCAGAAGCCTCTCATTGAAACACGATGTCTTCAAGAACTAAATATTTATGAAGATGCATTTTCTATTAATGCATATTTCTTACCATAGACATCGAATAGCTTCAAATTCAAATGCTTTTTTCAGTGTGACAATCCCACTGTAACTATTTTTAGACAGAAATCGCAAACACTGACACAATACCAATGTCCAAACAACTCGGTTTGTTTACATGTGCATTTTCCGGATGAGTTTTAATGACTTGTAAATTGATAGGTGATAACTTATGATGCGTGAAACCTTTCGTTTGATGAAATTTTGAGTAGCTCTACTTATTTCCGTTGTCATATTCAAAAAGTAAAACATATATTTTGAGTCACCGTGTCTCTTTAAGCTTTTTAAGTATAACATATCGATAATACCGACCTATTACACTTTAGCCCTTCGGCACCAGAATTTGTAGGGCTATACCTTCACATGAAAAGAATATGCAATAACGAACCCTCTTTATATCTACTGTTTATAGCTAGCTATATATTGTTTCCAATTTTTCTTACTGGTTGGAAAGAGTGAACCCATGTTTCGTCACCAATAACAATATTTGCAAATTGTTTTTGATTGAATTTGCGACACATTTTTAGCAATTGCTGTTTTTCGTCATCTGTCAATGCATGTGGTAACCATTTGAAAGAAATATTTCGTACTTTAAAATACGCTTAAAAATGAAATATTCCCGCGATAGCGATATGCCAATAGCTTTGGCAATATCACGAACTGTATGTCTGCCATTACTTCAATTATTTTCGACCCATTTTTATTCATTAGTGTCAATGTTCGTGGATTACCAAGTTTTTTTCTGGTTCGTGGAGACGTTATTTCGTTGGTAGCCAGTTCGGGATAATTTTAATAAATAATAAATACTTGTATATACGTTCCTGTGAATGTAAATTCGTCGGCAAGGGATACCTGCTAAAGCCACGAACATCACTCCAACACGTACACACACACACACACACACACACACACACACACACACACACACAAAGTACTTCCCTGACTTCTGTGACATTTGTCTTTCCTGTTACAGTTAAATAAAGGCCAGATTTTGTTGCGTCTATGACGGACTCTATGCCATTAAGACATTTCGTTCTTTTCTCTACCTACGAACTGACTCATAAGATTGCTTATCAGACATATACACTTTCCCCAATTTTGTTATAATTTGCATTACCGAAAGGCCGAGTTTTGTGCGAACATTAATATCAGCTGTAATTTTTCTATATTCCCAACATTTTTATCACAGTGGTCAACTATTGGCTCTATTAAAATGACTAGATTAGTCCTTGTACCTGTAAGGTAGGTTTAATTCAGAATTATCAGTTTCAAGGATGGCGCGGCTTCGTCGTCAGAAAAGGGCATTATAATCGGCATTTTAATCAATATCACCATCTTATCCAGAACCTAGACAGTTTTAATAAAATTAGCACAAAACCACAATCCTAGGGTGTGTGTGTGTGTGTGTGTGTGTGTGGTTTAACTGGGGGTTGATAATTTATTGTATAATAAAACAAATCACATTTACATAAAATATTTTTTTATCTAAAGGGAATCTATAAGAAATAGAAGCTGTTGCTTGTAGCATTGTCAGAGGTTGGGCATTCAATTTAATAAAGAAAAAGAGATTAATTTTATCTAGGCTTCACTGATGCCACGATTTTTTTTAAGATTAAACAGATGTCTATAAGAATAAAAAGAAAATTCCTTGTTGAGCATGAATTGGACAGCAGGGGCAATCTTTCTTTACTAAACTAGCAGTATGGCTACTTCAATATGAAGAACTAATGTTACAAAGAAGTCTAATAATGTTCCCATCATTCATTCATTTATAATTTATTATTCTTATTATTTTCTGAGAACTATATACACATGTCATTCGTATATATATATATATATATATATATATATATATATATATATATATATAATTATGTTATAGCATTTCTTCATTAAGAAGAATTATGTTAAAACCTGTGCAGTCACACAAGTGTTTAGGTTGATTAATCCTCTGGCTGTTGATATCATGACTAAAAGATGTCTCCACTGTCTCATTACTGTTATTTATTAGATTACGGGGGATGACAACTTTACACAGATCCACATCCAGGCTGCCTTGGAACAATGTTCTGTTTTCGTTGTTTTAAACACAACTTTTCAACAGACAGAACCTGACGTTACAAATACGATAGAGACATTTTGTCATAATAATTGCAGTGGCCATGGAATGTGCATGGCCGGTAAGATTCCTTTGAATCATTAGTTAATTAACAATTAAGAGATGCTTGTCGATGTGTAAGATATGTATATATGTGTCCTTTTAAAAAGAAATATTTGTAATTGCTACAAATTCAGTTGCTGTTTTAATTAATTTGTGCAATACAATCGAAAAACGTTTTTGTAGGATTGAATCATATGTATTGTGATTTTCTAGATACTGATTTATGTCAAAAAGCTGCAATGTAATAGTAAATATGTGTAACACTCCTAATATTGTGTTGAGGTTCTTTATTTCCTTATATACATAGATGTTGACAGATCCTAAAAATTCAAATAAAAATCTATTTATCACACTTTTAATATACAATGTAAATATCGAAATTATACACTCCCAATACTCTTTATTACATTCATTTATCTATAGTATTACCCTTTTCCTTTGTCTAATACATATAAATACAGGTTTGTCTATTCTCATTCAAAAACTTTACAAAATTATATATCTCAATATTAAATAAATAATAAAACTTGTTTAAACACACACTATCATTGCAATAAGCAAAGAAACTAACAAATACACATACCTAAGCAAGGACACACTGTGAATGTTAAATTTCTTGACTTCTCTCTTTGCCTTTCTCTTGGACAATGAAAATGAGCTAGGCAAGAATTACCCAGAATGCTATTCTTTCTATGACATCACAAAATAATTAACCAAAAACCTAAATGTACTTTCGATAATAAAGATATGCTATAAATATAAATCTGACTTAGCCTAGTGGTATAAGTCACAACCCCACACACCAAAGGCACCCGGTTCAATCCCCCAAAACCACAGACACATTTCTTTTTATATAAACATTCAATAAATATCAAAATAAAATAATTATTCAAATTCCACCCTCTTACATATCTCCCCCCTTTGACATTGCTGTCCCCAGCAATGTAAATATAAACTACTACATCAAAAAATCATATTTCAACACAACTGTTCCCAGCAATGTATATAAACTAATACTGCAACATCAAAAATATGAATACATGTATCAACACAACTGTCTCTATATTCAGTATTTCACACATAAAAGCAATAATTAAAATCACTGTTTTTGTTCACGAATATTGGCCCATGACTGGCTTAATGTTGCACTTAAAGACGATCCTAAAGTTGCACCCAAATTAGCTATGGCGTCACTTAGTTCGCGAAAGTCTTTCACATCTGTCGGAGAAGCGCGTACTTCTTGATTCGACGCAAGGACACTCTTTGGTAAATGAAATGGATTGGAATGTTTCCCTGCAGTTTGACGTCCTGAACGCCTCGGTCGGGATTCTTCTGTTTCATTGGGAACTTCGTCTTCCCTGTTTCCACCAGTATCATCTTCTTCACCCTCATCTCCTATCGGAAGGGTTTCTTGCTGTGGTGTGATGTCCATAGCCTGGTCAACAATCACATCACTGTCACTATCACTATCCTCACCAACCTCTTCACCAGTATCCAAAAGTTCGGTCCTTGTAACATTTCGCATTGGTCCTGATCCATCTGCAAGCTGAATTGAGTAAACGTTTTCTCCAGGTCTTGCAATCACCTTATAAGGTACGGATGACCATGTGTCCTGTATTTTGTTTCTTCCTAAGACACGATTCCTCACTAACACTCTTGTGCCAATCTTAACTGGTGCTTCTTTGGTATTCTTATTGTGGATTTCTCTCCTACGTTGAGCATTCTTCTCAGTATTTATAGCTGCTGAATGTATAGCTTCACTTAATCTTTTTCTGTGTTTAGAGATCCACTCGTCTACTGAAGAAATGTCCGCCTCTGTTCCAGTATGGGTTCCAAGAATAAAATCAATCGGTAATGTAGGTTCACGGCCAAAAAATAAAAAGTAGGGTGAATATCCTGTGGATGAATGTACCGTTGAGTTATACACATACACTAGTTCTGGAAGGAATTCGGTCCACCTCTTCTTCTGTTCAGGAGTAAGCGTGCGTAATCTGTCATGCATGGTTCGGTTAAAACGTTCGCACTGTCCATTTCCAGCATTTGTTTTCCAGTTTGTCTCTCCTGTAAAGGTCGAAGTTTGACTTCTGATTTCGCTGATCCAGTCAGATGGTCCATGATGAAATCTACGAAATCATCTTTCGATTTAGTGGACTGAATGTGTTCTCTCATATCGGAAATCCATTCGTAGACGTCCGGATCTCCGTTTTTGACAGGTCGGCCTCCGAACTTGGGAAATTTGCGGTCTGATTTCAGATAAACAACTGGTACTTGGGATCCTTTAGCCTCTAGATTCTTGATCTGATCCTGTAACTTCTTTATCTCTTCCTCCATTGTGGCTTGTGAAACTTGTCCAGAGATGGTACAACTCTGTCTGTTGAAACTTCAATGTTGTGAACACTAATCACTCTGAGTTGATATCACTTACTCACTATTCACAATGTGCGCTGTCAACTTGTATCTTAGCTGTCTTCCTTCTGGAAATCGTTCTCAGGGAAACCGAATGGAATCCTACCGGCGACGCCAAATGTAACACTCCTAATATTGTGTTGAGGTTCTTTATTTCCTTATATACATAGATGTTGACAGATCCTAAAAATTCAAATAAAAATCTATTTATCACACTTTTAATATACAATGTAAATATCGAAATTATACACTCCCAATACTCTTTATTACATTCATTTATCTATAGTATTACCCTTTTCCTTTGTCTAATACATATAAATACAGGTTTGTCTATTCTCATTCAAAAACTTTACAAAATTATATATCTCAATATTAAATAAATAATAAAACTTGTTTAAACACACACTATCATTGCAATAAGCAAAGAAACTAACAAATACACATACCTAAGCAAGGACACACTGTGAATGTTAAATTTCTTGACTTCTCTCTTTGCCTTTCTCTTGGACAATGAAAATGAGCTAGGCAAGAATTACCCAGAATGCTATTCTTTCTATGACATCACAAAATAATTAACCAAAAACCTAAATGTACTTTCGATAATAAAGATATGCTATAAATATAAATCTGACTTAGCCTAGTGGTATAAGTCACAACCCCACACACCAAAGGCACCCGGTTCAATCCCCCAAAACCACAGACACATTTCTTTTTATATAAACATTCAATAAATATCAAAATAAAATAATTATTCAAATTCCACCCTCTTACATATGCAAATAAATAGAATGTTTCTGTCTTTAAATATTAGGTAACTGCACCTGTGAAACAGGATATGCTGGAAGCGATTGTTCGTTTGATGTTCTTGAACCTCCAACCATATCTCACATATCAGACTTTGGATTCTGTGACAAGTCGTCAGAGATTTGTGATGATATAACGATGTTTGGGAAATACTTTGTAGAAAATATGAACACAAAGTGCATTATAAAACGACATACAGTAATAATATATTTCAAATTCGTTATTCAGATCCACTATAATTAGTTTTTTTCCTATTAATCATGCATATATTTATATCGATATTGTTGTTTTAGTTAAAGGAAGATGGCGCCTCTCTGTCGGTCGTTGATTACGTTGTTAGTCTAGAAGAAAGAACATTGTTTGAAGGATTCTGTCCGCTTGAATACGTACAAGAAAACCATTGGGTTACAATATTTAGCTTCAATGTTTCAAATGACGGCAGCAGATTTACCGAAAACTTTTACGTTTACACATATCAATCTCTCTGTCAGGAATATCGAAATGACACAGGAAATATCACATTTGTTTTCAAAGTAAGAACTTTATTTAAAATTGAATTTTGTGAATTGAACAAAACATGATTTTTGGATGCTTCAACAGTTATAATAGATTTAAAAATATAAATACTGTTTGTAATATGATACTACTTATGTCATATCCTATACATAGCAAAATATTACTGGTTGAACATGTGAACATGTGTGTCGTAACACAAACTGTTTTGTAATGCATGCATACAACTTCCTTGTCGTAACCAAAATGTATCCACCAGGTTATTTTAGCGCATTCAGTTTACTGGAATATCTTTGCAATAATCAGAGGGTGGGGAGAGATCAATGTATCGAAAACGTTCATATAATATATAATTCGATTTTAATGCTTGCAGAATGGGTCGATATCAACCGCTCGGGTTGATGCCAGGGCCGATATCAAAACAACAGTGTGATGTTGTTAATATCATATATCTAAAATCAAAGAGTGTTATTAAAATTCAAATAAAGATTATAATATATTATAAAGAAGCTTTATATTTTCTTTCGCGATTTACTAATCTGATTCGTTTCTTTTCCTTTTTAGCTCACCTGAGCTGAAATCTCAAGTGAGCTATTTTGATCACATTTTGTCCGTCGTCCGTCTGTCCGTCTGTAAACTTTTAACATTTTGAACTTCTTCTCTAAAACCGCTTGGCCAAATTCAAATAAATTTGGCACAAAGCATCCTTATGGAAAGGCGAATATAATTGCAGAAATGAAATATCGATCTTTATTCAAAGCGGAGAAAACCTCGAAACTGTAGAAAAAGGGGGTGCAATTTTAAAAATCTACTACTGAGTCAAATTCAATGTAATTTGGCATAAATAATCCTTATGGAAAGGAAAAGATAAATTGCAAAAATTATGGGCTAATACCGTTTCAAATCTGAGTTATTACGAAAATAATAATAAAGGAAAGTTGTGTTTCAATCAGTTTATAGCTTCGGGTTCGGTATTCCATACGATTCTTGGAAAAAATGGGTAGGCAAACCCGGGCCGGGACAAAATAAAAACCGGATCAGATCGAGATTTTTCAATTTACGTCGATAATAATCAACCGATGTCATTGAAATTTTCAGGATAGTTTACAGACAGGTATATTTGTATTCGCTGTAAATATTGATAGACAACAACGCGTTTTTTGAAATTTATTGACGATTGTAGTTAGTAAAATGGGTAGGCAAATCCGGGTCGACATTTTACGGGTTTGTGGACTTATTTAAGAAGAATCTTAATAATTCATGTTTAATTTCAGGCTTCTATAACAAGGTTCTTTGTTTAAAGCAGCCATGACGTATGATAAACGGGTCGATCTGACAAAGAATAATTTGTTGTGCCACAGTTCGAGTGCGAAGGGAATCTTTGAAACATGCAAAATACATTGGTGCCGATTTTGTGAAGTAAAATGAGGTTAAATATTTCAATGCGTTGACAGTTTTTACATATGACGGTGGTGTTAGGTTGTTTTAATTTTCGTTTCATTTTAATTATTTATGCTTTGTAACCTGGGAACTGTTATATATGTTCGGAACTGTAAGAATTGTCGGAATTTGTTGACAAACCGTCGTTGTTTGATATTCAGCAGAAGGGGGTCTTTCGTCAGGGATGAAGCACTATCTTCTAGAATTCAAAATAATAGGGGGAACAACTTTCATCCTAATAAACCTCATAATCATTTAAATTCTTTCACTGGAATTTCCTAAGTTTCCTGTCAGATTTAATTCATTAAAAATTCATATCTGTTAGCGAGTTGTTTGAGAACGTTCAAAAGCGCGTTAATTCTTTTTACCGCTTAAATTTTACTATCTAAATTTTTTTTCTAAGATGTAGTATCCTGCTCCATCCTTTTCTATATTATCCATAATATAAACGTTGATTGGTATAAAATAAAGCGTCTTATTGTTCTAAATACACAACCGTTGCGTAGGTTACATCCCCTAGTGACATACATATCACTGTTTGGCGCTATTTTTGAATTATTATGTTTTGATTTTCAGCAATAAGTAAAAATATTCCGATGTGTAATGTGATGCTTTATATTATTTATCTGTTAAACTATCGTTATTCACAAACTAGCCTTAATAAAAACAGAGGTATTGGGAAATTGGGAGATTTTAAATTTGAGGGCAATACATCCCCTTGACGACGGGCTAAAACAAAGAAATATCGCCCTGAGGGCGATACATCCCTAGCTTCTGGTTTCTGTCTCACCTAGTCCAAAACACTTGTATTAGGGCTGATACACTACTAAGTATATGATATTATATATTTCGAGTTTAATGTTTGCAGGATGGATACTGTTACATAAACAATTCGTGTGTAGCTGATGGATCCACTAACAGAAACAACAAATGTGATATATGCTCCACAGAGAAGTCCAAATATGAATGGTCATTCAATGAAGGTATTGAAACAAATGAAATATTAATATTATAAGTATCTACGTTTTAAAAAAATAGCTTGTTTTCTACTTCACAATACTAAGAAATACATTTTAAAATTGTATTATCACAAAGGGTACCTGAAATGATACGTTTATTTGAAATTAAATCAGGTTTTTTTCTGTTATATATCACTTCGAATCTTCAGTTAAATGATATGTTGTATACCAATGTATATTGTGATTAATTAATATATAAGGTCACTGTTTGATATCCGGGGTTTGCTACAAATTTGGAGACATCGAAGACAGAAACCCCTGCAGTATCTGTGATCCTTCTGTGGACACAACAGCCTGGTCACCAAACGCAGGTACATTGTAGCATTTAAAGAATTATTTCACTATAAAGTTTGTTAGGTAATTGGTGTCCTTTTTGCATTGTAAAAAATGTTTCTTTGAGTGCAAACAATCGCTAAAGAGGCCGGTTGCCATGAAACATTCACAGTTTTACAAATGTTCCCGTAACAGAAAACAATGTTTCTTGTAAACTTGATTTTTACACATTTTGTTAGAATCGAAATTAAACTAGACATATGTTTCAAGTTTAATAACCTGGGGAACCGGCTTGGGGTGTAATTTAAATTGAATGCAGAAAGGAAACGATACCATCCAAGTAGACTTAATAATTATATCTTTTTGAAGTTATTAATAACATTTATTTGTTTCAGATCTCTGCTTCATTGATGGTATATGTTATGGTGATGGTCAAACACAAACAGACAGGGACTGTCATGTTTGCAAACCCAATCTATCGAGAACAAAGTGGACATTAAAAAATGGTAAAATTAGGTTTTTTTCT
Organism: Magallana ariakensis; assembly: GCA_020458035.1. Taxonomy (NCBI): domain Eukaryota; kingdom Metazoa; phylum Mollusca; class Bivalvia; order Ostreida; family Ostreidae; genus Magallana; species Magallana ariakensis. Next base: position 82,759,708 of record CM035811.1, read on the forward strand.
GTTTTTATTCGATGTATGTTAGAAACAAACAATCTGATTGGTTCAAACTTTTTCTTTGACGTCACAATGATTCTTGTTATAAATTGTATAAATGCGCATGAATTACGTTCGAATTTTCGCCAATTCATTATAACTTATTAAGTAAATTCGTCTGAATTTGTATCTTTGTAGCAGGGAATTGAGTTATGAAGAATAAATCAGATAGCTACATCTTTCTTATTTAATTATGGGTTGGAAGAGTTTACGTTTTTTTTATTACCCTGTCGTAGACTCTTGTTTTTCTGTTTTGAAAGCTTAAATGTTCTCATAAGATTTTCCAATTACCTTTTATTTGGTGTTCGTTTGCCTGCCAATCTGTCTGTTTGTATTGCCGTATTTTAAACCATAAAAGGCACAGCTTTTGTGTTGATGAAGGACTTCAATCGTTGGTTAACTAAATACAATGGATGACTTCCATAGGAAAAAATCAAATATTACTGAAATAGTGTTTGTGTTTTAAAAATCTTTTGCATTAAAAGGTAGAGTATAATTCGATAGCGCTTGGCTTTGCTCAGCATTGTATTGTAAGGTATTGTTGGTGAAAACTTGGTTTAGCATTTTTGTTGTGTGTGTGTGGAGGGGGGGGGGGGGGGAGACTTCAAAATTTACATTATTCGTAACTTCGTTACTTTCATGTGCTAAACTGTTGTGTTTTATAACATTAATACCGTAAAAAGCTAAAATTATATTTTCGAAAGTGTTATTTTAAACTGCGCACGAAGCCTAAGAGAAAAGTATGGCTCGCTCACAAATTCGAGAAAATAGTGATTTATTTTTTTAACTAAGAATTTACTGAAACAGAATCTAAGAAACTTAGGTAATATCTTTTCTTTAAAATCATTTTTTTATTCGCCAATATAAACCATATTCTGCAAAATTAAATGCAGCATTGTTAAAAAAAAACAAAAACAAAAACAAAAACAAAAATTTTATGACCAAGTCTAAATAATTCGTCACAAAGCAACTATTCTTGTACAAAAAGAAGTAGTAAAATAATTTGATTTTATCGTCCAAGGCTTTTTTCGTAAGTCGAATTATAAAATTCTATCTACCATAATTTTAATAGATACATTAGATAAAATTTATGCAGTATAAAACTTTAAAGATGTGTTTAATGGCAGAATAATACATTGGATTATATAGAAAAATGGATTTTATTTTTGTGTTCACGACACATATATGTTGATTTTACTAAACAATTATAATTCTGAAGTGTCAGATAAAAAATAATGATCACTTGATTAATGTACAATGTATTTAAAATAAAGTGTATTGATTCAGGTATTGAAAATATATTGCCTGAATCAGAATGAAAACAGCTATTGAAATACAGATGCAATAAACCATTTTTATGTTTTTACGGTATCTTACTGTAAGATTTTAGAATATTTGATTGCACCCATGAGAAAAGGGTGCTTATGGTAATTTTCACACAACAGAGAAACAACGTCACAAACGTTTGACGTTCGATTTTAAGCGCCGTCCTTTCATCACATGTACAGTGCAAAATAATAATGAATAATAAGCATTTTTTCACTGAAAAACAAGTGTGCATCATAAATCGTTGTGTTGTATTTTTAATTTTAACATGTTTATTATTTAATGGTTTATTACCGCGATCTATATGTCGGATTTTTGGGGTTGTTGGTTTGAATACTACATAACCATGTCAACGATAAACAAACTACGAGGAGCGGATTCAACAACAGCGTAACATTTGTTGTCAATTTTGAAATGACGGAATCATTGATCATGGAAGAGTTTGAGGTAAAATGATACACACTTTTATATCACAATGAATTTTAGACAAAGTAAAATAAAATAAACATAAGCATGCAGTGGAAAAAGTGCTCTGCCGAGTTGACAGACGATCAATAGTGTGATTGCAAGGGAAAATGAGTATCTCATACGCGCACACCTAACAAACTAAAATAATGTTAGTCAAACTGAAACATGTAACATCACTCTGTAAAACTCCATTTTCTTCACATATTCAGTGATTCAAAAACAAATTCTTGCTGTTTGCGTTGCTGCTTCTTATGAGTAACTGCAAGAGAGATAACCCAGTCTAGCACTGTGGGTGAGGCCCAAGAAAGGTGAAATCTTGTTTGAGGAAATAAGGTTATATCATTGATAATAGTGTATAATGAACTAATTGCCGATTTCAATTAATTGTTGTTGATTCTGGCGTGTACAGAATTAATTTTAAACATCATTACAACATTAAAGAGTTCCTGCTCATAAATAAAAAAATATTTCAAAACTAAAAATTAAATAAAAAAATATACAAATTATATTATAATGAGTAAAGAACAATTTCTAATGAGTACGTTTTAATAAAGCATACCTGATTTCAGTTAATATTAATTGATATGGTTATATATCAGAATCTGGGTTTCTTAATAAATAGCAAAAAATAAAATAAAACAAACAATCGATAAAAATAATAAATGATTTATGAAATAATAAATTATTAGATATACAGCTTTGTAAAGGAAACATCTACTACGGATAGATTAATAGAAAAAGTCATACATGCTTTTGATAGGTTAAAAATAGTACATATGAGAGAGAGAGAGAGAGAGAGAGAGAGAGAGAGAGAGATGAATTTAAATCTGATACAAATAGAATGCTACAATGTTGTTTTAATCTCGCCATCGCAAAAAAGAGTCTTCAAGGATGTACAATTGTTTTCAAGTTAATATATATTTTGAATTTAATTAAATGATGTTTGAGAGAGAGAGAGAGAGAGAGAGAGAGAGAGAGAGAGAGAGAGAGAGAGAGAGAGAAATGGTGTCTAACAAAGATTTTTTTTATGTCCTTTTTGGTCTTTATTGAACATTATTTTTTAATTATTTTCCCAGAAGTTGGATCGACTAATTGAAGAACATTTTGGTCGATCAAATGTATCCCAACGTGATGACCAACATTCTGACGAGAGTGACAACGAAGATGAAAGTGTCAATCACGATGAAAAGATTACCAGAAGAATGACAGAGTTCGTCTAGTCATGAAAAGATAGCGAATCATCTGCAAAGACAGAATCTGAAGAGAATTCAACCAATAGACGAGAAAACGAAGACAGCTTTAAATGTAAATGTTTAAGGAAATGCTTGGAAACATTTTCAAACAGTGAGATTAATGAGAACATATTTCAATTAAGAAAATTGAGCAAAGTAGAAAAGGAGAAAGGTTTGCTATAGGGATTCTTCAAAAAGAGCTTTTGGGTGAACAACTCGCAATTTGAAGGAAAGAAAACGCATGCGTTACAGTTTTAAAGGAGTGAGTATATGCAGGGATACATTTATAAAGATATATGATGTGTCACCGTTAAGTGCTACTAAACATTTTGACTCACATGAAACAAAATGGTGCTATTCCACGAGAGCATGGGAACAAAGGGAAAAAAGCCAGCACATGCATTGAAATTTGAAGAAATAGAAAATGCTCTCAACTTCATAAATAACTAAGCAGAGGAATTCGGCATTCCCCAACCGAAGTTATGGGATTCCACCAATATATTTTCCAGCATCAGATACGAAAAAGGCAATTCACCAGAGGTACCTGCAGTCCTGTGATTAATCACATATACGGGCCCTGAAGATATCCTCTTTTGAAGTTGCCTGGTTGAAATGTGTGCCCCATATACGGATCAGCACTCCCCGTGATGATGTGTGACAGAAATCCGAACGCCTCCGAAAGAAGATCGTTGACGCAAGGACAGAGGAGGAACATTTGTCAGCTTTTAATGAGTTTCAAGATCACATAGAAGCGGCGAGAAAAGAGTGACATCATTACAGGGAATGCCTGCAAGAAGCGTTGGAAGAAATGGAATTGTGGCAAGGGGGGGGGGTGAAAAACGTATATTACACGTTTGATTTTGCTCCACACTTTCAGCTGTCCCACCATGCCAGATAGATGGGACCAACCTACTTTATCCAGCTTCGTTGAGTCGAACTCTTTGGGATTCGTTTTGATAGTATATCACTGCAGTTGAACTTGTTGATTGACGAAAATCAATCCATCGGTAATACATATATATAAATTTATTTTTTTAATAAACATGGACAAAGAACATTATCAGTTGATGGTAAATTGAGTGACCTGTATGCATATGATTATAATGTATTAACATGATTCTAACTATTAGGACAAGATGGAAGTTTGATCAATGGTTCAAATGCGGTTATAAGCATGTTTAACCACGCGTTTAATGAATACGGTTTTGGCGAAAAGGCATGCACTTTGCACGCAGATAACTGCAATGGTAATTAATTTAACTATTTTGTTAACAGATTATAAAATAATAAAAAGTTTAATTTGTGAACATACAATCTAAGTTACAACGTAATTTGCAACTTTATGTCTTTTGTCTACAAGTCAAAACAAAAACCAGTACATTTTAGCCTACCTCTGATGGAGAGTTTTTATGGGATTCCTTGAAACAATCTCACTTAAAATGCAAATCCCAGGGCACAATCAGTAATGACTTTGTTTCTGAAATGAAATCCCCTCCCCCATTTAAAACTTATTTATTTATTCATTTGGTTTATGTTTCATTCATGTACATATGTAAGTTGTGCATATTCCTATGTAAATGTCTGGTAGACAGGGGTTTTGGCACATCAGAAAACTATTCCGGCGAAGCGATGTCGACGCATTTAGTTGATGTTGTGCAGAAATTGGCATCAAACAATGTTGCTATCCCATACCAATAAGATTGTAGGAGGACCAGGGAATGGCGAGATTGGAAACAATTTCTTTCGAGCAATTTTAGGGCAGTTCGTAACATTCGAAAATATCATCATTTCAGGTTTTCAGGTGAAGATCCTTGATACGTGTTTCGTAAAGAAAGTGTATATTACGTTGAAACAAAAGTTTTTATTCTGAAGAATGCCATCACGGATCCGCAAGCAAACCAAGAGTGATCACGCATCGGGACTATCGAGAGATCGCCAGATGTATTTGTATAGAAATGTCCGCCCTTACTTTCGACCACAGCATCAGGACGACGTATGCTCACCCCCAACAGAAGAATTAATCAGTTCATCGAGCATTAATGCATGCATTATGTTAAGCCACTTTGAACAATCATTTTGACCGATCATATTTTAAAGCATTTTTAAATAAGACATGACTAATTTATGAGTGTATACATGTACATGGATATGCATTAACTCAGGTATGCATACATTTCTCGAAGACATTTAATTTGAACGTTACGTTTTACCGTTTACTATGTTGACGTTAATAACGTTACACTGACGGCGTGCTGCAGTATACGGACACTTTTGTTCAATTGCATCAAAAAGTAACTTAGAAATGGAGTATGATTGAAAAAATGTATTTTTAAAGAGATATTCATGTCTGCAATCTAAATCTACAAAAATCTCAAAATGTTTTAACATTCCCGTAAGCGCCCTTTTTTCATGGGCGCAATCAACTTTAGAAATCGTGGAGTAGAGCTGTTATGACAATATTTTTGGTATTTGTGGTACATGATAACCTAGGCATCATATTTTAAAACAAACAAAAAATCATTAACAAAAATAATTGGTTGAAATTTTAAAAAAATGTAACTTTTCGTTTTAATACCCTCAGAATGTAGCAGTACAGTAGTCAGTGAATTAAGCACTACAACACAAGACCCTAACACTGCAACTTCGGAACCATCCACTACAACTACAGAACCTACCATTACAACAACAATACAACCAACATCAACAACACCACACCCTACCGTTACAACACCAGAACTCAATACAATATATGTACCTACCACTACAACACTACCACCAGAACCTACCAGTAAAATACTAGAACTTACAACAACACCAGGATCAACCACTACAACGATGGAACCTACTACTACAGCAACAGAGCCTACCACTACAACACGAGAACCAACTGCTATTACTCCAAAACCTACCACTACAACAAAAAAACCTACCACTACAATAATAGTCCAAGAACCTTCCACTACAACAACCCACGAACCTATTATTACGACAAATCGGAAATCGTCAACTAACAGTAAATCTGCAACTGCAACATCAATGTCAACTGGATCCTTTTCTATATCAACACAACCTCATTGTATGTTTTACAAATAATTGTTTATCCACACCTTTCCAATGTCGTGTAATATGAACATTACTGACACATTTTTAACCCGACTTTTGTTCTAGGTTTAAAAAGTCCAGAAAAAGTTTCAGTGGTGTATCACGATGTATCTTGGATCAGTTCCAACGAATCAAATAGCACGACAATACGTACTGTGCATAAACCAGACATTAACTTCAAATGTATGTTTAATTCGCAACATGACCAGTCAGTGTTCTACAAGATTGATTGGTATGTCAACAATGCCACTTTTATCAAAACAGTCACAGTGTCTGAGGCTGATCTTGATCAGACTACTTTATCTTCGAAAGATATGCCACCACTTAACCAGGCGGCAGGACTTCAGGTAACCAATATATATGATACATAATTTTCATTTTATTTTTTCTTTTCTTCAATAGTAAATAAGATCTTAAGCATTAATATTCTGATTTCAAATACTGCATGGACTAATGTCGCGTGGTTTTTTTTTCAGATTCATTGTGGTGTTAGTGTTTCAAATAATCATGTTGTACAGAATTGCTATAGTAAATTCAGTCCTTTCTTCTTTGCTGGAATAAAGGTAAGATACATTTTTGAAAATAAGTGAAGAATTTTATCTGTTTTAAGGCATAACATAAGTACAATAACTTGTTTTTGGGGGCCATTTATTTTTTGTTTCCAGATAAACAAAACACATCATAATCTTTTAAGAAAAGGCAAAACAGCTGTAACATTTTATTTGACGATTCCTTACGTTACAAAAACAGTTGTTGAAAATGGACAAACTCAACAACTGCCTGCCTTAGAAGTGAATGTTCGTCTTCATCCATCGAAATCCCGCTGCAAAGGTTCCATTGGCGTAGATAGATGTGTTATTGAATTCAACGCATTTACTTTTAATGAAAGGCATAACTATGATTCTAATGATTGGAAACAAAATCGAACGCTCGTTCTGTATCACGTGGACACAGATGGATATGAAATTGGTGAATCCCTAACAGTACAATTGAAGGCCAGATCAGATGGTAATAGTTTTTGGAACAACTTCAATCAAAATATATCGGTAAGTTGAATGATGGATATGAAATTGAGCAATCATTGACAGTACAATTCAAGATCAGTGTAGAGGGTGATATGTTTTGGAACACCTTTAATCAAAACATCTCGGTAATTTGATAACCCTTTACGGACGTTATAGTAATGACAAAATTGAAATATCTTATTCATGGTTATTCGTATTATAATGTTATATCACTATTGATGTAGATCACAATCACAGATCATAATGAATACTGGAAGGGGAAGTCGTGCGGTTCAAAAACTGATCCTCACATGTATACGTTTGATGGAGCGTAAGAAGTCTTAATTGTTTTTCTTTGTGGTCTCATTAATTTCTTTAAACTGTAATTAAACCTCCTTCTTCAATTAGAAAACAACATGATAATGAATATATTTTCAGATCGTATGAAAATCACATTAGAGGAGAGTTCATCTTATATCAAAACACAAAATTTAATCAAGAGGTGGGTTTTCTTATCAAGTCAAAATCGAAATTATTACATATAACCAACCGGTTCTTTTGTGTAAATTCGTCTTTTCTTCTCACTCAGGTACAAACAAGACACAAGAAATGCCACCCTGAATACAACTTCCCTCACTGCACATGCGCGATATCTGTTCTATCAGGACAAGACGTTTTTCTCGTGGATCTGTGTGGGGACATTCAGTTTGTTGATTTTTTACGCTGTAATGACAGTGTGATTCAAGTCTTTAAATTGAGCGACAAACTATACAAAGTTAGTAAAGTTAGTATTGAGCTATCGAATTCAAACACATCTCTCTTAACAAAATATGTTAAAGGTTAGCCTTGTAGTTTACTGTTTCAAAATATGCAATTTATACATGTTTGTCTGAAATTGTTGTTTTTAATAGTCTTACGATGATTCACAATGTATTGCCTTTGAAGATATCTCTTCCAACCGGAACTTCCGTCATGGTGTCCCTTGTTGAGTGGCCTGTCCAAGGATCCTGGCAGATAGACATTGATATCTATCCATCCTTGTCTGATGTAAATAACACAGCAGGACTCTGTGGAACTTTAGACGGAGACCGAGATAATGACTTCACAAGACGTACCGGTGACACAGACAGTGTGAATCTGGTATATCCGGATGAATTCTCAAATTCATGGAAGTAAGTTATATGATTGCAAGTACCACATAGTCTACGGTGAAATGAGAAATCATATTTAAACTAAAAAAAATCCAAACATTAGAGGAGACTCAAATATTGCCAACTCTTTGGGATTCCAAACTGGGAATTAAATCCGATAACAATCTATGAAACATCATTCTTTTTTAATATAATTCGAGTTAATCCACAAAATAAAAGAAACAAAAACATAAAAATTAAATTAATGAAATTCGACAGCACTTTATTGTTGATTGGGTATTTTAAAAAATTGCAGAAAAGTTATGTTCAAATTTTCAATTAAATGACACTTTCTAAAGCAGCAGACTGATTTCAATATTGGTAAATTAAATATTCTAGGGTGTTGACTGACGAAAATGTGTTGGAAGAACCACTTTCTGAGCGACAGTCAATTTCGTCAACCCTTGATAAGATTTGCCTGTGTACTCCAAATGGTGATCAGTGTTCATACAATACATTGACGCATTGTTCAAAAACTGTTGAAAAAAAAGTGATATGCAGAGAACTGCTGACACAAGATTCATCACAGGAATGGATAATCTCACATATCCCCCAAATGGCGAAGATAATGGTTAGTTGTGTTTCTCTACTTGAATCATAAAATGTAATTAAAATTGTTTATTACATGGGCATGGCTTTAACTTTTTGAAGACAAGAAAACGACGAGATGTACAATTCAACATAACAACTTCCATAGAAAATGCAGAGACAGTCTGTAATGCAGCATTTGAAAGTTCTGAGCCATATAAAACATGCATTGAATATGTTAATGATTTAAGCAATGCATCACTCTCCAACTGCATAAATGATGTTATTGTAAGTAATTTTAAGTTTGCTTTTTGTAAATATTATTGCCTTTGAATTTATCTTTAACTATTTTTTTTTTCAACAAAACAATATTTCACTCCAGATGACAGGCGATTACAACATAAGAGCTGTTCACGTCGAATCATCTTTACGGCAATGTCTGACTTTTGTTGGCTTGAACACATCACTGCAGAACGCTTATCCTACCGTGGCTAACAGTCTACAAAATGTGTGTCCCAGTAGTTGTAGCGGACATGGCGTGTGTGATAAAGGTAGATCAAACTAAATGAATGCATCCTTTAAGATTTTATAATGCACGTAGTCATAAAATGTATGGATATTTCAATGGCGTTAATACAAAAAAGTGAGGAAAAACCGCGTTCATTGTGGATGTATAAAGGTTACTTAGCTTTGATATCCTTTAATACCTAATAGCCAAACAGTCATGGAATCTTTTGTTGTAAAAATATGTAAACGCCTTCTGTCTGAAAATAATGGGTTTTTTAATCAAAGATTTATATGATACTGTTATTTCTGAACAAAGTTTTATTTCAACATGTTCATTTTTTATAGCAAAGTTTTGAAAAAGGTATTTTAAAGAATACTTCGATGTAAATGTTTTATCTGAATTGTAAATGCAGAAAATGGCTACATATGGTGTTTACATTTTTTATAGATGTACAAAAAAAACAATATATATAGGTGCGAAAATGTGTCGCTTATTTTGGAAGCAATCTAGAAATGTCTGCGTGGATAAAGTACTTGGTCCGATTTTATTACAAAATATCTAGACAAAACGATATAGAGTTGTTTTTTTTTCAAACAACGAGTGCACTTAAGCTATAGAGAATGGGTCCTTTTTCAGTGCCGTTTTTATGTAGAATATATCAACAAATTGCTTTTTTCCGTAATGTTTAAGCATTGATGGGTACTTCTAATTTAAATACACGCTTAACTTCACCAAAATTAGCATACATTTTAAACAATTGAGGATTCTTATATGCCTATATACAAACTAAATCCGGAAAAATCGTACCGAACCTATTTAAATTGTGTCTATTTAAATCAGAGGGAGGATACATTTAAATAGACATTATTCTGTTGGTTGATCAATTGGCGCGTTTGCTGGATTATACTTTATGCGTTATTTTATGTCGGGAAAAATTCGAATAAAGCTTTGAAATTGCATATTAGCATATTGATCAAATATTCATTCCTGATCATACAATGTCGATGGAAAGCGATTTAAAACGTGTCAGTACATTTGACAAACATCTAGCTGGATAGAACCCACATGACTATTTAAAATAAATTATTCCATACGTGGGTTTAACATGGGTCACGCAGGTAATAGCTTTCGCTTGCTGTAGGAAAACCCTTGAAATTTTCATATATTTTCCCGTTTTTAAGTACCAGCGTAATGTTGTACAAATTTCTTATCATCACAGGAGTTTTCGTAATGAAAAAATGACGATAACAAACCGTCAACCATCTAAAAAATCCAGAAAACGAAATACAAATTCAAAGCAGAGCAACACGGACCTCCAAAAAGATAGAGATATGATCAGGTGCCATGGAGGAGTAAGCATCCTCTGCCGACCGGTCACACCCGCCGTGCGCCCAATGTCATATCGGGTCATCATATCATGTCATGTATAATGTGTCTTTTGTCTTTTCAACAAGTTTGTACACGGTTAGGCTGACGGTAAACAATGGCTTTGAAATTAATGCCCGTCCTCTTTTTAAAATCAGGAATGTCTGGAGTAAGCTGACCCCTACTATGTTGTAAAGCATCGCGCTATTTATATACACTAAATTCATCACTAAAATTTGTTGATTCTTATGGTTTAAATATCAACAGATGATGTGAGATAAAAAAAAATATGCTCAACTTGAATCTTTATTTTTCCACTTTTTACCGGGGCCCATAAGTGCACTCGTTCTTAATTATGTAACAACGCTTAGTTTAGTACAATTTATACTACAGCCCATTAGTCCCCAAACGTTGTAACGATAGGGGATTCGCAGGATTTATATTAAGGTATTTTTTTAAATGATGAACAGTTTAGATATAAGAAGTTATGTGTTAGATATTATTTGAGTTATGACAATAAAAGTTAGTGAAACAAAACTTAGATACAGAATAAAACATGGTGTAAAGAAACTTTATTTTTACTTTCCTCATTCTACCTTCTTTGGATATTTTCAATAAGAAAATATAAATGTTCATTGAACTCAATTAAAAGCAAGTATGAGGTATTAGGCAAAATGTGGTTTAATTTTAGAGGACACAAGGTTATATCATTTTTTAATAACTACATTTAAACGTTTTACTGGGTTAGATGGAGGTTCAACTGTGTTTGTTTTAGGATAAAGTAATTTTACTTGGTGTATCAGGTAATTGTTCGTGTGAAGTTGGATTTGGTGGAAGTGATTGCTCGTTTGGTATCTTATCTCCGCCAGTGATTTGGAACTCTACGCCAAATGGTACATGTGATAAGTCTTTACATCAATGTTCCAGAATTTATTTCAAAGGTCGCTACTTTCTGGAAAATGTGGATAAAAATTGTTACATTACCAAACAATCTGTAAGTATGACTTGACGTATTTTTTATCGCGTATCAAATGCTATATTTCTAAATTAGCTTATTTTTTAACAGTTGTTTTACATTATGTTTGCATATCCTTTATCAACTTGAGCGTATTTGTATTTATTTTACACGTTCCGACTTTAATACAATTAAAGAATAAAATATTTTTGGGGGTGATTCATGCGGATATGAACGTATAATTTGTTTCTGCAATGCTTGCTAGCAAGTATAAATTAGCAACAACTCATTTTAATATTTATAGTTACATTTTCTTTGAATCTTTTAATCAGTTATCCATGGCAAGTGAGTAAAAGTATGCAAATTGTTATCATTGTCGATAGGAACGTTACACAGAAAAAACAATCAATTTTCTATATATGTGAATGTTACAATTGTAACTATAGCTACTTGAAAGTCTAAGGTATGTCACTACAAGTCCATGAAGTTATGCTCTCTAAATATAGCTTTACCTTCGATCGATCAAGAAATAATCAAAGCAAATTCAACATCAAATTCACATTTCAGTTTTGTCAGTTTCTGTATGAATTACAATCGATTTTCAAAACAGTGGAAAAATGCCGAGTGGATAAAAAATATGTTTTCAACATTCAAAACACAAATGACAGAATAGATTTATATCTATTGAATGAAATTGAATCTAAATAATCTATCTTTAAAGAGAACCATTTTTAATTTCATAATAACTTAACTACTTATACATTATCCATATATAGATTCATCATAATGGATCGATGATTGCTTTTAATCAACTAAAACGCCCCCTAGAAGAGGAGAATCTGTTTATGGGATCGTGTTCCTTACCAAGCGATGACCTCACATCCTGGATAACCAAGTATATGGTTAATGTATCATATAACGGGAGACAATTTACTCAGACTTTTTCGTTTCATACTTATCAGTCTGAATGCCAGCAACACTCAGTGGAAAACGGATATAACCATTTTACATTAAAGGTATATTCATAGGTTAAAAAATGCTACAGCGCAAAACGTAAAAAAAACTATATCGTTAATTAGTATATTATTTTTTCTAATGATATTAAACATTAATATAACTGTTATATTACTGATTGAAATGAAAAATTGCTACATTGTATATTTTAACCATCAAAAAATGTGTTTCACAGAAAGGATATTGTTTTATCAATAATGCATGCGTGCAACGGGCAGTCATTAATCCTGAAAATAGGTGTGAAGTGTGTGACCCAGGCAACGATGTCTATCAATGGTCTGGAAAACAAGGTATTATGTAAAACGGATGGTACCTTTAAAATTTGTGATTCATTACCAATCGAATACGTTTTATAATGGAAATATTGATAGGTTGTTTTAAAGATTATATGAGATATATAAATTGATTAGTCTTTTAAACGCATATTTATTATTTAATATATTTTATGCATGTACGTCTGTACTGCAAATACTGTAAAAATGGATGATGAATAACAAGCTTTGTGAAATGGAAAACAAATAGTGTTTCCTTTTTGTTGTACATATTGAATTAAACAGAACATAAATTTGATGGGTACCATTTGAATATGTTACAATTTCATAAAGCACAAATAGAGATCATTTTCGTAAAAAAAATATTTAAGTGAAAATGCTGCATTTGGCAACTTATATCTTCAATTTGAAATGACATTTGTATTGATTTTAACAGTCCCAATCAATAATTTGTCATTTATCAAACTCAAAGCTCATATTTTTATATAGGTCAAATCAATTGAATTTATGTAAAACGGCCCAATTATTGATTTAAAGCATATTTATGTCTACAGATTGTGAACCCGAATCAACACCTAAATCATCAGATGCATTTTCTCCCACTTCAGTTTGTATAGTAGTGATCCTGTTAATTATCGTTGTGGTTACAACAGTGACTGTGATTTGGAGATGCCATAAGTAAGTGCATTTCAATTGTTATATTCTAAAACGCATTCTTATCACAGAGAAAGGCATCAACAACACGACGAACAAAAGTAATAGATGTTTGTAATAAAATTACAACGAATAAACATGTTTTTTTTATACCTCTGTGAATATTTTCTATGCAAAATTACAACGAATAAACATACTAATCTATCTAACCGTGATATAGATTTCGAGGTATCTGCCCATGGTTAATAGTCATCGAAACTGTTTACCGGAGGCATTCGATTTCTCTCGTTTTTAAACTCGGAACACCTCTGATGTAATCCGGGTCGCTACTTTAAATTCAAAGTCCGATAACTCTAATCTGTTTACCATCAGGAAAATTTGCATCGCCGACAGTTTTCTCCGGTATAATAAAATACCTATTTACTGACTATTCGGACGATATCAAGTTTATTGTCCCCCTCGACAGCAACTATTTCCCTCGGCTTCGCCTCGTGAAATAGTTGCTGTCTCGGGGGACAATAAATTTGCTATTGTCGTCATAGCCAGTAAATAGGTATATACTATTTAACCACGTTATCAGCTCGTGGTGAATAGTCCTTGAAACTTTTCACCGGCGGCATTCGATTTCCTTCATTTTTTTAACTCTGGTGTAATCCGAATCGCTACGTCCGATAACTCTGATTTGTTTATCTGCGTCGCCGACAATAGTTTTCTTCGTAATAATAAAATAATTATTTACTGACTATTCGGACATACCAAATTTATTGTCCCCTCGACAACAACTATTTCCCTCGGCTTCGCCTTGTGATATAGTTGCTGTCTCGGGGGACAATGAACTTAAAATCGTCCTCATAGCCAGTAAATAGGTATATAATATATCATTACAGGTTAAAAGGATACGAGAGGGATGAGCTCCAAGAACAAAACACTAATGTAGTTATCAAATCGTTGATGCCTTTAAATCATGACGACAATTGTTCATATATACCTGAGAGCAGTAATATCTCTTTACAAACTTATTCAAGTCAAATTGCTGATCACATTTAGGACCAAGTATATAGTATTTCTTTCTTTAGGTATGATAATAATTGAAAAGCCATCACCATGTAAATCAAATCTCGCAAGCTTTACATGTATTTGATAATATGGAACAGCTAGGTTATGTTTTTGAATTTGCATTGACATTCTGCATTAGCATTTGCACATGCTTATTTTTTATGAACTGATTAATTTAGCACCAAAATAAATTACCAGCGAGTTTTGTTTGTGTTGGTTATTTTTTTTTTGTGGGTGGGTGGGTGGATTTTTTTTATGTTATTTCTGTTTTTGTCTTTTTTTTAAGATTGAAGCTCATTTCAACATTATTCAGTGTGACAATCGTTTGTTGTAGATGGTGCTTATATTTCAAATCATTGTCATCGTTCTAGAACAACTGCATGCCACATCTGTCTTACATAAGATCTGAGACCGAAACGTTAAGGATGTTTAACGTTAAAAAAATAACGATTTTAGGACATAATTAGAATAAAATACGGTGGGTAAAAACGTTCTTCTAAACAGAATAATTAAATATGTCTATATGTGAGATATGTATAATATGTATAAGAATTAATATTGTACAATTCCTGATTTTCTAATACCCTCGCAGGACATGCTGAAACCATATTTATTAAACTCTTTGGAAAAACTAGACAGCCAATAAAGATACAAGTTAAATGCATAGTTTTAAAGTGTGTCAAAATACTTTATCTGGCTTAGACACAAGTTAGGAAAGAAATATAGAGAATCGCATTCCTTTGGACAATGTGAAGACTAAACTTAGATATTATTGTTAAATGCTAAAAGCAGTCATATGTGTATCTCTTGGGACGAATGCATTTCTTAACTTAAATATGAAAAAATGTACGCAAAAAAAAAAAAAAAGCTTCTAACAATGTGCCGGATAATTATGCCAGTGCCAAGGTGCATATATCGAAAAATTTAAATATGCCATATGATAGACCATTGCTTAAAGAGTTTACAACCATCTTTGTTATCATTGTATCTCACCTGTTAGGTGAGATATTTACCGTTCAAAACTAAATTCCTACAGGAAAATAATTTTTCCCATGGGAAAAACAGTATTCCTATAGGAAATTAGAAACTTCCTATCGGAATACAAGAACTTCCTACAGGAATTTCAATTCCGATAGGATTTGATAAAATCGCATAGAAAATTTTAATTTCCTATAGGAAAACTACCTGTCTGAGTCAAATTCCTACAGGAAATAGCTTTTTCCTATAGGCAATATAATTCCTATAGGATTTTCTGAAAATCCTATAGGATTGTCAATATTTCCGGTAGGAGAATGGTTTTTCCTATGGGAATTATCATTTTCCTATGGGATATTAATTTTCAAAGGTAAATATCTCACCTGTCAGGTGAAGCACACTAGAAACAAAAATGGGTTTATACTCTCTAGACAATGGTCTATCATTTGGTATTAATGGATTTTTCCGAAACTGCATCTTAAGCGGATGCAAAAATGCCACCTTGGCACTGGCATAATTATCCGGCACAGTGTTTTCTGCGCGTCGTCCGTCGTGCTTTAACAATTTTACATACTTCTTCATAAAAATACAAGGCCAATTATGACCATTTTTAGTGTGAAGTATATCTAGGATAAGAGAAATCTAAATTGTGAAATTTATGACCTTACCATCCCCCGGGGCCTCATGGAGGGGGCCAAATATGCAAAAAAAGATCAAATTTTCATAAATCTTCCTCTCTACGTCCACACAATGGAAAAAAATCTTAATGCCAGGTTATATTGTCCATGAAGCCCTCTACCAAAATTGAGAAATTCATGGCCCCTGGGTCAGGGGTTCAACCCCAAGGGCGAGGCCAATATGGCCATAAAGTGAAAGTGTTAATTAAATCTTTAAAAAAATCTTCTTCTTTACTCCCATAGAGAGTATAGGTATAGGTAGATGGGGGAAAAATCTTGGTTATGATGTCTATGAAGCCCTATACCAACGTCATATAATTTTTGACCCCTAGGTCAAGGTTTCAAGTCCAAGGCGGGGCCATTATTGCCATTTAGTGAAAATGGATTAATTTTTTTTTTAAATTGCTTTATTCCCATATTTAAAAAAAAAAAAATACTAAATACATGGTTCTGATGTCCACGAAGCCATATACCTTTACTGTGAAATTAATTTCCCCCTTGGTCAGGGGTTCAGGTCATAGGGCGAGGCCAATATTGCCATATAGTGGAAATGCTTTATATCTTGGAAAATCTTCTTTTCCACTTCCACAGTAGAGGAATGCAAACTGAATATCATTGGCATGATATTCATGAAGCCCTCAACCTTAATTTTGAAATTCATGACCCCTTGGACAGGGGTTCTGGTGTAACGAAGAATATCGACCCGGGTTGAAAATTGACCCGGGGGTCATTTTTCAACGTTGAATATTGACCCGGGGGTCAATTTTCAACGTTGCAAATTGAGACCAAAAGTCGTGAAATTTATACCCGGGGTCATTTTTCAACAGCTTGAAAAATAATTTTCAAACCTCGTATGACATAGACACGTTGAAGTTGAAAATTGACCCTGTTAAAAATTGACTCCAACTTCAGAGTTTTGAACTGTCTTTGAACTGAAAAGGAAATTGCTCTACGCGGTTTAAATGTACATGTATGTACTTGAAAGTTTCAGTACTTTAACTCTTTCATACTGTCCGCTATATATTTGCCGACTTGGGTGATTTGGCATGTTTAAAGTTGATTTTTAATTT
Organism: Magallana ariakensis; assembly: GCA_020458035.1. Taxonomy (NCBI): domain Eukaryota; kingdom Metazoa; phylum Mollusca; class Bivalvia; order Ostreida; family Ostreidae; genus Magallana; species Magallana ariakensis. Next base: position 82,777,137 of record CM035811.1, read on the forward strand.
TAATATTAAACTGAAAACTTGGTTTATATCCATTCATTATACTATGTAAATAAAGCTTAGAAGAAAAGAGATTTTGCTTCTGAATTATACGGGGTTTTTTGGCACATCGGCATAGCTTAATTCAACATGCACCTGACGTTTCTTATAATACAAAATGTATAAACTCTTCCTAATACTACTGTATTATTAAGTAAAGGGTTAGCTGCAGAACTAAAGGGGGATGTGCGGCCATCTTGTACATTTGATGATAAGAATGTAAACATTTCTTGAACTGGCTTGTTTCTGCCCGAAACTGGCCAAAACTGTTGCCAAAAGACATACAAGCAATAAATATGAAGTCCTACATGTCAATTTGTTCGAAAAGTATGCATACAAGAACAGTGCAATGTCTTTTTAATCAGCGCAGTTCGACAGCTGTTTTAAGTTATTAAAAAGGCATTGTCCTGCTCTCGTATACATAATTTGCATTTAAAACAACATGAAGAATCTCATAGATATTGCTTTAATATCTTTTGTTAACAGTTTATGGCAGTTTCGGGCAAAAACAAGCCAGTTCAAGAAATGTTTACATTCTTATCCTCAAATGTACAAGATGGCCGCACATCCCCCTTAAGCTAGTCCGTCAACCTGAAATTTCCGTGGAGCTACAATTCTTCAGCTAGTAAAGGGTTTATATACATATATAAATAAGAAAAAATAAATAACGTCAGGTGCATGTACTTAATTCTGAGAAGTCAGAATATTTCCCTGACAAAATAATAAATGAACAATTGTCATATTTTTATATGACAAGTAGTCAACGGTTTTTATTGAATTTATTGACAATAATTTTTCGCAAACTTTACTGATAAGCTATTTTGCCAATTTACCATTTCATTGACGAAAACAATAATCTTCTGTTAAGCTGTTTAGAAACAATAGAAGCAAAATTACGTTGTTGCTATCCTTAAAAAAATTAGGTTGCTAACTTGCTGTATATTCTATTAAGCAGAATTGTTTATTCCTTGAAAAAAACCCATTTGTTTCAATCATGTTCATTTTGTTTTGTAACATCCTTATTTATCCTAATATCAGATTTTCACAGCAAAATAAAACGCTTAAAAATATCAACAATAAAGAAAGATATAGTTACTACACTAACAGTATAGCCCAGGAAAAAGTGTGCATCAAAATGTACACATACATCATATCTGTAACATGTCTGAAATACTAAAATTTTAAATGTTAGGGGAAATGAATTTAAGAACAAAAAAAAAGATTGCTGGTCTTTTCTGTTATTGAGCAAACTTCTTTGAAGAGAATACGATTAGCGTGTTGTCGTATTGTTAATTTGTTATTTAATCACAGTTTTAATATATCGAGTGGTTGCAAGAACAAAAATCATAATATGTCATATTTTAAATTTTGTATTAACGCCCATCCAGAAAACTTACAATTAACAATATCAAAATTTCAATTTTCAGGCTGAGTGTAAAGCCAAAATTAAACAACATGGCGTATTGTAATATTTTATTTATTATTTATATTTGTACACCTATCAAGCAAACACTAGTATAAAAATGTTTATCGTGTAACCATGTATACTTATATTCTTATTAAACCATATTTTTATTTAAAATATAGATATCACAGAAAAACAGCAGTTTTACGCGAAAAGTTCACTATGAATAAAATAGTTAAACATATTTGAAGGTTACTAAGTTAATTCGAAAAATGGTCATTGAAATGTTATATTTTTTCGTCCGACTGTTACAACATGTAAACATGTAAATCTAAAGAATAAATATGAAAAAAAATAAGTTGTTGGTGAAATAAATCGAAGTTATAATTATCAATTAGTGAATGTGTGAATATTTGCTGTTGAACTTTGAACCGGTTTTGTGATCAAAATTCCAGGATGCGGGTCAATATTCAACAGACCAGGGTCTTTATTCAACACTTTTGTTCTCAATATTCAACGTTGAAAAGTGACCCCCGGGTCAATTTTCAACCCGAGTCAAAATTCTGTGTTACACCGGCCCTAGGGCGGGGCTAGTAGGGCCATATATTAGAAATGTATAAATTTTTAGAAAATTTCCACGTCGACAGCACTGTGAGATAAACTGAATGTATGGTTATGATATTCATGAAACCCTCTCCCTAAATTGTAAAATTAAAGATCCCTGTGAGAGAAGTTCAGGACCCTTGGGTAGAGCCAATATGGCCACATTGTGGAAATGAATAATTAATTTAATAATATTTTCTTCTAACTATCACAGTCGTGGGAGATAAACTAATTTTATCGTTATTATGATCATAATATCCTGGTCTTAACTTGTGAAATTCGCTGTCCATGGGGCAGAAGTGCGGTGCTTTTTGGGGGGGAGGAGGTGACAAATATGGCCGTAAAATGAATACTTTTTTGGGGGGTAATAGCTGTTTGTCGCCCATTAACACTTTTAACGTTATCTTGGAAATTACAAGGTAAATTATCATTTGGCGATATTGAACTAAATATGTGTTGTATTCTAGTAAATATACGTAAATTTCCTTTGCATTGTATGTTTGTAGAAATAAGCTGTTTGCATGTTGTGTGCCTTATAAATGAAACACTGTATTAATATATTATATTTTAGGAAATCCAATTTCTGTGCATTTTATGCTTGTGGGCTTTTAAAATTTTAAATGAATTTGTGAATATTATAAATGATTGACCAATAAGGCCTGCATGTCTCTTTTTAACAAAAGTTTACAAATTTGGCGCCTTGCGCTAGGGTAGATAATCCGAGATTCCTCCGACTCTTGACCCCCCCCCCCCCTCACATTTTCATGAATAAATGATTTTATTTCAAACATCAAATAATAAAAGCGAGGGTATCAAAGGAATCTCAGATTATGGTTTATATTTCAAAATGAGGCCTAAAATGCAACATGAAACTTTCTGAAATGTTAATCGTAGGCATTTGGTACTCAAGTGACCGTGAAGGCTTGTGGGCCTATTGTTTAAGATAAAATACCAATTATCAACACGCTATGTATGTTAAGACCCCCATTATTAAGGATTAATGCTTGTGTATACTTTGATAAGTTGAACACATAGCTACAAGAGGTTTGATACGTTTAAAAATCACAAATGTAAAATATTTATGAATAACACGTATATTTTGTTGATCAATTAATGTTTAAAACACCATAGAGCATCATATATTATTCATCTGTGAATAAATTTCTGTAAGCTGATGAATTCTAACAGCAATTGTTTATATTCTTTACAAGGGATATTCATTCATTAAATTAAGATTTTGTTAACATCAAAGTTAAAAAAGCACAGTAGAAACATAACAAAATTAACTAATCAACGTTTGTAGAAAATCTTCCTACGAGGAAGATGAGATAAGAATGAAAGCACCGACATGCTTAGAAAATTTGTCGAATTCGTGTTGGTAAATCAGGCTTTCGACGAAGATTGATTATCTTCTGTGTTCTGCAGAAAGATTGAAATTTGTGTACTGTTTCCTTGCTTTTGACATTACACTTGTCAAGTCATCTACACTAAACGTTTATATTCACGTGACTGATGATAAAGGTAAGAAGATATTATATTTATTTACATAAACTATATGTATGATGAATAAAAGTCTAGTGTTGTATTTATTTGATCCTAAATGTAAAACATTTGCAGTAAAGTCTTTGCATCGAGAAAATGGTGGAGCATTTCTTAAGGTTTAAAAAATCAGTCTTGCAAACAGAGATAGGGATCGTTACTGGTAAAGATAATCTAAAGATAATCTAAAGTTAGGAGAATGATTGCATGAGGATAAAATTGCGTCGGGTTTGCTTTTGGCAGTAATATAGATTTACTAATAATACTAATTTTCTTGGTAGAAACTATCGATGCGAAAACTTTTGTGAATCATTTAGAATCGGTAAAAGCAACAATATTCAGTCTAGATACCAAAATAGTTATCTTGTCAAGTCAAAAAGATTTTCTCGTCAAATCGTAATAAAAAATCTTAAAAAGAGAGGTTAAAGTGGGAATTTGTCGAAATAACATGAAAGTTAAATAAACTTGTTAAGATAGCTCTCCTATCTTTAATGTAATTCCATATGTATTTGAACCAATTATAGTTTTGCGCAATTATTTACATTTCAGAAATAAAAAAAAAATAGTTACAGTCGTAATACAAACCAGTATTGAATCAAGAAAACCTTTAAAAACCCAGTGTTTTGCTTATTTTACAAGCAGCATAAAATTAAAACTTATTACCGGAATATTTTTAGAATTTGTGAGATTTGGAAGGCAGGGAAAATAGAGGACAAAAGAAATAAGCATTATCTGGTCAGACCAGTGATTGCTACCTTTTTCTTAAAATGACGTCTTTCATTTTCGTTGTTCTAGATTCCTGCTTCATTAATGGTACATGTTAAATTGACGGACAAACACAAGTAGGAAAAGACTGTCTTGTCTGCCAACCAAATTCAACACCTGGACATAGAAAAAATGTGAATATATATTTAAATATCAATTCTAATTTAGATCATGGCTCTTTAAGTAAATATAAAATGTTTATTTGTGTCATTAGCTTATTTTGAAAAATCAAGTGTGCTATTCTAATCAAACCATGCTTTAGTATTTTGCAATGGTATTAATGAAATTATGAAACGGGGTTCAACTTGTTTTGTATTTAATATATCATTGCAATTACTGTCTTTTATAGATCACTGTCTGATAAATGAGTCGTGCTTTATGAATAGCCAATCTAATGAATCCAATCCATGTCAAATTTGCAATACGTCACAGAGCAAAGACTCTTGGACGGAAAACTCTTTGTGTTCATATTAATGTGTTGTAATCGTATCGATTTTCATTGACCAATTTTTTTTTCAATTTCAAACCAAGAATTTTAATGGTGGGAGTTCGATAAAAAATCATTGTAATTCTTATCCCATTACCAACTGGACACTGAAAAATGGTTAATAGATATTTCAATATCATTTTTTCTTACTTATTTGGACGATCAAGTGAGCTATTTTGATTACACCATGGTTTGGTTTTTACGTTTTTAAATAAATAATGAAACAGTGTTGAATGTTTTTTCTCAGAATCTCAGGAAGCGGATACTATTAAATAAAATTAATCGTAAAACAAAAACAATTCCTACTCTTTTATATAATGTTAATGGAAAAACCGTAAAATCTAAATTGACCTTGTTTTTAAAGGTATAGCGATTAATTTGATTGATGTAGATTGCTACAATACAAATACGATTGGTATGAACATGTCAAAGTCAGTGTACATAATCTTTCTATGTGCACTCCCGGTCGGTCACCAAATCAAAGTATTTTACCATCAATCGCATTCTAATATCGTCGTAGATAACAATAACTCTTCATACATTTTTGTGATTTTTTTTATTAGCTTTGTTTATTGATAATCATGTATTTCAATGTTTATTTTGTGAAACTGGTTTTAAAGCTAACATTTAGAAATGTTCTATCAAAATATAGCCGTACGTATTAGTTGTGAGCCTGTTAATGAATTTATGGTATAAAGTATACATGATGAAACTAATCATATATAATTCTAAAGTATTTCAAAAAGTAAAACTGATGAAAGTTTCTTTTTTCATTTTTTTAATTGATGGTTTTAGCACAATATCGAACGAACCTTCCATTGAAACTACACTAGAACCTTCCACTAGAACACCAGGACCTACATTTACAACAACAACAGAACCTACATACTACAACGACAGAACCTACAACTACAACATCAGAACCTACCACTTCAACAACATTATAACATACCATTACAACTTCAGAACCTACAAGTACAATATCACCAGAACCTACCACTTCAACAACATAACCTACAATTACAAAACCAGAACCTACCACAACACCAGAACCTACAACTAAAACAACAGCAGAAACTACCACAACAACACCAGAACCAACCACCACTACACCAGAACCTACCACAACAACACCAGAACCTACAACAACTCCAGAACCTACCACAACAATACCGGAACCTACACATACAACATCAGAACCAACCAAAACAACACCAGAACCTACCACTACAACACCAGAACCTACAACAACATCAGAACCAACCACCAATACACCGGAACCTACCGCTACGACGACTGAATCTTCCACTATTACACAGAAATGTACCACTAAAAGATCAGAACCAACCACCACTTCACCAGAACCCACCACTACAACACCAGAACCTATAACTACAACACCAGAAACAACCACCACTGCACCAGAACCTACCACAACATCAACAGAACATGCCACAACTCCAGAACCTACTACTACTATACCAGAAACTACCTCAACAACACAAGAACCTACCACAACAACACCAGAACCTACACCTACAACACCACGCGGCTATGTTAAGGCTGCCCGAATTGATGTGTAGAAAGTCACTTGTCTGAACTTCATACGATATGACGTCATAATTAACTTTGACATCACGATCTGCATTCCTTTCGATAGTTCTCAGGGAATGTATCGTAACGAAATAAGTGAATTTTACTGAATATTATAAAACCGCGTGATTCCTTTACATAGAAGCTGTTTTAAATACTAGTAATACTAAATTTAATTTTATCATTACTTAGTATAAAAAGAATCGGCAGTTTTAAAGCCTCGTATTAGGTAAATGACTATTTATAAACTAATGGTTTGGAGACTCGCCCTGCTAAGTGTAAACTAATGAATGGAGATATTTTTATGCATGTAAAAAACAGCCTGGCACAAGTGAAAGATCAATACAATCTTTGTATTTTTTGCGTGAAACTGGTAGAGAAAATAAGTACCAATGTGAATCATGCTGGGGGAAACCTACGAATTTACCCATTGTTGTGTATTTCGAGCTTAAAAAGTAAAAATGTGCCTAATTTCGATGATGGGGCGAAATATTTTGACATTATTTCGAATAAACGAAATATTTATATGAACCCCCAGCAAGAACTGCAAAATACATTACTTATCGAAGGATTTTTAATAAAAATATATTTGATTTAATGTCATTTATCACTTGTGCCAATGCGATTTATATAGATCATACGTTGTGTTAGGATACACACGTCACGTGCTTAAGAACAACATATGACGTCACAAAAATGCATCAAATATATTGTTGGATATCGCTGTTTATTAATGTAACAAAGATTTAAAGAAAATCGCCCGGTTAAAGTGTTTATTTGATAAATAAAACAGTATCGTTTTCCGATATAAATTTAGCTTCGGACAGCCTTAACATAGCTGCGCAGAACCTTTTACTAAAACACCCGAACCTACAACTACAACATCAGAACCTACAACCACCACATGTACAGCATAATTTTTTTTTTACCTCAGTGCAACCTAATTGTATGTTATTTAAAAACCTTTATGAGTTTATATTATTACGAAATAGAACTATTTATAAAACTGTATATATATTGTTTGTTTAAGGTATACAAATTCCAGAAGACGTATCAGTGGTGTATCACAATGTATCACGGATTAGTATCAACGAAACAAATAGCAATACGGACCATACACGAACCATACATTAACTTCAAATGTATGTTTGACACGCAACATGACATATCAGTGTTCTACAAGATTGAGTGGTATGTCAGCAATGCCACTTTTACCAAAACAGTCGCAGTGTCTGAGGCCGATCTAGATCAGCCTACTTTATCCTTAAAAGATCTGCCACCACTTAACCAGGCGGCAGGACTTCAGGTAACTCAAATATGATAGATAAAACAATGTCTCACTGTATCAATTTCGAAATTAACAAAACGCAGCATAAGAAACATTTCAATGTAATTGAGATAACAACAACATTGTTTTCTAATGCAAACTCTACATGCAAAATGAGATTACCGCTTTCATTTGTTGTTTTTCTTCAAGATTCAATGCACAGTTATTGTGTCAAAAGATCCTGCGTCTGAAAATTGCGAACGTAGAACTAGCCCTTTATTCTTTGCAGGGATAAAGGTACAAATATATCTTTGAAAAATAAGTTTTGAGTTTAATATGTATAAGGCATAATATTAATGAGGTAAAACAATTATATAATTTCAAGTAAACGAAACAAATCATAAGCTTTTGAGGAAAGGGAAAACGGCTATACTAATATATATGACATTTCCGTATGTTACAAAAACGGTGGTTGTGAATAGTAAATCTAAACCACTGCCCGCCTTGGCAGTATATTCCCTTCTTCCTCCAACAACATCCAACTGCAGAGGTTCCATTGGCATCGATAAGTGTGTAATTGAATTTAAAGCCTTTTCTTTCAATGAGAGACATAAGTATGATTCTAATGATTGGGTACAGAATCAAACTCTCGTTCTCTATCATGTGGACACAGATGGACATGAAATTGATCAATCCATATCCAATCCGTAATACGTTTTGGAACAATTTTATTCAAAACTTATCGGTAAGTTGATTATTTTTCATAAAAGCCATGGTAATGAGCGGTTTGAAATAATTGTATTACAGTGTTATGTCACTATTGTTTTAGATTACAATCACAGATTATAATCAACATTGGAAGGGGAAGTCGTGTGGCTCGAAAACTGATCCTCACGTGTATACGTTTGATGGAGTGTAAGATGTCGGAATTGTTCTTCTTCTTGTTCTTATTAAATCGTTATAACTGCAAATACAATTAATTTGATCAAATTGTTAACAACATGATAATGAATATCTATTTCAGATCCTTTGAAAATCACATAGACGGATAATTCATCTTATATCGGAATATGTTATATAATCAGGAGGTTTGTTTTCTCTTTACCTCGAAGTTTCATAAAAAAAAATGTTATCGATAGGCACGTTCTTTATAATAATCTTATTCCTTTCTTTCTTACGTACAAACTAGACACAAGCAGTGTCACCCTAATTACAACTTCCCTCACTGCACATGCGCAGTATCCGTTCAGTCAGGGCAAGATGTTTTTCTTGTGGATCTCTGCCGGGACATACAGTTCGTTGATTTTCTCAGCTGTAATGACAGCGTGATCCAAGTCTACAAAAATAGTGACAAACTCTACAAGGTAGGTATAGGACCATCATATTCAAACACACACCCTATTCACACAATATTTTAAAGCTTATCCTTTTACTTATCGTCGCAATCCAAATGTTTGCAAATGGTAGGCCAATTACAACCTCTATAACGAGAGTGTATAATCTTAACACGTATTCGACTAAATGTAAATTTAGGTCATGTAGGTGTTTGTTGCAAAAAAGCAATTATAAACTGAAGTAAAATGTTTACAATTGGTGTACCGCCTTACCATAAAGATTTTTTTTAAAGATTTCTCTACCAACTGGAACCTACGTGATGGTTTCCCTTGTTGAGTGGCCTGTCCAAGGATCCTGGCAGATAGACATTGATATCTATCCATCCTTGTCTGATGTGAATAACACAGAAGGTCTCTGTGGAACTTTAGACGAAGACCACGATAATGAATTCAGAAGACGTACCGGGGGTACAGACAATGTGACTCTGATATATCCGGATGACTTCTCCAATTCATGGAAGTAAGTAGTTTGATAACAAGTACCTAACAATATATGACTAAATATGATTTTTTAAAAATCAATTGAAAAAAAGATCATTAATTTGAAACTATTTGTAGATTTCGTTCATTACGTTGAATCCATGAAATACTAAACTTGTAAATAAAAATCAGAAAACACAGAATGAAATGTTTTACATAATGACACTTAAAAGAATATTTTGTTTTAAATGAACCCAAAATAAAAATGTTCATTTGTTATTTTGAAAAATTAATGAAAGCTTTTGTTCAGATTGTCATTAAATTGACACTTAGTATAAAGTCACAAGCTCATTAACAATATCTTTACATTAAATATTCTAGGGTGTTAAGTCATGAAAATTTGTTGAAAGAACCACTTTCCGAAAGAAAGCCAGTTTCGTCGAACCTTGATAAGGTCTGCCCATATAGGTCGAATGGTAATCAGTGTTCATACAACACTTTGATGCATTGTTCAACAACTGTTGAAAAGAAATTCCTATGCACAGAGCCAACAAGTCAAGCATCAGTGTCTCGTAAAAGGAGAGATTTATCACAGAAATGGATACTTCCTAGCATTACAGTGGCAAAACCATTAGTGCGTTTTGGTTTTTTTTTAAATAAATAATAAAGTGTAATTGGAATTATATAATAATTTGGGCTATGTGTTTTTTTAAGACAAGAAAAAGACGAGATGTACAATTCAACATTTCAACTTCACGAGAAAATGCAGAAACAGTGTGTACATCGGCGTTTGAAAGTTCTGAGCCATATAAAACATGCCAGGAATATGTCAGTGATTTAAGTAATGAGGCACTTTCCAACTGCATTAACGATGTCATTGTAAGTGCTACAAATTGACACAATACTTTTGGACACTTATCGTCTTTCACATCTGTTTTTACTGTTTGATTTTATTTAACATTTTACTTTAGATGACAGGTGATAATAATATCACAGCTATCCATGTTGAAGCGGCTCTACAGCAATGTGTGACTTTCGTTAGTTTGAACACAACACTACAAAATGCCAATTCCGCCGTTACTACCGGTCTTCAAAATCTGTGCCCCAGTAATTGTAGCGGACATGGCGTGTGTAAAGAGGGTATGTTAAAAAATTGCTTACATGCAAACTTATTATTTATTAAAGGCTAGGGCAAAAAATGTGTTTAGCATATGTTAGCTGTAACGCAATTTGTTCTCAAAATTGCAATAAAATTGAAGGGGTTGTTATTTTATATACAGAAAACGTTATTGTCAGTAAAGGTAGAACATTTTATGAAAATTGAAAAAATCTACTTATTAGACTAAGGCTGATTAGACAAGATTACTGTGCATAATTCAGTCAATTCAATGTCATCAGAGAATTGCATCTTTTGTCTAATTTTAATTTTCTAATGTACATACTTGTATGTACAATGTATATGTATATCTATGGAACAAACATCAAATATAAATTGTAAATTAGAATATCCGTTATATTTTTTTCTGTAGTACATTGTAAGTATTTGGTAACCCTTCTGCTGATTGATAGACAGTTTTATATTGGGTTTGTTGTAAGATAAATTATCTTTACGTATTTTAGGGAACTGTTCATGTGAGGCTGGATTTGGTGGAAGTGATTGTTCTTTTGATATCTTATCACCACCAATTATATGGGAATCCACGCCGAATGGAACTTGTGACAAGTCTTTGCGCCAATGCTCCAGGGTTTACTTCAAGGGTCGCTACTTTCTGGAGAATGTGGAGAAAATTTGTTTTATTACAAAACAATCTGTAAATTTTATTTCACGTATTTTGTATCTATGACTTTCAAATCGATTATCCATTGTTGAATTTTAATATTTCTTTTCACAAACACTCGTTTTTATTTATGATTTGCATATTACCCATTTTCAACAAAGATAGACTGACATTTATACTCCTTTGACATAATGACAAAACATTTTCGATTGTAACCTAAAATGTTTTTTTTTTCTTTATAGATTAACAATGATGGATCATTGCTTGCTCTTACCAAACTAGAGCGCCCACTAAAGGAAGAGAACCTTTTCAGGGGCACTTGATCCTTAACTAGTGATGATTCCAATTCCTGGGTTACGAAGTATCTTGTTAAAGGGACCTGGACACGATTTCAGATGAAAATTTTATTTTTGATTTTTATGTATTAAATAGTTTACTTGTGTATTTTGAATGATTTACCAAAATTTGAATGTTAGAAGCCGTGTTACAAGCGAGATACAGAGGAAAGAAGTCGTTGTTATGTAAACAAAGCTCGAGTCTTATATTTGTTTACAAATAATGTAAAGTAAAGAAATTACCATTTCTTTGACAAAATAACTTGTGGAAACAAGATAAACTTATTAAATGTGTTCATAAATAAGTTTACCAACAACAAAATGCAACATTAGATTGAAAATTTTACCAATTCAAGACATATGTAAACAATAACAGGACTCGAGCTTTGTTTACAAAACAAAGAATTTTAACCTCTGAAACTCGCTTGTAACTCGATATTTGACTTTCAAATTTTGACAGAGCATTAAAAACATCCATATTGATCATTCTAGACATTAAAAATGAAAAAATAAATTTTGAAAAAATTTAGCTCAAATCGTGTCCAAGTCCCTTTAATGTGTCCTATGACCGAAAACAGTTTTCCCAGACTTTTTCGTTTTATACTTTTCAATCTAAATGCCAACAACACTCAGTGGAAAACGGAAATGACGAATTTACATTGAAGGTACATTTATTTATCGGTTAAAAACCTTAAAAACCATGATATAAGAACTTTTTTTTCAAATAACTTTTTAGCGCATAAAATATACTAGTACTTATGTTTTCGTAACATTTGTTTACATGTACATGAAACGTTAAAAAAGCTAAATGTCTACGTTGTATTATCAAACCTTCAACATACATATCATTTTCAGGAAGGATACTGCTTTTTTGATAACGTGTGCGTGCAACGGGCCGTCACTAATCCCGACAATCGCTGTAAAGTGTGTGACCCAGGCAACAACAACTTTAAATGGTCTGAAAATTAAGGTATTGTGTAAATTAAATCTGAGCACTTTAATTTGCGTTCTCCAATCTGGAACATTTTTTAAAACAATTTTTTTTTCATTAAAAAATACTCTCATTTGAAATTATCACATACACGCAAGACAGACTGCTAGGTATGACATAATATAAGAACTTTTAGAGGTCGCAACACTTCCTTTCTTTTTTGCAGATAAATACTAATTTCCTTTAATTTATAAGGTTTCAATTTAGTGTCTATTAAACATTAACAAGAAAAATAAACACAGATCAAATGTGTTAACTTTCGAAAAAAAAACACAACAAAATTTCTTTGAAAACTACTTTTGAGTTGCTTTTTTTTAAACTTAGCTTCATATATAAACAATGATATTTGAATTATTGCCAACTTTTGCATGGCAAAGATACCTTTATATAGTAGTTTTTTGTCTATAGGTTGTGATTCCACTATAAAACCACCCGAGTCATCAGTCACCACTTTTGTGTATATAGTTACAGCGTCAGTCCTGTCTTTCCTCTTTGTGTTTGCAATTGTAGTTATAATTGGAGTTTGGAGATATCAGAGGTAAGCAAATTTATAATAGAATAAAACCACTTAAAACCTTGATTAATTCTTAAATAGACTTAGTTAATTTAGAATGAAAACGGAAATATCAAATACAAACATGTTCAACAATTTTTTTTAAAACTATTATTTATTTTTATATTCAAACGAAATGCATTTTAAATACTTTTTTGTTAACATTTAATGGCATAAGAAAATATCATCACAATTATTAATGCTCTTGCGTGTAAAACATCGCAAAACCGTCAAAACGAATCTGACGTAACAAACTTTTTTCACGAGATTAACGACGTTTTGCGCGAATCTGCAGGAAACACTGTGATACACACTTCCTACAACACTTTTACGCGACCAGACTGGACAAAAGCAGTCAAAGAACTTCATGACATAGAAAGAGCTAAACTCGGAATATGGTTGTCCGAAGGTCGACCACGAGGTATGAACTACTCATCATATCGCGAATACAAGAGAGCAAAGCGTTTGTTCCGAAATGCTCTGGACAGAGAACATGCCGCTTACATGGGCAAAGTATACGCAGACATTGATAAGGCAGCTGAGGTAGATTTGCGTCTTTTCTGGAAACTCACAAAGCGCATTAAACCAAAAACATCCAGATAATACCCCGAAATAATCGACTCCACAGGTAAAAAGTATACTGACCCAGAAGGAGTTGCTGAAGCGTTCGCTAGTCACTATGAAATCTTATACAGCTGTCTCATAGACCAACATTTTGACGATGACACAAAGAAATATATTGATACGAAAATTTCTGAAATAACAGAGCTATTCAAACGTTACCAGGCGGATTGATCACTTCAGATGAAATAATATGTGTCGTTCAATCGTTGAAATTTCGTAAAGACCCGGGCTATGAACTAATAACAAACGAACATATTAAATATGGAGGTGAAACTCTAACACTCTGTATTGCGATGTTATTTAATGCAAACACTGACAGTGTCAAAATCCCCACTAAATGGAAACAAGGTCTTATTATTATTACAATTTATAAAGGTGCAGGAAAACCAAAAGACTCCTGTAATAGTTATAGATTAGTAGCTCTATTGCCGTGCATTTTCAAAATATTCGAAAAAATAATCCTATCACGCATAAATAAACACTCGAAATTTCCCAATCCACAGCAACAAGGCTTTCAAAAACATCTTGGCTGTTTAACAGCTTCTTTTGATCTACAGGAAACAGTTTTCCATAACCTTGAACAAAATAATAATGTTTATGTCAGCTTTCTAGATACAAGTAACGCTTTCGATACTGTCTGGAGGAATGGACTTCTATATAAACTTTTCAATTTTGGAATCACTGGCAAAACCTGGTCATTGATACAGAACTGCCATTCCAACACGGTCAGCTCAGTGGTTGTCAATCAAACACGATCGAGATGGTTTCCCGTATACCCAGGCGTGCGACAAGGTGGGGTATTATCTACATTCTTGTATTTGGTATTTATCAACGATCTTATAAATGAATTGGAACTCAACAGTCCAAATTCTGGTGTTCTTGGCGTAATGATCAGCTGTCCTTCGCTAGCAGATGACCTATCGTTCATCTCCACTTCGCCAGTGCAGCTTCAGAGGTTATTGGATGTGGCGTACTCATACTTGTGCAAGTGGCGTTTTAAATTCAACGCGTCAAAATCATGTGTATTAACATTCTTTGCTGAATGCAACAATCGAAAAAGTGAATTCACATGGCATCTTGGTCAAACTGAAGTACCACAGAAAGAGTCGTACAACCACCTAGGTATTACCGTGCACTCGAAGTGCAAACTATCGGTCGCGACATCTGATGCGTGCAAAAAGGGCAAGAAATCTTACTTTGCATTATCTGACATTGGATCCAAGTACTTAAACCCTGCGACAGTGTCTCACCTTTATAAATGTGTAGTTCTTCCATCGGTTTTGTATGGCTGTGAGCTGTGGAGTAATATGAGCTCTTCAGATCTACAACAACTTAATACATTTCAACACTTTGTATGCAAAAATGTTCTGGAACTCCCCAAACTATGCATATCTGATATATCCGAGTCACTTTTTAACGTTCAACCTATATCAGCAGAAATTGACACCAGAAAACTACTTTTCTTAGGAAGACTCTGCCGCTTGGATTACGATGCCCTGCCGAAAAAAAATCTTTCTCACTCGGCTGATGTCCTTCATGCTATATTTGTCAGACAAGCAAAAAGGATTTATCCCCGACATCGTAACCATCCTTTACCTGTACGACCTAGCAGAATACTTACAAGACTGGCTGTACAATGGAACTTTCCCAACCAAAGACTCCTGGAAAAAGATTGTCAGACGGGCTGTGAAATCGTCTCAAGATAGAGATCGAGAGAGACGCATGTCCTATTATTCGGACTTTTCCTTCTTCAGAGAAATATTTTCAAAATTTATACCTTCATCTATATGGAAATTACCATCAACTCCCGACGAAATCAACTTGTGTAAATTTATTCTCAAATTGTGTACAAAAATGCATTGCAGTTATAATGAAAATATGTATATCTGTGTGTTGTGTAATCGCACATTCAGGGATGTCTTCTGTCAATGCTCATGTACGTGTCCAGTTAATTTGGATCTTCGAAATAGATGGTGGAGCGCGATTATAAATTCTTCTGACATTCCACTAGTTGCAGAGTAAAGCGGTCTCTCTGAAGATGACCTATATATGACTCTTATTGGTTGCCATACAGCCACTCCGCTGGACAAGTCTTTCCATGCACCCTTTTACCTGGCCAATTTTCGTTTAGTGCGTTCATGTGCCGCCCAATACTTCAGAGCCCTCCGTTTAAGCGTAATATGAGATTTACAGTTCTGACGAACTTTTTGTGAACAATAGTGTAATATATAAAAATGTATATTTTATGTATATATATTTTTTTCTAAGTCATTCTTTTCTTTTCACCTTTTTCCTTATCATTTGATGTTTTCTGAGAATTCATAACTTGTATGTATCTTCATTATCTCCTTAAGGAGAAAATAAAGTATGAATGAATGAAATCATCACAATTATTAATGTATATTAAAATGCTTTGCTTAAATGTAGATTAGCTTTATAAAACAGTATTTGTTTCATTAACAAATAACTTAGTTAGATTTTGCGATCATTGCAGGTCCAAGAAATCCGCCGAGAGCAGCGCTGACGAAAACACAGATTACAGAAGAGATGTTGTCGAAAAAACCTGGATGCGCTTCTTTGATGACGGAAAATTCCCATATATACCCAGGGGTAGTCGATACACTACTCAGACCTATAAATCCAAAAACTAAACAACTTTATTACGACCAAGTACCAAAAACTTCTGAGTGTAATCATACATAAATATTCTACCTATGTTCCTATATATTCGATGTATAACTAACTGAGATAAATCACATGTATTTAGATATTTTATTATAAAGTACTTAAATAGTATTTTGTGTTTTATTTGCCAATTTGT
Organism: Magallana ariakensis; assembly: GCA_020458035.1. Taxonomy (NCBI): domain Eukaryota; kingdom Metazoa; phylum Mollusca; class Bivalvia; order Ostreida; family Ostreidae; genus Magallana; species Magallana ariakensis. The sequence continues at coordinate 82,793,748 of CM035811.1, forward strand.
ATGTGTTAAGGTTATGATTTTCATAACTATGCCTTTACAAAAGACATACATATACTACTTTTATTATGCATATACATGTAAAGATATGGGATATATACTTAATGACAAGTCAAAATACTATATAAATACATTATGTTTTAATGTTAATTGTTTTAGTTATTTACATTGTGCATGTACATAAGTTTAATATTTTTTTAATTATGCTTGTTCTCGCAAAGACAAATTGTGACACATCATGGCACCATTTTTATCAATATGCATCATCCTTTTATCTAATATATTATAAAACATATTTTTTTTTTGAAAAAGTGAGACATTAAAATGACAGCTTTTTTCTATTAGTTTGCACAATATGAAATTAAAATATCACACTAGTTTTGCAACTATGTCACACCACAAATACATTTATTTTAAAAAATAAATCATCTCCTTTTAAATTATGTACGTTTATGGTATTCAAATATCAATATAAAAAATAATGTATTATGAGTGTTAAAAATAAAAGATAATATCCATGATGCACCCTATTCTATTTCTAATCTTTAATCTCTAAAACTTGCATTATCAACAATAAATATGTTGACAAGTGTAGAAAGATGAACAAACGCACTTTAAATATCGTTGAAAACTATAATTCGTTTCAATTTTCCCAATATCACAATTGTTTTAAACCAATTTATATAAGTTATCTTTCCTGGACATTGGTTAATGTTGCTTAATATCCTGGATTGTTAACAAAATTGCATTGCATTTTCCACTACTTCAGAAGAGAGAGAGAGAGAGAGAGAGAGAGAGAGAGAGAGAGAGAGAGAGAGAGAGAGAGAGAACACATCAAGAAGTTTTTGTTCAGTCACATTCCTTTCAGTAAACGTTTAGTTGAAAGGTAAAATATGTCTCAACCCAGCACTCGCTTTAAATTAGATATATGTAACAAGTTTAGTAGCATTACAAGTTATACATGTAGAATTCTATCTTGTGCGATGTTTACAGAAGAGAAGGAGAAATGCTCTTTTCATGACGTTAAAATTACCCTTGTAAATATACAATATGGTATTTTCGTAGAGAGTGTTAAGTCTTATGTTGATCTGTGCAATTTAAACTTACAGTTTTGTTTGTTTCTGATTATTTTTATGGAGAAACATTTTGATAGGGACATACTGAAACCAAAGTTTCCCTTTAATTTAAAGTAATTGCTTTTTAACTCCAATTAATGGCACCAACAGTATTAAATAGTTTTAAAATAGTTTAAAATCCGATTACTTGATTCAAATGCCGATATTAAGTGATTGTAACCTTATGCTGATATACGCTGTTTAATGTAATATTTTTATCAAATGTAGCGTGGCTTTACAACAGTATTGTTTGTGACTTTACAGACATTTGAAGATAATAACATGTGTTTTGATGACCAGTTTAAAACAAATAGGGTAAATGTGTGAAGCAAGTGGATGGCTGTTCAGATATAACTTACTGTTTTCCTTTGCTATCTTCGTAAAAAGAATAAAAAATGATTCCAATTACAATTGGAATAAAAAAAAAGACTGCCTTTGTTCGACTCAAGAAATCCAATCCCAATAAACAATTCATTCATGACAGAATTTGAAAGTATTTCTAAATCGACTTGTAATATCATTGCTCGGCTTCAAATTATTGCTATTAGGATCGATATATCGCAACATTTTGTTTATTTTCCGAAAAAGCAAGGAATTAATAAAATTATCACTTAGTAGGCGAGTTGTACTTCTGATTAAAATTCTTACGCTTTTATTGAAAACATGATTTGAATCTTTATTTAACTGTACAGATGTTTTAATCTCAAAGCAAACTTATCAGAAAAGTGTTTTTTTTCGGAAATCTACATGGAATTAAAGATTAAGATGAATCCGTCACTGCATAATAAACAAAATAGGGAGAAGCGCTATGCTAGCGAAAAAAGTAAATTTGACGGATGCCTCAAACCAACACAACTGTGATATCACAAAATATTTCGATGACTTCTCTTTTAAAACCCACAGGTCCTTTTTTCCGACAGCCGTCATTACGTATAAACCAATTGATTAATGGTACTGTAAATGTACATGACTGACCTAATCATACATCATATTTTTTTTAAACACTTCTGATCCATTATATTTAGTCGTATGATCGGTACACTTACTCATTATATGTAAGAACTGCTTATGTAGCATGGAATTTCAACTTCCATTTTTTGAAGATATAATTTTTCTAATATAATAAGTGTTTAAAAGTATCTCATTAATTTGGGATGATTGACAGACAATGTTAGAAGTTTAGATACGAAACAAATCAACTTATATCTCATATGAAGCTTGGATGAAAAGATCTATTCTGATGAGCGCGATTAAGAGTATTTGATAAAACACTTTTTTTCCCAAAGTTTAGGTTAGTTATCATCGACGCCTTTCAAGCAGTGGTAATAAAACAAATGTTTTAATTAAGAATTAAGAATAATACAGATTGTTTTAGTATATTAATTATTAAACTCAATTTGTAACACGCTTTTTGTTCTCATGGCTTAGTTTAATTTTACAACTGTAACATTAACAATGTCATTTGGAGGATTAGAGTGTATGTGATCACATCTCCTGGCCTATGCATAACATATACACACACAACACACCAATATTTTACAAGTTACACTTTTCACTAAGAGCAAAGAAGGATAACCGTGATAGTATTTTACCTCCTATGGTAAATTAGACCTTCTTTGACTTGAATTTTAGAGGACAAAGAAATAGTTGTTATCACAGAACGCATTGTTCAGTGATTGCATGGATTTTAACATTTTAAAAAAAAATATTAAACAGTTTAGTACAACCTATATGCGAATAAATGTAGCAACCACTGAACATATCAAGTTGCTTTATACATTATTTACAACATGAAATCGCCTTAAATTAAAACTTAGAGTATACTCGCAAAACGGGCCTTTGATAACACATACGTCTCTTCATTTAACAAAAAAATAATACGATAAACTTTATGAAATAAGCATTTCCGCAAATTAAAATGCTTGTTTGAATACACATTGATTAAAGTCATTTTCGTATTCTATAGATCTTGATTTTTTTTACAAGCATAGCAAATAAAAAACCTTCAATTATAATATTAGCAAAAAATACCTATTTAACAAAGAAAAAACAGGTACTGGCGAAAAAACTATTAATACTTGAGATACTTAGGAAAACAAACATTTTTTTTTAACTTAAAGGAGGCTGCTAATCAGGTGATGAATCAAACATTTAAGTATTATTAGTGGTGGTTCGGTACATTCAAAGAAAATTAACACGCAAAACACCTTGCCTTTAAAAGGAGGGTGTGTCTGTGTCAGAGTGAGGCGTTAATTCTTTGACGGTTCACAGTCTGACGGCTTCATTGTGTATATGAAATGATTTCATAGACGATGAAGCCTTTTTTAAATAATATGAAATGAGAGAGAGAGAGAGAGAGAGAGAGAGAGAGAAAGAGAGAGAGAGATTGGGGTGTTAATCCCTTGACGGTTCACAGTACCTACCACTTCAACACCAGAACCTACAACTACAATACCAGAACCTACCACTACAACACCAGAACCTAGCACTACAACATCAGAACCTAGCACCACAACACCAGAACCTACAACTGCAATACCAGAACCTACAACAACAACACCAGAACTTACCACTACACAACAACCTACTACTACAACATCATCAACTGCAACTACAACACCAGAACCGACAACTCCAACAACAGTTACATTGACCTCAGTACAACCTTGTAAGTCTTACAAATACTTGTTTGAGTATATATTATCTCGAAATAGAATTATTGATAAAACAGTATATATGTTGTGTGTTTAAGGTAGAAAAAGTCCAGAAGACGTATCAGTGGTGTATCACAATGTATCATGGATCAGTACTAACGAGACAAATAGCACGACAATACGGACCGTACACGAACCATTCATTAACTTTAAATGTATGTTTGTGTTGCTACAAGATTTGTCACTGTTCTACAAGATTGAGTGGTATGTCAACAATGCCACATTGGTCAAAACATTCACAGTATCTGCGGCCGATATAGATCAGACTACTTTATCCTCAAAAGATCTGCCTCCACTTAACAAAGCGGCCGGAATGCAGGTAACTAAAATAAAATGATAGATAGATAAAATATGATAGATTAAAACAATATCACACTGTATCAATTTCGTAAATAACAAAATGAAGCGTAAGAAAGATTTCAATGTAATTAATATAAAAAGTGTTGTTTTCTAATGCAAACTCTACATGCAAAATGAGATAATCGCTTTCATTTGTTGTTTTTCTTGAAGATTCAATGCACAGTTAGTGTGTCAAACTATCCTGTGTCTGAAAATTGCGAAAGTAAAGCTAGCCCATTCTTCTTTGCTGGGATAAAGGTACAAATATATATTTGAAAAATAAGTATTGGGTTGGAAATGTTTAAGGCATTGTATAAATACAGTAAAACTATTATATCATTTCAGGTCAGCGAAACAAACCATAACCTTTTGAGGAAAGGAAAAACGGCAATATTAATGTATTTACTGTTCCGTATGTTACAAAAACGGAAGTTTTGAATGGACAATCTCAACCGCTGCCCACCCTGGCAGTATATGCCTTTCTTCCTCCATCAACATCGCGCTGTAGAGGTTCTATTGGCGTAGATAAGTGTGTAATTGAATTTAAAGCTTTTTCTTCCAATGAGAAACATAAGTATGGTTCTAATGATTGGACACAGAATCAAACTCTCGTTCTATATCATGTGGACACAAATGGATATGAAATTGATCAATCCCTAACGGTACAATTAAAGACCAGATCAGCTGGTAATACGTTTTGGAACAACTTTAATCAAAACATATCAGTAAGTTGATCATTTCAAATAAACGCCTAAATAATGACCGGTTTGAAATAATTTTACATGGTTAATTGTAATTGTATTATAATTTTATGTCACTATTGTTTAGATGACAATCACAGATTATAATGAACATTGGAAGGGGAAGTCGTGTGGCTCGAAAACTGATCCTCACATGTATACGTTTGATGGAGTGTAAGATTACAAATTATTTCTTCTTCTAGTTCTCATTTAATGCTTTTAACTGCAAATAATTTTAATTTGTTTTAATTGCTAATAACATGAAACAATGAATATCTATTTCAGATCCTATGAAAATCACATAAATGGAGAATTCATCTTATATCGGAATAAGCTATTTAATCAGGAGGTTTGTTTTCTCTTTTCCTCACAATTTCAATAATTTGTTATCGATAGGCACGCTCGTAAATATTATCTTTCCCTTTCTTAATAAGGTACAAACTAGACACAAGCAGTGTCACCCTGATTACAACTTTCCTCACTGCACATGCGCAGTATCCGTTCAATCAGGTCAAGATGTTTTTCTTGTGGATTTGTGCGAGGACATACAGTTTGTTGATTTTCTCAGCTGTAATGACAGCGTAATCCAAGTTTATAAAATTAGTGACAAACTTTACAAGGTACGTATAGGACTATCAAATTCAATCACACATAAAAGCTTGACATTGTACCTATTGTCAGAATTGCAAACCAAATGTTCGCAACTGGTGTGCAAATTACAACTTATACAAGGTGGATGTGAAATATAAACACATATTTGACTAAATGTAAATTTAAGTTTCATAGTAAAGTGTTGAAAAAAAAACCAGATGCAATTTATTAATCTAAATGTCATGTTTGCGTTTTTAAAGATTTCTTTACCTACTGGAACTTACGTGATGGTGTCCCTTGTTGAGTGGCCTGTCCAAGGATCCTGGCAGATAGACATTGATATATATCCGTCCTTGTCTGATGGGAATAACACAGAAGGTCTCTGTGGTATACTGGACGGAGACCGTGAAAACGACTTTACAAGACGGAGCGGGGTCACAGACACTGTGAGCCTAACATATCCGGATGACTTTTCAAATTCATGGAAGTAAGTTGTTTGATAACAAGTATTTAACAATATTTGCTTAAATAGGATTCCCTTTAGAATCAATTTTAAAAAGATTAATGTGGAATCATTTGTAGATTACGTTGAATCTATGAAATTCTAAACTTTTAAATAAAAATCAGAGAACACAGTAAAATTATTTACATAATGTCATTTAAAAAAAACCCTTTTTAAAATGAACCGAAAATAAAAATGTTGTTTATTTGAGAAAACAGTGAAAAATTTCGTTCAGAATGTTATTAAATTGACACTTAGTATAAAGCCTCAAGCTGATTAACCATACTTTATATTAAATATTCTAGGGTTTTAAGTGATGAAAATTTGTTGAAAGAACCACTTTCTAAGAGACAGCCAGTTTCGTCGAACCTTGATAAGGTCTGCCTTTGTTCTCCAAATGGTGATCAGTGTTCATACAATATGCATTGTTCCACAACCGTTGAAAAAAAATTCCTATGCACAGAGCCAACAATTCAAGTTTCAGTGTCTCGTAAAAAGAGAGAATTATCACAGAAATGGGTACATCCTAGCCTTACAGTGGCAACATCTTTGGTGAGTTTTGTTTGTTTAAAATGAATATTATACAGTATCATTGGAATTATGTAATAACGTGGGCTTTGTGTTTATTTTTGAAGACAAGAAAAAGACGAGATGTACAATTCAATATCTACACTACACGAGAAAATGCTGAGACAGTGTGTACATCAGCGTTTGAAAGTTCTGATCCATATAAAACATGCCATCAATATGTCAGTGACTTAAGCAATTCATCACTTTCCAACTGCATTAACGATGTCATTGTAAGTACTGTTGATTATATTTTCTGTTGACAAAATTCGTCTTTGACATTTCCTTTCATGTTTTTTTTTAAATAAAATACCCAACTTTAGATGACAGGTGATAATAACATCACGGCAATCCATGTTGAAGCGGCTCTACAGCAATGTGTGACTTTTGTTGGTTTGAACTCAACACTACAAAATGCTAATCCAACCGTTACTACCAGTCTTCAAAAACTGTGTCCCAGTAATTGAAGCGGACACGGCGTGTGTAAAGAGGGTATGTTAGATAAATTGCAAAATTGTTATTCATTAACGGCTTGGATAAATTATAAATTATAAATTAATAAATTAATAAATTAATCATCAGCTAATAGCATCACTTGTTATTTTGTCATATTCTTACGTAAATAGATATCTAAATTACTAAATGTAATATAAGACGTTTTGCTTAACAAAGCACACACTTAAGGCTATTTGAGAATAGTGAGTTTAATGTTGTGTTTTTGTATAAAAATAAAAAATCTAAACATCGTGTGTTAGGTAACTGTTCGTGTGAAGTTGGATTTGGTGGAAGTGACTGTTCCTTCGACATTATGTCGCCTCCAATTATCTGGGATTCAACACTTAGTGGCACTTGTGACAAAACTCTGCATCAATGTTCCAGGGTTTACCTCAAGGGGCGCTACTTCCTGGAAAACGTGGAAAAAATTTGTTTCGTTACCAAACAATCTGTAAGTCGTATTATGTGTCTATTTCTTTCAAATATTTCATGTTAAGGACTTTGTTATATTTTTTCCCTTACCTTATATAAAGTATGAATGTCACTCATATTTACTTTTATCTCATTCGTGTTTAATGAATGTGAAATCTAAGTACTTATGCTGAACACTTGTTCATAACCACTAAAATTATGATAAACATTTTACCACTTTAATATATTTAAAAAATGAACTCAATGTCTACCCAAGATATACCTGGGTTGGGGCATTTTACGGTTTACAATCCGCAAATCGGATTTTTAAAAAAAGGGTAAATTGTTCCAACCCAGGATATACGAGTATAACTTGTGTGTATATTGAGTTTATTTCTTATAATTTAACTTTCTGTCATTTACTGTACAAAATGAGGGCGTTTTATTTAAAAAAATTATATAAATCATGTTCAGAATTCTAATGTAACGTCAAACCGATTAGTACGTTTTTGACGTTGGTGCATTGTGACGTATCTTGTGACGTATCTTGTGACGTGCAAACTTATTTTTTTTCAAATGCTGCATTACAACCAGAATTAAATTATAATGATATAACCATTTGTCGTGTTTTTTTTATAGCTAACGGATTTATTATTGTCATCAATAAGACCTTTTTTCTATCCCTTGTTAATCCTTTTTTTTCAATGTGGCATTGTTTTTATTTAAGATAAGCCAAGATGGATCTGTGCTTGCTTTCACACAACAAGAGAGCTCTCTAGAGGAGGAAAATCTATTTAGGGGATCATGTTTCATACCAAGCGATGACGTCACATCCTGGGTTACCAAGTATATATTTAATGTATCCTATGACCGAAAACAGTTCACTCAGTCGTTCTCGTTTTATACTTACCAATCTGAATGCCAACAACACTCATTAGAAAATGGACTTGACCAATTTACATTGAAGGTATATTTATTGATTAGTGGAAATTAAAATCATATTTCGCTCGTTCAAATCGAATTTGAAACCAGGTCTTTTAAAAAAGTGCAATTTTTGAAATTTTCCTTTTGAACACATGGAATTAATTTATGTTTTTTTTAGTTTACAAGTACGTGTTTCAAAAAATTTCCAAATGTCTTCATTGTATTTTTAACATATCAAAATACTTATTTTTCAGAAAGAATACTGTTTCATTAATAACACATGCGTTCAACGGGCTGCGACTAGTCCTGAAAATCGATGTCAAGTGTGTGACCTAGGCAGAAACAACTACCAATGGTCTGGAAAACAAGGTAATTTAATAAATATTTGTTCTGTCAAAGAGTATTCATTCTAATATAAGTATAAGCACGTGTAATTAGGTATTAAGACTAAAACAATAAAAAGAAACACAGTTCAAGCCCCGGCCGGGGCAGAGGTGGAGTCCCAATATAGTGAATTTCCCTGTGCTGTATATATATATATATATATATATATATATATATATATATATATATATATATATATTAGTATATCTTTATCCACAGATTGTGAATCCACAGCAACACCTAAACCACCAGCTTTATCCACCTCCACTTTAGTTTACATAGTCATAGCCTCGGTCCTGGTTTTCCTCTTTGTGGCAACAATTTTAGTTATAATTGGAGTTTGGAAATATTGGAGGTAAGTGAAATATTAAGAAGAAAACAAACAACCTCCTACTGATTTCTTCTGTGATGTCATGTGCGGATCTAAAGGGGGAAGGGGTTTTGGTACCTGATCTGACCCCCCCCCCCTCCATGGAAAATACCCCTTCCCTGGAAAAATAATCTTAATCCGCGAATGGATGTATTATGTTTATAAAGAGAAATAAATGAAATAAGAAAACAGAATCATGAACAACATTTTGCATTGTTTTTCTTTACTTTATGTGTAAGTAAGACAATTTATGTCGAATCAATGATTTAAAGCAATAGAACATGGTATCATTCTATGTGGATTTGCTTTATTTAACATATTTATATATTAAACACGTATAACACAATATAAATCGCCTTAATCACAGGTCCAGACAATACGCTGAGAGCAGTGAAGATGAGAACACAGAATACAGGAGGGATGTAGTCGGTAAATCCTGGATGCGCTTCTTTGATGACGGAAAATTCCCATATATACCTAGGGGCAGTCGTTATTCTGCTGAGACTTATTCCAGTTCAAAAACTGAACGATTTTATTAAAATCAAGTACCAATGATAACTTCAGACTGTAATCAAAAAGTAATATTCTGATTGTGTTTATACGACTCCTAATCATATGTCATGTGCTATCACATCATGTTTACATTTATTTCCTTTTTCGTCAGTTGTGAATGTATTTTATTTTTCTTGAACAGTTTCATTTGGAATATTAATGAATATTAATATCAAGGATCTTAAAGCAACATTTATTCATTATATATTTATTAACATCATTTATCTAACACTTTTCAATAAATCCGATTCGGATTCAAATTATTATATATAAAAAACGTATGACAATCTAGTTAGCTAAAACTATCCCTTCCACGTTTATAATCACTCATTCCATTTCTTTATATTACTTTAGATTGCATTGTTTCAGTATATTTTACCATTATTATGAATCAAATACGTGTAACTATAATAAAGTATATTTACATCGTTGATTGTTGTCTTGTTCTATATTTTTTACATTGACAAGGAGATATAAATATACGCGATCTACAGTTGAGGTCGAAACAATGTTGTTTTGTGATAAACTTAAGATTGCTTATAGTCAAACCGACCTGCAGAGGCTTACCAAACCCTTTCAAAAATGGAATAAAAACACTAGTAGCCGTCTTATGTCTGAAAAAATGGCTGTTTCTTCTCTGAAGCTTGCTATTAGATAATAGTGATAATTTACGATTGATCTCAAGCAAGCATTTGGCGCAACAATCCTTGAGCGTTAAAATTAATAGTGCGCACACACTTACACGGTTAAACAGTGTAACAGGGTAATTGAGTAAGTTCTATTCAGAAACATGGATAAATTAGTTTAATTTTATGGCCTTATGGTACATATCACTGTCACTTTAAAAATTGAGCTTCTACCCATGTCAATTGTAAGCTCACCTGAACCGAGGTTCAAGTAAGCATTTTTTATCACCTATTGTCCTCCGTCTGTCCATCTGTAAACGTTTCACATTTTTGACTTCTTTCCTAGATTCATATTTTTTTTTACATCTTCTTTCGAAGCACTGAGCCACATTTACCCAAACTTTGTACAAATCATCATAATGGGAAGGGGATTCTAAATTGTTAAAATAAAGTGAACAACCCTTTTTTAAAAGGGAAATAATTGGGAAACGATGAAAATAGGGTGCATGTTTTTAAAAATCTTCTTCCCAAGAACCATTGCACCAGAAATTACAAGATTTACATCAAAGCTTGTATATTTAATGAAAATTCTAAATTGTTAAAGTCATGACCCCGGAATAATACTAGGGCCCCATAAGGTGTACAATGTTGAACATAGGAATATATTTAGAAAATGTTTAAAAATGTTCTCAAGAACTACAATACTACAATTTATAACATTACTATGCAAGTATCCTTAAATAATGTTAATAATAAATTGTAAAAACTGTGACCGCGGACTAATACTGGGGCCCGAAGAGGGGTTCAAAGTTTAAAATAAAAATATATAGGGAAAATGTTTAAAAATCTTATTTTCAAGAATAACATTGCTACAGTGAGTGAGAATACCCTGCATATTCAAGCTATCTAAACACCAGTTTTAACGAATCTTGTTGCATAGTGAATAGCATCACAAGTCATCACATGTGTTTTCCGTTCGTTATCAATTCAGCCGGTTCAGATTTCAACTTTTTATTTGTTTTTAATCCGTTCGTTAAATTCACCTCAATAGCCGTGCATGCTGAAGGCGCATCCATTTTGAATTTGTTTCTGTTATTGTTTTGTATTCATACGCACCGTTTCATTTACATTATTTACATTTTTGATGAATGAAACCTCACATTTTAGAATTTAAACATGTTTTATTAAATGATAAAAAATGACAGGAAAATGCTACGCGCATTGATGAAGTTCTCCGGTCAATTTTTCCTTTGATACGTTGATCAATAGAAATTATATTTAATTGATTTCTTAAGATAATTCAAAATACCACTTGATTCGTCATTTTGTTCGGTTTAATTGAATCTACCCTCTGCTTTTATATGAATGTAGCAGTGCGTAAATAAAGATATTTCATAAAATAAACATTTAAGACTTATTCAATTCAAATATATCAGTTTTATTTCTATAAGTATACAGCCAACCAGCCCTAAGACTGTTGAAAACAAATCAGCGCCTATTACAAATAAACTAAATGATTATGCATTATTTTAATTTATTGACTGGTACATAATCAGTGTCATTTTGAGACAAACAAGGTATCATGCCATATCTTCTGGCTTGTATATAACAGGAATCATAAAGTAGAGTGCATTAGTTTTAGAACAGTTTATTAAAATTTAATGCATACTACAAATAAATATTCATATTCATATAGGCACGCATGGTATCAAGGTCGTACAAAATTAACTTAAATTTACTTTTAGCATAGAAGGATAACCATGATAATACTTTTTATTTACACAGGCAAATAAGACCTCCCCCTTGAGTAAAATTTAAAATAACAAGCGAATTGTAGTTATCACTAAACGCCTTGTTTACGGAGAGTATGAGTACTTTCTTTGTTTATTAAACATATTTGTTAAACACTTTAAGCTTTCGTTGGAAATAAATCATGCATGCAACATTGAAATGTTGAAATCTGAACATGTTTTATGAAACGTCAAAAATCATATATTGATAAAAACCTAGAGTATAAATACAAAACTCGCGCAAACTCCATTTGGATTTCTTGCATACGCGAAAAATACTTATATTTTTTATTCAGGTAGCATCAATGAAAATGTAGCATCAACGCATATTAAAGGGAATTAGACACGATTTGAGCTCAACATTTTTAAATTGTATATTTCCATTATTAAGTTTTAGAATGGTTTATATGGATATTTGTAATGCTTTGTCAAAATTTGAAAGTCACATATTGAGTTATAAGCAAGATACATATTTTGAAATTCTTTATTTTGTAAACAAAGCTCGGGCCTTGTTTTTGTTTGCATATGTATTTTATTCGTATATGTTTTAATAAAATGTTGCTTTTTTCTGTTGGTAATATTATTTATGAATTGAATCGGTTTACCTTGATTGCCACGAGACATTTTATCACAAGAATTGGTAATTCCATACTTTTCGATACTTTAAAGTTTGGAGAATCATTCAAAAGGCGCAAGTAACCATTTATACATAAAAATAGAAATAAAATTTTGATCTAAAATCCTGTGTAATGCATTATTTTTGGTTACAAAGTTTGTTTCATTGAACCCGTTTTGTTTAATCTTATAAAACTTAATAATTTACACGCAGAACAAATTCATTTTTGTGTTATAGCAGAAACACTTATTTTCCAACGACATTAATGGGTCTTATCAATTAAAAAACAAAACGTTTTCTTTTGATAGTTATTTCGACTCTTGTCAGCATCTTTAATCACATGTATACAATTTATGAAATTTAAAAGTAAACTCTTCAGTATACCATTTCTCTGTAGACCTTTATCTAACTAAGCAAAGACCTATTTATGTTGAATAGAAACATGATTTTGAAACTTTCAAACACACTAAGTATGTTTGCATTCATTTTAATGGTGCATTAATGTTATAATGAAAATACTTAAAACTAGGGCAGAGCTCGTTGCAAAGCCACGAGTACATGTAGATCTTCCGTTGTTGCTGCGAGTTGAAAATATATATGATTTGGTGTCAAACGATTATAATGACTAAACTTAAAGTTCTGCTTTCGTTATAAAAACGTGTTGTGTTTGAAAGCTTGTATTAAAACATGTTTTGAAAAAGACCGGAAGATGTTTTGAAAATGTTTTAGGAAAACTATTCGTCGAATACAGTTTGTGTAATCGTTTAAGAAATTCTTCAAACAATGAGAAGTTTAATGGCGAGTGTAATTTATAAAAGGTAGCAAGCATTGTTAAATACAGGTACTCATGATTCATGTCAGGCATTGCATTTTTAAAAGAAACAAACCTGCATACAAAACACGTAACCGTTTCTATATGAAAACTTCTGTATTTTAATCTTCCTAAATTTTAGAAGACTATGGGTAAGTTTGAAATTGTTGCGTACTGTTAAAATTTAGTAATAAAGTCAAATTTGATGGCATTTCTGAATATCTCTATAGTGAAGTGTGTGTCGTATGATATTATCTAATGATACATGTAGACTTGGACATTCAAAATAATAATCAGCTATCAAACCTCAGCGGGAGAATTATTCAAAAGTTAGCGTCTAAATTTTACAGTCAGTTCAAGCATATCTTTTAAAACATACACCATAGCATAGCATAACATTCAATTCTCATAGCACAGCATTGGAAGCTCATACCATAGCATTGGAATTTCATAGCAAAGCATACAATCTCATAGATTCCCATTCGTAATGTCATACCATAGCATAGCATACAACATTATTTTAATTCGGTTTTAGGTGCTTTTATTTAAAGGAATAAATGTTTACATTTTAAATTAGTGGTACACTTTGGCTATTTATCATTTTACTTCAAAATGTTTGGAACTCTTCTGTGTATGAAGACGTTTTTGTTCAAATTTCATAACATACCATAGCATAGCATATCATACCATATCATTTAGTCCTTCATTTGAATTTCTCATAGCATAGCATTGAAATCTCATAGCATATCTTTAAAATCGCATACCATAGCAAAGCATAAAATTGTAAAAGATATGCATGAAATGACTGTACACCAAATGGTGCTATTTCATAGAGACACCGCTATGTATCAAGAAATTTAAAGGGACTTGGACACGATTTGAGCGCAAATTTTTCAAAATTTATTTTTTCATTTTTGATATCTAGAATGGTCAATATGAATGTTTTAAATACTTTGTCAAAATTTGAAAGCCAAATATCGAGTTACAAGCTAGTTACAGAGGTTAGAATTCTTTGTTTTTTAAACAAAGCTTGAGTCCTGTTATTGTTTACATATATGTTGTATTGGTGTAAGTTTCAATCTAATGTTCTTCTTTGTCATTGATAAAATAAGTTATGAACACACTGAATATGTTTTTCTTGTTTCCAGAAGTTATTTTGTCCTTTTTCTGTACTTTGCATTATTTGTTAACAAATATAAGACTCGAGCTTTGTTTACATTACAACGACTTATTTCCACTGTATCTTGCTTGTAAATTGACTTCTAACATTCAAATTTTGGCGAATCATTCAAAATACACAGGTAAACTATTTTATACCTAAAAATCAAAAATAATTTTTTCATCTGAAATCGTGTCTAGGTCCCTTGAAGTTCCGTAAAAATCTAAAATGTGCAGATTTATAGGGGGTGAGTTGTTTGTTACATCAATTCATGTTTGTAACATTGGGTAAAGCATTGTTTAGAATTATGTAATTTAGATGACCGCAGATCACCAGTTCCCACGCGATGGATCTCCTTGGCCGATGTTCGAAGGATGAGTTACGTAATTGTTTACACAAAAGACTAGGGTCTATTGGTCGATTGTAACAGAATATGTGTTTGAAAGTCTTTATTTATATTATATATATATATATATATATATATATATATATATATATATATATATATATATATATGATTGCGCCCATGAGAAAAGGGCCCTTATCGCACTTTTTCTCAATTCCAGATTTTTGTGGATTTATACTCATAGTTGTCAGAAGATTAAAGTTATGAAGTTTCTTGAAGATCCAATAATTATAAATATCTTTATTTGGCATTTAAAGTTATGGATATTTTTTACCTATGACGCTGTTCACTTTGCGACGTAACGAAATTTCATCAACGTCATTTTTATGTTAGGTGTATAGCCCCATTGTTTTATTTGTTATAATCTTTGCTTTTGAAGATATCATTACTAAATTCTTATTTAATAATTTTATTAATAACTAATAATAATAATAACGCATTTATATCAATACATACATACATACATATATATATATATATATATATATATATATATATATATATATATATATATATATATATAATCAAGCCTAGAATGCCGCTTCCAGTTGGAGACGGTGAATTTCCAGTTTTCGTAATGGCGCCGTTTCTTGCGTTTTCCGGGCATGTAAAATATCAAAATCGTTAAAAAAGCCAGGAAAATGTCAGATATTTTGGACTACACTTGCTTGTGTTGTAAGAAGTACTTTATGCGCGGGATTTCTCATTCCCAATAGAGTAGATTTCATTGTGCTTTATTATTAATTTAACGAATGATTACGCCGATGATATTTTTTTTTACTTAATGTAACTGCATGATAATAGTTGAACACGGTAAAGATTTGAGCTGTATATTGTTATTCCAAATTCCAAATTTGATGGAATGCTTAATGCCTAACTATCGTATTTCTTATGATCAATCACATTTAAAAAAGTCAAATGGCAAGTATAAACAAGACATAGACCTAACTCTTCTTTGTTATCAAAACAAGTCTCGTTCCCTGGTTTGTTCATATCGGTCAACTTATCTAGCAATCGTTTCAATAATAGTTGTTCTCCTTAATAGTTTGTTTTGAAGAGAAATTTAAGTTTCTAGCGTTTGTCACATTCAATATTGTTTTAAATCGTGTATGGATGTACACCGTGTTTGCCCCAAGTTAAGAGTAAAGTTGTATATGTGGTATACAGTAAAGACGTTTCATGTGGTCTTGATATCAATATGTACTGTTATGCTTTCATGTTAAATACTGAAATCTGATTGGTTTAGACGCAGTTGAAAATCCGTTCTCTTACCCTCAGCGTTAGCAACACGCTTGGTAACGGGCCGACAGAACGAATTGTTACATGCGCATAAACTATGCGCGTACGGTTCGCCGTTAAATTCATGTCATTTCTATATAAAAGCAGTAAAATTTTCTCTAAAATTAAGGCATTCAATATAATAAAATAAATAGTGCCTGTTTGGGAGGGTAACAGTTGAAATTGACACCCCGAGAAAACCATTGTCAACCTTCGCGTCGGTTGACAATGGTTTTCTCGGGGTGTCAATTTCAACTGCTACCCTCCCAAACAGGCACTATTTATATAATATTATATTAGTTCAGTTTATTCGAAAAAAAATGAGTTATATGTATACGTGACAATAGAGATGAATATTAAAACTTTCATTTAGTGTCATTTACTAGTATATTTTTACACTTTAGACATATACTGCTATACGCAGCTATGTTAAGGCTGTCCGAAGCTAAATTTATATCGGAAAACGATACTGTTTTAATTATCGAATAAACACTTTAACCGTGCGATTTTCTTGAAATCTTTCTTACATTAATAAACAGCGATATCTAACAATATATTTGATGCATTTTTGTGACGGCATATGTTGTTCTTAAGCACGTGACGTGCGTATCCTAACACAGCGTATGATCTATATAAATGGCATCGGCGCAAGTAATAAATGACATTAAATCAAATATATTTTGATTAAAAATCCTTCGATAAGTAATGAATTTTGCAGTTCTTGCTAGGGGTTCATATAAATATTTCGTTTATTTGAAATATTGTCAAAACATTGCGCCCCATTATCGAAATTAGGCATATTTTTACTTTTTAAGCTCGAATTACACAATATTGTGTAAATTAATAGGTTTCCCCCAGCATGATTAACATTGGTACTTATTTTCTCTACCAGTTTCACGCGAAAAATACAAAGATTGCATTGATCTTTCACTTGCGCCAAGCTGTTTTTTAACATGCATAAAAATATCTCTATTCATTAGTTTACACGTAGCACAGCGAATCTCCAAACCATTAGTTTATAAATAGTCATTTAGCTAATACGAGGCTTTAAAACTGCCGATTTTTTTATACATGTACTAAATAATGATAATAGTGAATTTAGTATAACTAGTACATGTATTTAAAACAGCATCTATGTAAATGAATCACGCCGCTTTATAATATTCAGTAAAATTCACGTATTTCGTTACGATACATTCCCTGAGAACTATCTAAAGGAATGCAGATCGTGACGTCAATGTTAATTATAACGTTATATCGTATGAAGTTCAGACAAGTGACTTTCTACACATCAATTCGGGCAGCCTTAACATAGCCGCGTAGTGATACCGATACTATATTAACATGGTGTAGAATGACCCTTGCTATAAAACAAAGTTTTAGATCATTTAATTCATTCTAAGGAATTGTACTAAAGTTATATACCAGTTTGTTCACAAAAGTCTTTCTGCCTTTCAATTTTGAATTTTTCTAGACCCGATTTATAACTACAAGAAATCAAAGCTCATAATTTCAAACTCATTTTGAGGAACTGTTGAAACAATTTCATGAAAATATGTACATTTCATTTGTGACTAGTATGAGCCTCAGGGTTAATTATGGTTATAATGTTCGAAAATAATGTCACTGTTTGTATCATGATTTGTTTTTTTATTAATATCTAATAAACTAAAATAGAATGAAATGCAACAAAAGGCATTTTTTACTACTTCCATGAAAACGAAAACATTTTATTTAAAACTTTTTAAAAAAGTCCACCAATTCCAGGTAAAACTTACGACTGTAGCCTGATGTTTCTAAAACACTAAAAAAAACTATATGTTGAGGAACTCGTTTTTGTGGAAATTGATAGAATGCTTCTATCCTGTTACTTTCTCACAATAAATTACAAAACCCTGCAAAAAAAAAAAAAGAGAGAAAACCCTGAAGTCAAATGTTACGTTATATAAATCTTCACGTAATATTTTTAAACAAGGGTAGTTGGTGTAACGTCACAATGGAAATCGAGTTATCTCCCTGTAACCGTTATCCTCATTATCAGAGTCATTGTGTATTAACTATTTTTTTTATGTTATCGACGTATATAAAAATTAAATGATACTTTTAAAGGATTTTTCTAAAATAAACTATCAAAAGATTAAAAGTCCAATCAGTTAACCTCTCTTTGTAAATCCCCATTAACTAGTTGTATTTTAATGTTCTTTGGGTTGATTCTTTTTTTAATTAAATGAATATATATATATAAGTCACTCGATATTAAAATCAGTAATATTTTAATAAATACCTTAAGTTTTAAAAAGTATAATATTTTTCATTAATAAGAAAAATGGACATTTTGATCCTTTTCAACTTTCACTTTGCAATATCGCCTCTAAATGGGCGATCTAGCAAACATGATATCAAACACATAATACCACGAAAACCTAATTTATCAATAAAATAAACTCCGTTTTAAATTAATTAGACTGGACATTTTTAGACTATTTTTTAAAAATATTTATCTTCTGACACATACTTTTTTATCGTGTTTACGAGAAAACCTTCTATTTCGACGAAAAATACACGTGATGGCACATTGATGATTTCGTTTAACCAGAGTATGAACCATAATCGAAATAATCTACACTGATCACAGTCCTGATCCTACAGACCCAAATGTTAAACCCGTCAAGCGCAGGAACTGTACGTCCGTCCCTTGTACATACGTAAATGATTGCATTGAATCGCCTTAAGTCATTCAATCAATTTATAACCTACACTGATCACAATCCTGGTTCCTACAATCCTAGACCCATCCTGATTACAAGAGCATCAGTTACATCCGTCAAATGTCGGGAACCTGTCTCCATGACTGTACTTACTAACATTATACTTACACTCTGTGTAATACATGTGATATTTTTTTTTGCAGTTTCGTATTTCCAAAAAACAGATTAACATGTTTCAATTAAGATTCAATTCAGATTTAGAATGACAAAGATATGCTATTAAGTCACATTATTTTTTAATCAATGATATAATTATATAAATACATATGCTACAATAAATGTTTGTATTTCATTTTGTTGTGCGAAACGTTGATCGGTGATTTAAGGAATAGGTTATTTTAAATCCCCGCTTACTTTAAAAAAAAAAACAAATAGTGAAAGTAGCGAGTGAAACATAACGATAACGCGGGCTATGTTTTTTCTGCGATGTCACTACCTTCAAATTTCACTTGAATCATCAAAGAAGCATTTTATTGTTGAAATATTTCATGAATATAACAAAATAATTGACACTATTCAGGTCTTCCATAAAGATCATTAGTAAAGATATACAGTCGGTTGACGTTAGAAATATACTTATGTTATTTATTGCACTAAAGGTACAGACCCTGAAACGTGCTATTACACCAGTTGCACGGTTCAGTTCGGTACGCTTTGTGAACGGTACGTTTCGCTTTGTTAACGGTACGATTCGTTTCGTGAACGGTACGGTTCGCTTCTTGCACGGTACGCTTTGCTAAAAATAGCTGCACGCTTCGTGAACGGTTTGCGCGCTTTATTAATGAGGTAGGCGTGGCCTGAACGCTTTGAATTTTCTAGATATAACTTTGTTTAGTTTTTGCCCGATAAACTTCAGCAACTTAGTAATTATGACGAGCCTTTTTTCTTTATTTATATGATATATTACAAATGTATTTCAATTTAATTAAAATCAGAACTTCCATCCGTTCTCCCGTTTTTGATATATGTACGTTGCGTGAAACCTGTACTCGCTGAAAACGGCCGGGAAGCGGAGGATAGTTTTAATTTTGAATAGTTTGTTATTATTCGTATTTAATTTTAGATAAATGCAATTATTACAACAGATTAAAAGAACTGATTGACTTTAATCCGATATATGTTTGTTTTTTGGGCGATCTGGCGATAATTTTAACAAGCATCTTAATATTATTATTTCTATACATGTACTTGTATTGAAGTCATTAAATATTTCAAATGCATTTAAAATTGCTATGAAAATTGCCCCGACTTTTTCCGATATTTCTTTGGTTTCCTTTCTCGCTGTCTTGATTGTTGGCTAGTTGTTATATTTACAAGCATCTTTCTATTTTTGTATTCATAATTCGTATGTTAATTCTTTATTGCGTACTGTTGCCAATCAAATTCCCCTGGTGAATAGACAATGTAAAAACACACGCAATTAATGATAATATAAACAATGAGTTTCAGTGTAGAAATCTTGAAATAAACTATTTTAAAGTTTTTCGACACGGATTTTTATTCATTTAAATATTGATTCTATGATTTCTGCGCTTGATCGTATACACAGATCACACCTACATGTAACCCGTCATCGCTTCTCTTACCTGAAATAACATCGCGTGTATACTTAGTCAAAATATGACTATTAGTTTTTGTTATTCAGTTAAAGTGAAACTATACATGTACATCTACCATATTTCTTACGATAAATTATTATGTACACAACTGGATACACACAATAAGTCAATAGCTTTTAATGGTGATATTTATCATTTTGTTGGACAAGTGTCCGCTCTTCACTATATGCATGCGATTTAGCTGACGTTTTACAAATGCTGGCTAACCTGTTTATATTTCATTTGTCTTTTTACCCACAAACTTGTTGTAAGCAGGACACGGAAAAATACCCGGCAATCAACAACTGAATGCTTATAGTGATAAATATATTAAGAATCTATCTAGTTGCAAAAAAAATATGACAGCGATGGATAGAGTCTCTGATCGCCAGTACATGAGTTATAATCATGAAGTCGGAACGAAATGATTGTTTAATAATTTTAAATAGGAGCACTCTTTAAATTAAGGATTTTAGAAAACATAAAACTAAAACGTTTTTATTCGATAATTTTCTTCTTGCAATGTAGGAGGAGCCAAGTAGCGCGCGGCGCATGGCATGATCTGTACTACTATACTTAAACTGATTGACAGGCGAAGCTAAAATAAGTGCTAAAATAAAATCCCGCTCAAAAGACCGACTATAAAAACCTAAAGCAAAACAATGGCTCAGTGATAAAACTTTAATTAAAGTAATATAATTAACAAACAAACTCTCTCTCTCATACTGATATAACACGTTATGATTCAATGTGTGTTAAAGCAACTAACAACTTTATATAAATATATATGTATAATTAGTTTATTATTTATGAAAAACTGATTTATTAAGTTAATTCCCGACACTTATCATTTCACAACTTACGACAAACACATGTACATGTATTAACAGTTTATGGCGCTATGTAAAGAAAAGATTAAGGTCTAAAAAAGGAAATTAGATTAAAACATTTTTTTAACGGTTTTAAAAAAAAATAACAGCATTCAATTAGTATGTGTTACTTAATCCCGTATAACTAAAATCTAGCAAAATATTGAACTTATCTGGTCAGCGATAATCTCGGTCCGTATTCATCGAAACACATAAGTCAATAAGCCGTATATGGAAGTTGCACGCTTATTGCACGGTACGGTACGCTTTTTTGGCCGTTTTGGGGCGGGTCTTGCATAAATTATATTGCACGCTTTTTGCAGGGTACGGTTCGTTTTGTGAACGGTACGGTTCGTTTTGTGAACGGTACGTTTCGTTTTGTGAACGGTACGGTTCGTTTCTTGCACGGAACGGTACGGTTCGTTTAAGAGGTGTAGTAGCACGTTTCAGGGTCTGTATGTTCATTTAAATACCCAACAAGGATCAATTGGAATATTAATAAGGTGCCGTTGTGTAGATAACATTTTTACGAAGTGTCGAAACGAGTCAGATGTATTTTTTTGTCCTATATATTTTTTATGTCCTATATATTATTTTATTTTTTTTATCACTCGAGGTAAGACTTTTGAACATTTTTGTTTCGTTTAATATTAGGATACAAAATGAACGAATTTGGTAAAGATGCTTACCTTTATTAACATAATTACCCCCCCCCTCTCTCTCTCTCTCTCTCTCTCTCTCTCTCTCTCTCTCTCTCTCTCTCTCGTCTTCTTTTGATACGTTTTAAAATTTATTTCAATATCTACAACAGTATATAGATGTCGTATGAAAATAATAAATTCATAAACAAGATTAAAATACCGTAGATCATAAATCTCAAAATGGGTGTGTATAAAAAAATATATATTTAATTATATAAGTTTACTTAATCATTAAAAAAAAAAACTCAAATATTTGCTTTATGCGGAATATACATTATTATACAACATACGTATATATAACATAATAAACCTTACATACTAAGCATATATCTGTGTTTTGTTTACATTAACTTAGTTAAAAACTATAGAGAGCGAAAGTAGATTTTTGCCATTACTTTTCTAATATATTAATACTGTTGTATTAGGGTTAAATAGGTGTTAATGACATTTTGTTCGGTTGAAAAACTCATACTTCTTTTATACTACTCATACTACGATTATAATGCTGTTTGAAAACAATACTGCATTTTCAATGTTTTTTCACTATATCCTTAACTACTGCCAACAAAATGCAGGCAATAATGCAATGTTACATATATTAAAAACCAGTCTTAAGAAAATTAGCATATGATTACAGTACCTTATCTAATAAATTGGATAGTATAAAATATAACTGATAGTATAAATTCATCATGTGTAAAACAAACTGTTCCGGTTCTTTATATCAGTGTAAATATACATGTACGTGGAAATGTTGACGACTCTTATGAACTCATTTTTCTTAATTATCTTAGATATGCATAAATATATTACGTTAGATCACTAACTCAACAATCTTTATTTTTTATTTTGAGCATGTATTATAGGAGTGTTATCAACCTGAGGTAGTGTTATCGTTAAGGGTCCTACACATCTTTGTGAAAAAGCATATCAACCCAAACATCTATATTCCTTATAGAAATTGAATTTGAGCATGCTTTCGATTTTAAATTGGAAGAAACAATCCATTGCGGGAATTAGTTAACTTTTGTTTATAAATTTATCGCTATTTATTGAAAAAAATACCCACAAAAAACAAAACAGGAACACACAGAAAACACAAAAAACCCCACCAAAACACCACTCACGACCCCCCCCCCCCTTCCACTGCCAAAAGAAAAAGAAAAACGAAAAAAAAAAACCATAAAGGCCCTGCTGTATTTAAACTCGGGACCAAAGCGTGTTTTGTCCGAAGCTATACTTATTGCGCCACGGAAATAGAACCAGATATGGTGAAAAAAAAATGGAAAATTAAAAATAAACTCGTTTTAAAAAATAAGGTACACACAAAAGCATATGGTATATTCTTTTAAATCATTATATAAAATGACAATTAGTGCAAGCTAATCCTAGGTAAGTCAATCGGTTTGAAACGTAATTACTTTAGCCTTGAGCCTTGATTGTTACAAAATGCATATGCGATACCTCTCACCCAACTGATTACATGAAGTATTTATACATTGTATATGTTGAAATGACTCTCTGTAAACATTGAAAAATCTGTGTTAATACCAAGCAAATTGTGAAAAACATAAAGTCATCAATTGTAATGCCTATGTTCTAATATTGTTTTATTTAGTTTTTGCTAATGGCCCTGTAGAACTTATCAACGAAGATGCTTTTCAAGAGGGGTTCTGCCACTTGAGTCCCATGAAGCTAAAATTTCGTTTCAACTGTACAGTGCAAAGCGCTGCATTTAGCATCGTATACAACACTAGTTTACAAGATGCCAACATCTTTTGGAATGTTTTTGGGATTATAACAACACTGTCCAATGTACTTCTACTTCTGGATATTCGGATAGTGCCAGTGGATTCTGGGATACTGCCAATAAAACATTGTTGTTAAAGTCTATATTCAACCATAGAACACACGCCGGGCACAAATTAAGAGTTTACTTCAAGTGTAACGAAACCACTTTATTTCAACAACACTTTCTACTCAAGCCATGCCGTAAGTAATATTTCGTACACAACCTATATAGAAAAGTTGCAATATGTACATACGTTTAATTCAATATCTTTTTTCGTTAAATATTTATAAGTATATGATGATAGATCATTCCTAGGATAGTTATATATATATATATATATATATATATATATATATATATATATATATATATATATATATATATATATATATATATATATATATATATATGGAAAAAAGAAACTGTGCATTGTAAATTTTAGTATAATTTTTCTATATCGTTTGTATTTATAAAATTTAAACAATCGATAATGGTATTGTTTTTGACAATATCGGATGGTTACCGTCCGGGTGCACGGACTTTTTCATGGTTAGTGAGCTTTACGGGCCAATATTGTTTGGAATAAGAACTGTAAAAGATTTGTTTAAACTTTTTTTGTTAAGGAATCATTTAACTTTCAACAAAATTTACCCCTATGTCATGCCACTACTCAACGAAAACCAACGTAATCGTGCTGTTAGGATGCTGCAAGCTGAAATGGCACAAAATACTGTAGCAAGACACTTTGGAGTTCATCGGAACACCATCCAGTTATTATGGAGACGTTTTCAACAATCTGGCAACACCCAGGATCGACCGCGCTCTTGGCGACCTCGTGTGACGTCAAGTCAACAGGACAACCACATTAGACTTGTGCATCTGAGAAATCGTTTCCAGACAGCAAGTTTGCCCGTAGCATTCCAGGGCTTCGACCAATTAGTCCAAGAACTGTGCGTAATCGTCTGCGCGAGCAAAACATCAGACCAAGACGTCCAGCGGTGTGTCCAGTACTGCTTCAACGTCATCGTATCGCCAGACTAGCGTGGTGCACACGACATCTGCGATTCAGAATACAGGACTGGGCCAATATTCTGTTAACTGATGAATCCAGATTTCATTTGGATAGCAGTGACGGCCGTTGTAGGGTGTATCGTCGCGTTGGGGAGCGTTACCAGGACGCTTGTGTTGTGCAACGTCGACAATTTGGTGGAGGTAGCGTTATGGTGTGAGGTGGAATATCAGCACGTGGAAGGACCCCTCTACAAATGGAAGTCTCACCGGCGTACGCTATCGAGATGAAATTATTCAGCGTCATGTGATACCCTTCATACAGAGACATCAAAATCACATCACTCTGCAGCAAGACAACGCAAGGCCACACGTTGCACGTGTAGTCAGGGACTTGTTTGTTTAACAGAATGTCGATGTCTTGTCTTGCCAGCTGTTTCCCCCGATTTGTCACCGATCGAGCACGTCTGGGATGAAATGGAAAGACGTTTACGCCGTTTACCAAATCAGCCAGTGACATTGGCTGATTTAGGCCAGGCTTAAACCAACATCTGGAACTACATCCCTCAAACATTTCTGAACACTTTAGTGGCATCAATGAGGCGTCGCTGTCAAGCATGCGTGAACGCAAATGGTGGTCACAGGCGTTATTAAGTTTGTTAATTCAATTTCAAATAACAGTGACTTTCGAATGTGCTGAAATTGACGTTATTCGACGTTGACATTAATGTGTTATGAGATGTTGTTACGAATACATGTGTTAACAGTATAACAAAAATATAAAATTTGTTCATTGAAATTTTTATTTTTTTTCATATATTAAATAATGCACATTTTCTTTTTTTCCGATAGTATACAAAAAACATGATTAAAAATAATGCAATAGAGACATTGTACTTATTAGCATTGCGTTTTTTCACTTCAAAGTAAACAGAAAAATTCACGGATTGCTTTTTGCTTGTTGCATACATTTGGTTTGGCAGTAGTAATTTTTAGTATTTTATTGTACAATATAATGACAATGGAATAACAATCTTTGAAATGTGTTTATTAATATTAAATGGTTTCAGGATTACCAAATGGTATCAGGTACGTTGGCAATTACACACGTGACATGGCATTCAGCTGTACATTGCATGGTGCATCATATGAAATCACAAATATAATAAATATTTCAGGTACGACCTTCTCTCATTAACAAACGTTTGAACATTTCTTTGAAACTTTCTTTGATTGATTTTAAAAATAATTTTATTTTTTATTTAGGCCACGGTCTAGCGTCTGATTCCGGTTACACAAGAATCAGCTTTGAAATGATCTTTATTTCTGTATTTATTTTTTTACGAAAAATAAAATTATAGGAGTGTTTATTACATTTATTTACAGTTATTTTCTTTACAATGAATAGGAATACTTTTCATTTTCCCCATATATATATATATATATATATATATATATATATATATATATATATATATATATATATATATATATATATATATATATATATATATATATATATATCAAATATTCACATAAAATACTTATCAAACAATGATAAATTACAAATAAATTGAAATGAAAATGAGAAATTGTAGAAAAATTGCAATTTATCATGTTTGAACCGAGATCCCGATTGGAAAAAAAATGATGCCGAACAGAATTATTTCAAAATTGAAATTTTACAAAAACACTGCAGTTTATTCTGAGTAATTGATATGCATTATTTAATCAGTAAATGAATAAACCATTTTACCGCTAAACAACCTGGAATTTATACAGATTTGTGATACATTCCAACTTTATATGATTTTGTTCGAAATCAGTTTATTTACAATCGGGATCGGTTCAAATTGAAGATTTTCCAAACTTTCTTTAATTTCACTATTCCGTTTCAATGCGAATGACTGTTTATTTGCAGTTTTTATCCATAGGTTTAAAAAATATCTACAATTCTTGAATTTCATTTTCAAAAATATTTTTTTTTCAAAATTATTATAAAGTTTATTTGGCTGTCCTTGGCATGTATTTGTATATAATTGTTTTGCGCATTACCTGATACCAAATTATAGGCTATAAATATCTTGTTCGCAGCTAAAACGATGTTTCCGGTTTCTATTTAAAAAAACAAAAATTCATATAAAATAATTGGAAGCCAATATCGGTCTCATCTTTGTATAATCATTTTTCAAAAATGTTTCTTTATCGATCCAACAAATAATGCATTGGTGTGTCGAGCCACCTTAAATTGAAAGTCCGTTAACTCAGACTCGTTTACCAACAAAAACTTATACATCATCGGCAATAAATGAAGTTTTATATTTATCTAATGACGATTTGGATAAAACTTAGTTTAAATTGTTCTTAACGGCAGTTTACCGTGTATGCAAGTTAGAAATAAAAATCGATGTATTTACGTGCTCGAGTGACACAGGATCAAACTTGAGCGTAACCAATCAAACAAGAACGTATTTTATTTGACTTTTTTTTTAAATAAAACTTGCGTGCGGCAAAATTTAAATGCGCCAATGTATTGGCACTTGCGTTTGCGCTAAAATACGTATGCGCCAAATTTTCTCGTTTTCCAGTATGACAAACTTTTTGGGAATAGGGGCTGTGGTAC
The DNA here is from genome assembly GCA_020458035.1 of Magallana ariakensis. Lineage (NCBI taxonomy): Eukaryota > Metazoa > Mollusca > Bivalvia > Ostreida > Ostreidae > Magallana > Magallana ariakensis. The sequence continues at coordinate 82,821,494 of CM035811.1, forward strand.
CACATAACCACACAAAAAGAGCAAACAATTCAGAATTATAATACATGTTCACTTCCTTCGTACAAAAAAAACACGTATATAGTAGAATATTGTTTTTAAGATCAAGGGTACTAAAACTTCTGAAATTAATATTTTACCAAGAAAAGAGAATATGCATACAATGATTGATTGTGCAATGATCCCTGTGTTTTAATCAAACACATTCATATAGATTAGTGTATTATGTTTATTAAAACAATTTAAAAATAGCATTACAATGTTTTAACCTGCAGTCCTTTCACAAACAAAGTGTATGTACACGACTGAACACATCAACCTACTCTAGAGCTGAGTAATTCCAGATGAGTTCGATTACAAAGTAGGTTGGCTATTGGGTTAACTTCACTTTTGAATCGTATTGTTACGTTTATGTCAAGATTGTGGAGACGACTTATAATGCCAATAATTTAATTAATTTGATAAAAATAAAATCCTTACAGCAAAATTTTAACATGCACAGTTTTGTGCATTAGTTTAAGTACTTGAATGGTCTACCACTAGTGGAAACACATTTATCAATATATTCGATCAGAGCTTACTATTTATTCAAGATATATTACTGTTATAGTCAGGTACATGTAATCTATACACAACTAAAATATAGTTCTATTCATGATCAGCAGATACAACGTTACAACAAATGTTGATGTATATGTAATACGTGTTAGAATACAAAATTTACGTAACATGAATATATAATAGCACCTTTTCCAAGAAATGTAAATATGAAGCATTAATAGTCCTACGCTATATGCCTCCTCAGTCTTTTTAACGAAAATATAGGTCACTCTTCGATTGGCATTTTTTTCACTGATGCATACTGCTTATATTATTACAGCAATAATATTACTGTCATGATTATTGTTCGTTAGTTATAACACAATCTCTTATTTATAGTGTGTGTGTGTGTGTGTGTGTGTGTGTGTGTGTGTGTGTGTGTGTGTTTCTGTTTTTTTATAGGGGTTGTAGGGACAGCAGTGGTGAAAGAGAAATATGGCGGATAGTGCCTATTTACGAGCGGTGTTCAGCTTTAAATAAACAAATTTAAGACGTACAAGGTATCCCGCCATTTCTCCTGGTTTGTGTATAATATGAATCTTAAAATAGAATGTATGTAGTTTGAAAAACAGTGTTTCGTATTTATAATATAGTGTATGATACTAATGGATGTTTATATCCATATAGGCACATATGACATCAAGATCAAGACAAAATATTTTGTTTCACTTTATACAAAGAAGGATAACTGATAACATGCTATTTTCAAAGATAAATATGATTTAAATTAACAAAGAAATTGTCGTTATAAATTACGCATTGGTTACATATTGTAAAAGTATTTTTTTTATAGAACACAATTGTTTAACAATTGCTTTATTTGAATTGATTATGAACGTAACATTGAAACAGTCAAATTAAAACACGTTTAATAATACTTCAAAATTTGATTCAAATGAAAACCTAGACTAGAAATGAAAACTCGCGCGTAACCCAACAACAAGCTATTGAGTGAGCCAAATTAATTGTTTTTGTTTTCCAAAATGTGAAAAAGTAAGTAACAAGTAACACATCTATATACTCACAATTTTCTCATAATGAAATACATAATTATGGTTGCGTTTTTTGTTCAATGCAAACTAATTGAACCCATTTTTATGGTACAAAACTAACAAAACATAAAAAATCAAAACAAAACACATCTTTCAACTCTTATAGAAGCAAACACTACTTGCAAACAACATCAGTCAACCTTAAAAATCACTTAAGGTTTTTGAGAATCTGGTTAGCACTGTATTGTTAGTACAAATTATGGCGCTTAAAAGTAAACTCGTTTTCTTATTTGATCAACATCAAACTGGACAAAGCAATATTTTATGTTAACAAGAACTACAATTTGGAACAAACATTCAACCACCCTAACAATGCTTGTATGAGTTTGAATGGTGCATCTCAATGATATTGTGAGGGAGGACTGAGTGTTCATTAGGTAAAAATTAACTTTAAAAAGTTTAAGATTTTTTTTCCATTCCAACGACTGCAACAGATAATGGACCAGTCATTTAATTATTATAAATGGAAGATGTATACATTGAAGAGCATTAACACGCATGTCACCCAAGCTTTAAATGACAAAGTTTATTGTATCAGAACGAGGTGTTTATACCTTTCGGATTCACAGTCAGACGATTTTATTACGCATAAAAAGAAATTTGATACAACTTGAAGCTTTGGAAATATACCTGCACCTCTCTCTCTCTCTCTCTCTCTCTCTCTCTCTCTCTCTCAAATTTTTTTTAATTTTCAATGTTATTTTTGGGAGAATTTTGGTAATCCAAATTGAATAATACATTATTGAATAATAAAAAAGGAATTTATCAGAAACATTAACACTGATTTAAAGAAAAATGGCTTTACAAATCACAAAAGATGATTCCCGGAAATACTCATTTTTTTTCAAGTGTTATCTGATATATAAAACACCAAGAACCAGATCAATTCAAGTAAAGTGTATGCAAGTATTTAGAATTGGAAGTAAAAATACGGGTTAAGGTCTTGCATTAAAAATGTTTTTTTTATGAATAAGAACAGCTTGGGATCAAACATTTACATGACATGTGATGATAACGAACAGTCCAAATGAAAATTACAAAACAGGAGCAGAGCAAACACGTATCTCTTAAAAAAAATAGAGGTAAGATCAGGTGCCATGGAGAAATTAGCATCCTCTGCCGACCGGTCACACCCGCCGTGCGTCCAATGTCATGCAAATTATTCCTGTATTCTATAAAAAGAAATACGTTAAGAGAGAGAAAAAGAAACAAATTGACAGTGAGGCGCATTAAGCTGTTAATGAATAATATAAAGAATAAAAGAACGATTTTTTAATCGTATGCGTTATTGCACATATCTTAAACAATTATTAAAATTCCCACAAAGGTAATCAAAACTAACATTCTTTTTTTCATCCTTAAAAATTAAAAAAAAAAACACAACTCCTTGTTTATCAGAGGGGAAAGGGGCACACCGTACATATTTAAAACGTTTACAAACAATTTATTGGTGGAAAAACCCATCAACAAAGTACTACCTCTACCTAATAGGAAAAGAAACTTCCACAATGATATGAAGTCAGAGATGGAACCATATTTTTTTTACCTGAGATTAGTCATACCCTATATATAAAGAGGAGTGAAGTTGTAGTGATTACAGCTGGTCCTAGGCATATTATGATCAAGAAGTAAAACTCCTTTTAATTCCAAGTAAAGTGTAGGTAACATGGGGGATATGCAGTTTCATTTTGACACATACCATTTTGAGATAAACTTTTAGTCAGGATATGGGTGTGTCTAAATACTTTTCATGGAAGCCAGACTAGAACCGGATTAGTCAGTATAAAAAATACACAGCTTCCTATAGTCTGTCCAAAGATATTTATGCAGCACATTTGGACGATTTTTAATTGTGGTTTAAATTCCACAGATGATTAATGAATCACAGTAATAAGTGGTATCAAAGTAAATCTGACGGAAATCCGGTAGATATTGAATTTTACACATCATGCATGTATTTTTACGTAATTTGATGGCAAATGGAAAATCCAGTTGCATGAGTGTCTGATAAGAAACGTTTATATTTTTTATGATGAGCGTATATTTTGCCACCTTATTTAACTCTATTCTGATATTATAAATTTAGGTTATTGTAGGTGGTTAAATTGTATAAAACAAGAATACTTTTATGTACTTATTAAGTTTGAAACCAACTTTGATTGCATTGTAGATAGTTCTATCATTTTAAGAGCCATTCTCTGTAAGCATTTAAACATTTGTATAGGAGGTTTGACAGGCATAGTCACCGATGTTTCTCAAATTTTATTATGAGGCATATTATCGTATACCTAATTTAAAAACACCAAAAGTTAATTGCTAGGCAACTTCGTTACCTTGAATACATATACCCATCATTCAAATGGTCTTGATTTGTACTGAAAACACACTTTTTCTGTTCAAAAATTTAATTTAATTGAATATGTTGTGATAAATTTTTATCAAAGTATCAAAGCACCTCATCTTATCTACTCAATTATACATTAAGCAAAAAAAAATATTTCTTTCATTATTGTACAAAAGGCTTAAAAGTACTTGGTTGACAGCTTTGGGAATAACCTAAAAATGAGTAATTTTTAATAAAAGCCGGTAAATTCTTGCCGACAGGTTGAGGTTGATGCAAACCGACATCACTCCTGAAATGACTGTGTCTTCTGTTATTAAAAACAATAAAAACATGAAGGGGGAGTTACCTTAAAATTGTTGTTTCCATGGAAACAAATATGTATATTTCACAATTTACAAACTTTTTGGAACTCTATGATTTATAAATATGTGTTAATTATATCATTTTAGGAAAACAAAATGATTGGAATTTTTACATATATAATACATCAAGAAAATTATACTATTTTTGACAACTTAATGAATCTAAGTAAGAAATATTAACGACCGTTACCATAGAAACCTTCAAAAGAATTTCATTCAATTCTATAATCAACTCCTTTAGTATCTTTGTTTTTTATTTCATTTTGACAAATGTATATAAATACAAATTGAAAAGAAGTAATAAATAAAAAGTATATTTTGATAAACTAATGTTCTATTTTAACTGGTTACTATGGAAACACTTTTATGAAAAGGTCATAAAAAACAATATGCTACATGTACATGTACTCATTCTTCATGCAACAATACGGACTATTCTTTCCTTGAAACTACATTTGCATTCTAAGAAATTTAATTAAGGTTTCCAAATAAATTATAGTTATTATCAATTTTAACTTGATAATAATTCAATTGTAATTCATACTAGCATAATTATTAAGAAATCCTTGCCATATTCTTTTATAAAAATAACCTTGTTAAACCCTTTACTCAAGTCTTGATATGTCATATACTATGGTCAATAGTGCCGAGGTAATAAAATCATACATCTGCATTTTACTTATCAATAATTTTAGTGAAATCTCTTTGAGTACTCAATAAAAAAGCTAAAAAATTACCGTTATTTAGAAGAATACCAATCGGTTAGGTTGCTACAGCATCATATGTCTTGTATCGAAAATACAAATTATACAAAGTTGTCACATGAGAGCAGACAATAAACATTTAGTTCAAGTTGATTCAACATCATTTATTTAACTTGCACTCTATGAATGAAGAAAAAAACAAAGAAAGCCAAGGAGAAATAAAAGAGGGTTCAGATAAAGTATTTTACTGGTGTCTGTAATGACCTTGACCTATTTTTGATAAACTTGTTTGAGGTCATACCACCCATAACATGGAGACATTTCGTAAAGTGTGTCAATAATTTGCCAAAAGCAAGGGATTATAAGCCTAAACTGGATTTCAAGATGTTGTATGACCTTTACTATTCGACCTTAAAACTTGCTTCAAGGTCAACACACTATTTGTACCCTGTACCTCTTTATTTTAAGTATGAACCAGAAAGGGTCAAGAGGGGCTTTTACACATCAGTTATGCCTGTAACATATGAAACTTGGGTGAAAGTCAATGCACATTCTTTACCGGAAGGCACTAAGGCACTCGGACGGTAATATATTAGTCAGATTGTGGAAGAAAAGAGTAATCAAACATTGAAATCTTTGACGATAAAATACAGTTAGGACAAAATATCTTCAATTGCAGATTTAAAGTTGTCTTTGGTTTCTTCATATACTGCAGCTTCATAATCAGTAGAACAAGACTTCTTGTCTTTATGAAAGAGTCTAGAGAAAAATGAAGAAATTTGTTGACCAGATATGAATTCTTCTCTAGAAAACTTTCCACACACTCTCATTTGCTCAGCTGCCAAATAAGGATCAACTTTGTTTCCAGTAAACTTTCCAATGTTGAATTTCTCCACAATGAACCCCTTCTGTTTTAAAGAAAATGGGACTCGACTCCGAGTTCTTTAATTGTCCATCCCAGAAGAAGAGATTTTTTACATTCCTCTCTTCTCCAGGACATACAGTTGAAAGCATCAATTCAAAACATGTCTTCGCTTTATTGATATAACGTTGCTTGGTTCTTACAATTCAATTTTGTATGTGAACTTTGCATTCTTTTATTGGACTACATGTACCACCAGAAAGAGACAAAAATATATTCAAGTCCTCTTATTTTAAAAGAGTAAGAAACTGATGCTTCCGATGCCTGAGACAGTGAAGTTTCCTGGCTGAACTGGGAAAATCTCTAAAAAGTTGCTGTCTACAGTTGTGACATATTCCTATTGAAAATAACAATACGTTGATTTAACTCTCAATCTGTCCTTAAAGGACATATCGCATGTTGTTCAATTTTCGGAATTTTAAAAATAAAATCATTGTATACTCATTAAAAATGAAGTTTATCATCGTTGACACAAAATAATCTGGCTTATACGTTAGTTTGAAGGCGATGAAATTCAAATGCCGCGATATGCATATTTCTCTCTCGATCTACCCGCCATTATGTGTGACGTCACATGCGACCTCGAGCGAGAAGGTGCTGTTAGCCGTCCAAGTAATTGGATTAGATTTAAACGACAATTATACTTATTATCACCTATGAAATTTCCGATGACGGGACATGGTGGTGTTTTACGTCTCCTGCGGGTGTTCTAGCGGTCAAAAATGGGGATTTTGACTGTTGATTTTTTAGTTTCCCTTAAGAAAGTAAGCGGAAACCTTGTATCAAACAGGGGCCTATCTGTCGACGAGAGGATTTATAAATAAATATTTAATAAATATATTACTAATTATATGGTATATTTTTGTGATATTAGTTTCCTAAACAAATCGTATTTATTTTCCAAAGAGAAACGTAGCAGTTTATGAACAGCCTGTGTACAAAACGCATGTTCATCGGAGAAAAATAACAAGAGAGGACGCCATTTTAGATAACGCCTCGCTTCATTATCTGTTTTCTTATTGATATTGTTAAACTATACATACAGTACCGTCAACGCGGATCCCGTATTTAACCGCGCTACCCCCGCGGTTAGTTAATCCTTTCCGCGTTACACCATCGCGGTTTATTCATCGCGGTCCTCGCTGCAGCCATGTTTAAACCGCGGCGGTGTGACCTACCGTTAAGATGATCGGAGATTTTTACCTGTACGCTATTAGACAATAAGACGGCCACCAAACATTGAGAGTCATTCTATACAGGCCATGTCTGATGTATTGTGTTCAGGATTACGTATTTAATGCACGCTTTTTAAAGTCGTTATCAATTATTTTATGGAAATTTTAATTGAAGAATCATCTACACCCGTGATAATTTTCACGTAACTGTGGATATAGCTTAATTTCAAAAATATTTAATCATTTTCATAATGTAATCTACATGAAGGAGAGGGTAAGAACTATAACATATTTTATTTCCTCGATTTTTTATTGAGTTAAAACATTTCCGACTACAAAATTGTTTTTATTCCATATCAATTTGTAGCTCGTTTTACGGCACAGTCTATCGATGCTCAAGACAATTAACCTAGTCCGTGACAGGCACATGCTACACAAAGAACGTTTACCTACGGTCAACGGCATAAAATTAAAATTTTACTTTACCCGTAAAATACTAAATTATATTGATTTGAATTTTTTATGTGTTCAATATAAAGCTACAACACAAATGAAGTATTTGCTGCTAATAACGTTTTTCGTACCCCCCCCCCCTCTCTCTTCAACGTTTTATAACCGTCAAAGTTAACTGTATTTGACTTTGGTCGCAATTGTTTTACACAAAGGTGTGAAATCATCGCCCAGGCAGGAAATCACTCTACGCTTGAACGCACAGATTACACGGGTATGAGGCAAGTGGATAATCCGTGTAACGAGTGACCATCAGGAATTTACCTGTTTTTTCAAACAATTTTACTAACAGTAACAATAAATGATTATTTATTTTACTGTGTTCTGAAACTGTTAAACGTGTTTAAGATGCACCCCCCCCCCCCTGCAAAAAACAATAAAACCTTCAATATAAACTAAACGAGAGAGAGAGAGAGAGAGAGAGAGAGAGAGAGAGAGACTGTCGATGCTCAAGACAATTAACCTAGTCATGCAGTGACAAGCACATGCTACAAGGTAAACGTTTACCATACGATCAACGGCATACTATTAAAATTTTTTTACAAAATATATTGTTAGCATTTGATGTGTGTTGAATATGAAGCTAATACACATATGTGGTATCACTTGCGAAAAGTGTTTTTCGTATCCCCCCCCCCCCTCAACGGTCAATTACTGTCGAAGTAGACTGTAATACATTTGACTTAAGCCTCAATTGTTTTACACAAAGGTGTGAAACCATCGCAGAGACAGGAAATCACTCTACGCTTGAACGCACAGAATACACGGCTATGAGACAGGTGGATAATCCACGTAACGAGTGATCATCAGGAATTCTACCCGTATATCAAACAATTTAACTAACTGTAACAATAAATAATTGTTTCATTTTACTACCTTCTTAAACCGAAAACATGTTTAAGATGTTTTTTCCCCCGCAAAAAAAACCATAAAATGTTTAAGGAGTTTTTTTCCCCGCAAAAAAACATAAAATAAGAGAGAGAGAGAGAGAGAGAGAGAGAGAGAGAGAGAGAGAGAGAGAGAGAGAGAGAGAGAGAGAGAAAGAGAGAGAGTTTTCTCTTTGAACAAAGTAGTATACGAATAAAACTTTACAAACACAGTGTCTAGCACTAAATTAAACGTTAAATACTTTATTGTTTGCCATACTTCTTTTTTCTTTAATTGAAATGAAAACTAATAGAACCTTTATCATGGAAGAAGCACGTGGTGCGGCTCGCGGGCTGATTTGATTGACAGGTGTAGCACGTGGACTCAGACTGACACTGCATGTTTGATTTAATCACAATGTACCCGTCCATATTCTTTTATGAATACTTAACTTATGAATATTTAATATTAATATATTTTAAATGAATGTACGTAAAATTAATTCTAAAACGCATTTATTCTCTCTCTCTCTCTCTCTCTCTCTCTCTCTCTCTCTCTCTCTCTCTCTCTCTCTCTCTCTCTCTCAGATCGTAGAGAATATTTGGATCGACGGCACTCATAATAATCAAGAAGCCTCTTCCGTACGATAGAAAATGCGCGATGTTCTACAGACGAAGCCGTACGCAATTTAGAGTTTTTCTTTTGTCTTGAATAGGTGGGAAAACCCCCGAGGGCATGTCGTTTTCTACCTGGGTTCGTTAATCACTATACACAGGAAATGATCGCGACTTATAAGTAATATACACAAGAAAGGAAATGTTTACAATGATAGTTTGCATTTGATTTTTTTTAAGTAATTCGATATGTATGCATTTAATAACTTTTACAGTTTCCTATGTTGTTTTGTGATGCAAAAAATTACCTCCTTCCATTTTTAAACATTTTTAAAAGCATTTCATTAATTTAATTTACCCGGTATGCTGTTTACGTAGTTTTAACAGAAAAGTTTCAATACTTCCTCACAATTTAATATATAAGACTCAATAAAAAAAGAAACTATAATCCGACTGCCAAGCATACTTATCAAACTTTGAATAAGCCACGTCAAATTGAATGGATTGTAAAATACATCCTCAAGTAACTAATAAATGAAACAGAATTGATGAATGCTTTTAATCAAACACATGCTATAAATTCAACATTTTAAAAATATATCGTATGTTATTTTGGATAGTTTCATTAAATAAAAATGATATAAACATGTAGTTACGAGTAGCTCAAAATTAATTGACAGTGTCAATTAATTTTTAGTCGAGGGAGATAACTCGCGTTTCAGTCCGATACTTTTGTTCACCTGGAATTTATCGTCAAGACCGCGGCGGTGTTGACTTGTTGGACGACCCAACCGCGGGGGTACGCGGTTTTACCTGAGACATCTGTCTTAAACCGCGTTGCAATTTGGACCGCGGGGGTGCGCGGAAAATACGGGATCCGCGTTGACGGTACTGTACATGTATGCGTACGTTTTGTATAAATGATTTCTTAATTCATTATAGCTCACCTCTGCAGAAATCATAAGTACGGTCTGTGAGATTCTGTGAGATTTATTTCTTGTGGGAGAAGTCAAGGAGTTGTTGATATTGAATGTTTACGCGAGAAATAGACAAAGTTTGTTGATGTACATTTTTACGTAAATAGATAAAACAAGAGGCCCACGGGGCCACATCGCTCACCTGAGCAACAATAGCTTTATGTGGGTGTTCAAAGGATATTGTGCCACATGGCCCCTCGGTAGAATAACAAAAAGAATGCCATATTCAAATTTTACACTTATTTTTGCATACACTTAACCTTTGACATCGTACCTTTATGAGATACCATTTACACTTCATAAAGCGATCAAAATATATGAGAGCATATAGGTACATTTTCTTCTTTAACTTCTTAATACCAATATTTTTTGTATTTTACTTTAAAAAATCCTATATGTGAAAGAAGAAAATTGTACCTCAATGCGCTCATATTAAAAAAAAACATTCAAAAATTTAATTGGTCTTCTGCATTATAAACGAGTGTTGTTTACCTGGCGTGAATTCTTGCGATGTTTTAAAACCTTACTCACTTGATCAATGAATACACTCGAATGAAAAATGGTGTCCTGTGAAATGTTAAAGAGCTATTATAATCAATGCACAGGCGTCGGAACGGGGTGGGTGGGGGCTAAGTTTTGCAAAGTTAGAAATAGCCATACTCAAAATTCTTTTTTTTTTGGCTTGTCAAGATTTCTGATAAGGTCAAGCCCCCCCCCCCCGCCACCTATTTTCAATTTGCTTCCGACACCACTGCAATGTATTGACAGGCATATAACTCTTTTTTACTAAGGTCCACCCATTATTTTCATCTTTATTCAAAAACAACAATTTACAAATGGCTACAAACCAATGATTTTCCGCTGTAATATTTTCTTAAAAGGGATACTACATTTATCTCCGTGACAGTAATGTGTCATTAAACTATAAAATAAGTTTTAAAGCGATCGTTTATATTTGTGTCAGAAAACCATCAAGGTTGGTGTAGATTTCATATAATACATCGTATTAGGAGGGGGTCAAAGAAAGTAGCTACAGCATATCTTCTTTTAATTTTTCTGTACACGTATTTAACGTTTAGCTAGAAATTTCTAGTGATCAATCAAAATTTCAGCATCAATCATAAAATTATTAGCAAGATATAGAGCTCGCAATTCTGCTAGGTTTGAGTCAATTTTTTTGTTCAAAAGAGTTTATTCAACTTTAGATTTTTAAGCTTGGTATTTCCTATTCAGCAATTTAAAATGTAAAAGAACAAAAGCAAGGCCTCAGCTCTGTGTGAAAACAGAAAATTGTGAGCAAAGCTCTGTATCTTGATTATAATTCGAAGCTTGACACTCAAATATGGAAAGTAAATAGAAAATTGTAAACAATTAAAACAGAAGAAACGTGCACTAAAAGAAAGATCACATTTTTTTTTTCATCACATATATACCTATATATTTCTAGCAGCGAAAACAATCTCCGTTCATACTGAAAATGCTGAGCATCTTAACAAAACACGTTGCATTAATCAACCATTCCGTAGATATCGTTCCGAATTACCAATAAAATGTATAGTACTTTATAATATGTTGTAAGTGCAAATATTAACGCATTGAAATATTTAACCTCAATTTACTTCACAAAATCGGCACAAATCTATGTTGCATGTTTCAAATATTCTCTTCGCACGTAAAGTGTTGCACAACCAGCAAATTCATCTTTGTCAGATTAACCCACACAGTGACACACATGATGGCTGCTTCGAACAAAGAACTTCCGTTTTCGAGGTATGGAATACCGAACCCGAAGTTATAAACTGATTGACAACTATTATTTCTTTATTATTAGTTACGTAAATTACTCAAATTTGGAACTGAATTAGCCCATAATTTTTGCAATTTATATTTTCCTTTCCATAAGGATTATTTTTCCTAAATTACGTTGAATTTGACTCAGTGGTTCTTGAGAAGAAGATTTTTAAAAATGCACCCCCCTTTTTTTCAGTTTCGAGATTTTCTCCGTTTTGAAAAAAGATCAGTCTTTCATTTCTGCAATTTATATTCACCTTCTTAAAAGGATACTTTTTGCCAAATTTGGTTGAATTTGGCCAAGTGGTTTTAGAGAAGAAGTTCAAAATGTAAAAAGTTTACAGACGGACGGACAGACGGACAGACGGACGGACAGACGGACGACGGAAAACGGGTGATCAGAAAAGCTCACTTGAGCTTTCAGCTCAGGTGAGCTAAAAAGGAGCTATGGGATCTTACAGAAAAATAATTATTTAAGGAAAAGGTTTTTTCCTGCTATATATATTTATATACAATTGTAACTGTAAAAAGTGTGATGTTTTTATTTCAACGACTTTAACAGGTAATGAATATTATAAATAGTAAATGGGAACATTGAAGAGCATTTAGCCTGAAAGTTCTATTGCTTTAAATGACAGGGTTAATTGTATCAGATCGACGTGTTAATACCTTCCGGGTTCACAGTTTGACGGTTTTTAAAGCATATAATGAAACTTCAAGTGTTTGAATTATACCTTAAAAACCGCTCAGGTAGTGAATTTTATTTAATTTTAAATGTTCATACCTCGCAAAAATTCAGTTAATCAAAAGCAACATTCTTTTCGTCCTTAACAATTTAAAAAGGCAAAACTTCCTGTTTATCGGATGGTTAAGGGGGTACAAGTTGCATATTTAAAATGTTTTACACAATCAATAGGCGGAAAAACCCACCTGACGCGTATTTTATAGAGCAAGAGATAGTTTTCAAAATATCAGAAATCTAACCCCTTTTTATGTTTTATTTTTTATTTTTTTTATTTTGTTATATTCTCAAACAATTGGCTTCTTTTAAATGCTTTAGAGTATCTTTAAATATCTTTCTTTAAACAATTTATTCACACTGTAAGGATGTATTGCAAAAATGACATGACTAATTGTGAAAGAAACCGACGGTATTTCATTTTTTTTAAAATAAATATTTTATTATAATGGTTTTATTTATGAACAATAAAAATAAATTGAAGGGTGTAATCATCCCTTTACATTCCATTCACAATCCTAAAAATTAATAAAATGCATTTCGTAAAAATAAAAGAAAGCGAACGAGGAGACAGAGAAAAAAGAAATTGTTACTAACACGATTTTAATTACCAGTAAAAACAATTCTAATCAAGTGTAATATTTTTGGAGCATATCCATGTCATGTGCTGTGTCGATCGGTAAAAAAAAAATTAATTTTTAATAGTCATCTACTTTTCTTCAATGCCCATTGTAACAGAACTTGCATTTAAACAATTTATTCACACCAATGTACAAAAACAAACATGTTTTTTTTCTCCGCAAACCATATCTGTACACATTCCAACTCTATGGAAATAGCACTTCTCTGATGTGTTCTTTGAGCCAGGTGTTTCTGTTTTAATAAAATTTAATGTACATTTTGAAGAAAGAAATTTCAAACCCCACTAGCGCTGTACCTAATGTAAAGCTTAGGCGACGTTTTATTAAATGTCAAGACACGGCGTCCCGATAGATGTTAACTCGTTATTATGCAGAAATTAAATGTTTTAGTTACAAAAGATGTAATTTAATACTGTCTCTTTTTGTGTGTCAGTTTCCAATTCTGTTTAATATCCACATGACTGACATTTTTCAGATTCGTGATATCGTGGGATATAAGCAGGTTTTATGTACTTTGTTTAAATTAATTTTTTTTATGATAGGCATGTGTTTTGATAGGTGTTAAAAATCGATAAACTAAGAATCTGAAAGTATCAAAGTAAAATATCAGCAAAAATAGTTTTCATTGACGTATTGAAATAGATTTAAAGGATTTAGGGATATTAACAAATGAAGACTTATATGTGCAAGTTGATCAGAAATTCAATGACGACGAAATCAATTAGATACAAATCAGTCCTAATGTGTAAATCCCTACATATGGCTTGCGTCTAGATAGTCAGGACAAACCAACAGGCAAATCTAAACTGGGTGAACTGGATGATATGGTTTGTCTGGAATATTTTGAAGAATAATAAAAAAAAATAATAATATTTTAATCAGATTTAAATCGCTTGAAAATAATTAATAAAAAATACCTCAAATCATATTCATAAAACACGAATTTTCACAAATACTAATGCAAGCATAAATTGCAAAGTACATGATGTTACGCTTAGACTTTCTATTTGCTTTTTTGTTTAAGACCTGGGTGCTGTAAACATCTGTCAAGTTTTAATTTTGCCGACATCTTTTTTATACTATGTATCTATGATGCGTTTTATGTTTTGATTTCCTAACTGTAGGGGTAATTTTATAATATAAAGATGAACACTTTGTAATATAAATTAAACTATATTGATAATATACATTTTTAACAGCATGTATTAAAAATGAATGATTGAAATGTTCATAAAAACAGTAATAGTTAAATCTTGGCTGGATGACGTAAACTTTGTGCACAATTTTATTTGTGCACAGATTTACGGGCGGTGGTTGCCAAAAGGGTACATATTGTACGGAAAACTCATCCTACAGTCTTCAAAATTGGAAGTTGCTTCTTTGAATTAAATAACATGATTACAGATTTCTGATTCTGATACCTTTCGCTTTCTGTCCCCTTTTACCGTTCTTGCTTTTAGCTTTGGTACGTTTGCTTGATGTATACAGTGCATCAGAATGATTGTGGACAGTAAAGAAAGAATCATCAAAATATATTTGAGTTTAATCAAGTATTTTCTATTTAATCATGTACATGTATTGTGTGTATCGGTCAAAACATTTGTCTTTTACTATATGGTTATCTATCTTTCTATATCAGGCATTCTATGTAAACTTTATCTTCAAATATTTTTTGACATTAGTAAACAAATACAAATATGTATTTTCTCATTTAAGAATATCTACACATTTTAACAACAGGCTTATGAAAAAACCCTATTTGAGTCAGGTGCAAAATACATAGTGACGACAGATAAAAAATATATAACTGGCATTGAACTTAATGTAAAGCTAGAGGACGTTTTATCAAAGACATGACTTCCTAATAGATGTTTATCCATTATTAATTAAATTATTGTTTAAACGCGGCAATTGATTGGATAGAAAAAAATAGTTAAAATTTTTATAACCTGGTTTGCAAGTCACAAGACATGCCACAATGCACCAACGCCAAAATAATACTAATCCGTTTGACATTATGTTCGAATGTTGCACATAAAGTAAACACGCTTAATGTGTACAATTATTAATAGGAAAATAATTTAAGCTGTTAGCAAATAAGATCCGTCGCGTCGAAAAAGGGTTTTTTTTAGTATTAATTACCTATACCTTTACCTAGGTACTATAAAAACATGTTACCAATTCGTTTAAACCACAAAGTCTGCTAAATGACTCATTAATTTGGTCTCATGACAAACATAGTTAACCTACTGAATAGGATTTTATGTTGATGCATAATCTTTTTTAATTTATGTGGTATGCCTGTCTGCCTAAATATTGTCTATCTAGCTTTTCGACTTTATTGCATTGATCTTACAGCCCTTAAATTGTTGATTTTCTTTTACAGTTTTTTGGTTACCTTTTAGAAGAGCGTTTTAATTTTGATTACATGTAGAATCCACTCTGTATTTAGTTATAACCGATAATTATATTTTATTAATACCATAAAGTAATTTCTTTAGGGAAATTTAAATATTGTTCATACGAAACACAAATACAAGGAATTTTTAAAAATCCCAACAACTGGCAAATAGCGTTTTGAAACACCGTTTCTATCTAATACCTTACATTACTGAATACCTACACAGGATGAATGACCATCTTTAAGTCCTCCTTAAAGATAGCTTAAAGGTGTTTAAAGGTAGCTTAAAGACGATCTTTAATCCACCTTTAAGCTACCTTTAAGCTATATGTATTGCTTAAAGGTGGCTTAAAGAAAGCGTAAAGATGGCTTAAAGGCAGCTTAAAGACTATCTTTAAGTCACCTTTAAGCCACCTTTAAGGACAACTTATAGGTCCTTAATGTCCAAACTTCTTTAAGCCACCTTTAAGCCACCTTTAAGCTACCTTTAAGCCACCTTTAAGCCATTAAAAAAAATTTAATTCAATGTTGTGCCTAATTTCCAACAAAATGTATTAACTTTATGAAAGAAAAGGTATTAAAACGGTTTTTGTTCTAGAAAGAAAAATGAAAAAAAAACCACAAAAAAAAAACCGGCCACGGCGAGAATTGAACCCGGGACCCTTAGTTTACTAGCATCACCACACATCCTCTGCGCCACGGCAACTTACATATATGTAAGCGTTTTTATATCCTATATATCAGTGGATATTGAATCACTGTATTGAATGTGTTTACTTGAAAAGATTTTGACAAACCATTCATGCATGCATGTATTTAGAATGAAATACGGAACTTGGTCTTCAGTGAACAAAAACATATTATACCTAAATGGAAACCGTTATGTTCACTATAGTAGGCTTTCTGACATGTAGTTTATAAATTTAAACCGAGTAGATATACGTTCATCTTATTTATAGCTATAAAAATGTAAGAAAGAAAATGAAATCATTTCTTTTATTAAATGCATTGATACTATTAGGGTATTTGTTCAATTTCCCGCAATTTCCAGGTTTTCATGATCGCGGCGCCGTTCCAATATGTTTAAATATTTACATGTAATTGTATGTACATGATTTATAAACTATCAATTCTATAACAAACAAAATTACCAATTACCGGTGACGTATTTACTGCATGTGGCAATTGCAAATGACTTGTACATACAATTGTATGATGTGCCAGGCCGGGTATATTTGACATATTTACCCTTATACATATATTTAAATAATCAACCCCTATTTATGATCACCGGTACATTAATTAATTAGCCTCAAGATTTTACTCTTACATACATGTATCGTTAATTTGTAGACGTAACATCTTTGAAACCCAGAGCTAGGAAATAATACTTTGAAAATGAATTACAAATGTAAATTAACTTTTATTCACTAGACTTATCGTATACTCGTACATACTAAAATTCAACGCCTTTAGAAACCCTGACGTGCACCTGGGCACACGACACACCTGTTGTGTATATCTTGTATATTCTGTGTTAGTTCCAGGGGTTTTCTTAAGTTGGACAAACAATAGACTTTAATTAGATATACACAAACATGCACCTGGGCACACGACACAACTGTTGTGTATATCTTGTATATTCTGTGTTAGTTCCAGGGTTTTTTTTAAGTTGTACAAACAATAGACTCTAATTAGATATACACAAACGAAGAAAACTATGTCTAGACAAACAAAGCAGTAATATCCTGCCCGATATAACAAAGGCAGTTGAGAGTCTTTTCATCTTTAACATGTATCTAGCAGATCTAGAGTTAGAAATAATGAAAATTGAAAAAAAAAATACAAACCTTAAACCGATTAACAAATTAAATCATGCATTTTTGGTTCATTATCTTTATTTTGTTTAATAACCGGATGAACTGAGAGAGAGAGAGAGAGAGAGAGAGATTTTTTTCACCGATTAATTTATAATAGGAAACAAACATACTTTAATAAGTTTTATGCACATATTAAGATACAGAGACTGCGCTCATCCCTACAATAATTTTGAAACCCCCCAAAAATTATAAAGAATTTTATAACGGCAATCTGTGTCCATCGGAGCGGTGCTGATGATAGCGATCTGTGTTTAATGGAGCGACGATTAAAACCGCCTGGAACACCCCCCCCCCCCCCTTCCTTGGAAATTATATTATCACTCGGATGACCCCCTTCAATCTCTATAAAAGAGCTTTTGCATTTAATATATGTGTTTATTGTTCAGCTTGATCAATATTGACTTAAAGGCCACTTAAAGACAGTGTAAAGGCAGTGTAAAGAGAGCGTAAATGCCACTTAAAGATGCTTAAAGGTGGCTTAAAGGTGGCTTAAAGGTAGCTTAAAGAAGTTTGGACATTAAGGACCTATAAGCACTTGCTTAAAGGTGACTTAAAGGCGGCTTAAAGGTCGTATAGCCTTTAAGCTCCTTTAAGTCACCTTTAAGCCACCTTTAAGGACTTGCTTAAAGGTGGTTTTTCGTCCTGTGCTAATATGATAAACTAGTCGGTTTCTCAGCGAAAGAGATGTATGAGAGATGACATTGAACAATAGCGTTTACATACCTTTTTAGCCATCATTAACGAATACCGTATCTAATATCCCATTCTTATGTAATTGTATACTCAATGGTATAAACAAGTCAGCTTTCAAGCGAAAAAAATATTTATCTGCCTGTAATGCATTAACATTTTAAGATTAATTTCAATGGGCAAAATCAAAACCTGGTCATTGGAAAATAATGAACTGACGTTTAACGAAGGTATTCGCATTGTTTCAGTTTTTTTTATTTTTTATTTTTTTTTGGGGGGGGGGGGGGGGATTGTGGTTTGATAACCCATATGAAAAATATAGAATTAAATCATAGAATAAAAATTTATCAGAAATAGTCACAATGATATGAAAAAATGGTTTTTACTATAAGAAAAAACACAGAAATTCTCATATCATATTGTTTTAAAATATTCAAATGGAATCTGTTATCAAGCATGGAAAAGATATTTAAATCATCAGGTAACAAACCGATTCATGTAAAGTTTATAGAGGTATTTTGAATCGAGGTCATAATCAGGTTTAAGGTTATTGCTTGAAAAATATGTGTTTATGTATTAGAACAACTAGCGATCAGAAATTTAAATGCAAAAGCATTTTAAAAAATCAAACAGATTGAAAACGTACACATATCTGCAAATAATCCACATAATTTATAATAAGAATAAATGTAAAACATATATATTTAAACAAATAGTAGATAGTATGACACATATAGTGATAAATAAATGAATATAATGCATAAGACGAATTATTTTTATATCTTGATCATTCAGTGAAATAGCAAACTGTCAGCCTACTGTCCACTTCAAGTTAACGACAAAAGTCCAATGTTTGTTTTTACTAACACATTTATTTTGTAAGGTGAACATATAAATTTCTAAAGTATTCTCTCTCTTTCTCTGTCTCATTTCTAATTTAAGCTTGTTGTATTGATCTTGTCCTGTTCTAATTCTCTCTGCCTTTACAAAGGTTTATATACCTTCATACTCTTGACTGGCTGTTTTAATTGACTTTGTCCACCTGTACTGATCATGAATAAACAATAATTAAATTCCGGAGTTATATTTTGCTTCGAAATACAGAAACAAAACGACCAGTACTGTCAATGAAAGAGTATTGGAATGCGGGTTTTGAGTTTCCCGCATGAGCATGATGCATCGCTTACGTAAAATACTAAAAGGTCATTACTAGAGACATTCATCTATACATGCTTAATGGTTACAAATGGAACATGCATTTAATGACTTTTAGGATATATATGCAGAAACCGAATCGCCAAATATGACTATTTGTTGATTACTTTTTTACATGTATTTCCAATTTGGATTTTACTGTGCACGCTTTTCGTACCTGATTACATATTATCATCTTGGACTACTGCGAAGTGCTACAATAGTCACAAATTTCACTCTGTCATTTATCATTACAACAATTGCGCAATACATTAGTATCAAGATATACATAAGTATTATAATAACTAATTTGTCATACTAACAATTCAAGGTCATAGAATGACAATCTGGTTACATATAGGAAATCAAACCCAATATTATTTTATATCCTTTACGATTAAAAAAAAAAAGAATAGCCTATTAATATGACTTTTCAAGCCTTTTTAAATTCTCTTTATGTTTACAAGTTGGTTTTCTCTGAATGCTGATAGGTATTTTAAATATGTTATTTTAAAAATCAGTTAATTCTTGTCAGTTTTTTTTTACAATGCAAATATGATATGCATATGACATTCTGATTGAGAACAAATACAAACATAAGTCAATATTTTATTTTGTTAACAATCATATGGAAGGAAAGAGAAAAAATAGACCATCTTATTTAAAAAAAAAACAAATTAAAAAAAAAACAAGAGGGACTTTGGAACAGAACGGGTAAAGAAAATTATTATCGAGTTGTTTAGTTTATAAATATATTTTGTATCATTGTTGTTTTAGCTATGAACAAAATCTAAAAAATATTTAGATTCATATACGCAGAGAATTTAAAGGAAAATGTGTATCTATGGTTACGAAGTACTACAACTACCTAATAGGAAGAGAAATTCAAACACTGATATGAAATCTGAGCTGTATCCATATTTTTTATTAGATAAGATTTTAATTAGGTTACGGCTGAAATGTTATTTAAGAAAACCCCCGACTATAAATATGTTATCGGTATAGAACAAATGCAGAACTTTTAGCTTCCTAATGAATCAAATCAAACTATAAATACCTATCTTATTGTACATATAGTTCTATATCGATCGTTCTGTTCACTCGTTTTGATTTCTGATTCTCTTTACCTTTCGCTTTCTGTTCCCCTTTACTAACACCCTGTTGATACGTATTATTGACATATAAAGAACTAGGGCGTCGGAACGATTTAGGACAGAAAAGATAAAATAATTAAAGTAGATTTAGTTTAGTTATTATCGTTGTAATACTGTTCAACATATTGACCAGGTTAAGGTTAAAGTTTCAGATTCTTAGCAGTAACAACTCGGGATGGAAACCTCTAGCATAGCTACATTTATCTTGTACATAAATGAGACTGTATTCAATTTATATGAAATTAAACTCCTGTTATCCATAATGTACGATAACAGTTAAGTGGACGTTGGGTTTTTAATATAAATTTTAAAATCACTAAAACTTGACACTTTCTAGTATACATATAATAACGATACATACAGTTATCTTTCATCACAGATAGATCAAAGGTTTTAGATGAAATTAAGCTGTATAAATGTAGTATCAAATTACCAAGTTGCATCTGAGCGTTTATATATTAAATGTATCAATTTCTTTTTTTTTTAAATATAAACAATTAATGAATGATATGGTTGTTTTTCGTGAAGGAGGAAACAATTTAGAATCCCAACATTCCTAAAAAAAATAAGGAGTAAAAGAAATTGCTAAAAGTTTTAGATCATAAAAAGTCTGAAAAAGTTTATTTGTTATATTAAAGCAGGTCCATGTGTTGTTTGAATCTGTCAAAAAATAATTGCCTTATATATCTTTCTATATCGGATATTCTAAAAAAAACTTTTAAATTTTTTTTTTCACAACATGAACCTGATACAAACTTTTTCTGTCTGCGTAAATTATATCTCTACAGATTTTGAAAACAGATTCGATATATATATATATATATATATATATATATATATATATATATATATATATATATATATATATATATATATATATATATATATCACAAACTGGTAACGACACAATGTCAATTGTCACTTATTTACTTTCTTTGTTTAACATACGACCTGTAACGCTAATGAACTATATTTGAATTCATTATAAACATATCAAATACAAAGCAAGCAATAGAGCAAATACTAGCACTACAAAAAAAAAACCCGAATTTTATTATGTTCGCATGTTCTGCAGACATTCTCCTATATATTGACATGATTGTTCACTTCACGTCCGATTGAACTTACTGATCCCAATAGTTTTAAATACCGTAAACGGTAAACCAATACAATAAAGTCGAAAGCTAGATAAATAATATTTCAGAAGACCAACACACATAAAATAGTGTTTATAAATCGATAGTTAAACCTATTTAAAACGTTTGCTTGCATTTCTGTTTCATGAGACAAAATATTGAGTTATTTACCATAGTTTGTGTTTTAAGTTATTATAGAACATGTTTCAAAAAATAGTCAATGATTAGAATTTATACCACAATTAAAACTTATAAAAAAGTTATGAAAGTTTAATTGACATTGTTTAAAATCGAACAAACATATATTTATAAATTAAATGAGGCCCAATATCTGCTGAATTTAGTTGACACTCAAAATCGTATACAACTAATCTATATTTTAACGAAATTCAATGGACCATGATTTATTAACGTGTTTTAAAGTCAAATTGCTGAAATGCTATTTATAACTGTTTAAAATCTAAAACATGACTTCCTTGTCAATAATCCTTTATAATTATGCCCACACACCCTCAAAGGAATTTTATACAACCAGCGCTTTGTTATTTGTCTTTTTACAATTGAATGCTCGACTGAATATTCAAATACCCGGGTAAATATCTCTGTGTAGATCTTGGATACGCATTATTGACACTTAAGCGTTGACATAAAGGAATATCGGATTACAATTGAAACAAAATTTACTTGCGTCTAAATAGTGAGGAAAAACCAACAAACATATATAAACAATGTGGTCAACTGGGTAATATTCCTATCAAATAAAATTTTTAGTTTGTAACATTTCGAAGAAAAAAAGAATGAAAATTTTGATTCGATTAATATATTGAAAATAATAAAAAATAATGCAATAAGCCATATTCATAAAACACGCTTGGTTTGAAATAATGCAATCATAAAATACAAAGTACATAATTGTACGCTTAAATCTTCGATTTGCTGCTTTGTTTAGGAACTAAGTACTGTGAACATAGTAATTATGGACATTTGGAATACCAAATTTGTTTTCAAGAAAAGAAAATTAGCAAGTTCTTAATTTTGCCGGCATCCCGGCATTTATACTCTGTATTTATGATGCGTTTTATGTTTTAATGTACTAACTGTATGCATTATATTCTAATAAAACATTAGTTCTATGTATTATAAGTTTACCTATATTACTAATGTACAAATGTAACAATTTGTATCAAAAATAAATGTTTGAAATACCCTTAAAAACATTTATAAATACATTTTGGCAGGATGACGTACACTCTTTGGACAATTTTACTTCCTCGATGATTTTTATTGGTTACCATAAAATTCAATTGTTCTTTTATTACTTTTGACAAACGTTTAGTACATATGTGTTTTTACTTTATACTTTAAAAAATTGGGTTTTTTTAGAAACAGCACATGAGTTACAATACAATTACTGTTGAGGACCATAGACCTAATCAGTTTACCTAGAGGGCAGACCAATTTCGTCTCAGATGATTCAAACGAAGATGATGAAGTTTCATAACTAAGTTCTAATTGGGATTTATTATATAGCTTGAGAAAAATTCAACTGAGACGATATTCGTATTTGATGTCCTTTTTAGTCAGCTATGGGGAGGAGCATTTTGCTAATTTCTCTAACAATCGTTTTACAAGGTAAGTTTTATAAATCTATTTGAAATTATTTTCCATTAAAACAAACAAATGAATATGCACAAAAGAAACATTAACTTTCACTGAACATATAATTACAGCATAACATAATCTATATTTTGAATGGTACATATGTATTGATAAAAATGTTAGTAGCTAGACGTGTATATTTATTTTCAAAACCCCTTAAGACTTTTAAAGACCAAGTTTGTTTAAAACATTCGATTTTAAAAGCTTTCATATTTAAAAGAATAATTGAAAATTGATAATGAAACTTCAACTATGGATTATTTAGGTCAAAAGTGTTTTTTAACATTGACACATCAAATAAAATGGTGTAAACACAATACGGTTATTGAAGCGACCAAATACTTCGTCAAATCTTTTTAATGAATATATCTTTACATTATTTTTTATAGCCGCGTGAAAGCTGTTCCGTTTTGGTTATAAATATAATAACTATGGTGTTACTGTAGGTAAAAACTGACTTACCTAGAAATAAGGAGCTCATAACAAAACATAAATGTATACCCAGTTTCGTTTTCGGTTAAAATATATACCGTACAATCTTCTACTAGGTCGCATGCTGACTGACCTTTTCAAACAAATTGTTAGACCATTATAACCGATTACGACAAAAAGCACACGGCGGGTGTGACCGGTCAGTAGTCACTCCTCCTAGGCACCTGATCCTACCTCTGTTTTTAAGAGGTCCGTGTTCGCTTTGCTCCTGTTTTGTAATTTTCATTCGGACTTTTGAATTTGAACACTGTTCGATACCACCAAATCTCATGTTTAGTGACTATTTGGTTTTTACATGGATATATCCATGCATTACCTCGATAAACTAGGCGACTATATGTGGTAGACCTCTACATAAACCATTGATTCTTACATTAACTACTGATATTAATCCTCTGGTTGATATCAAATTTACACAAAATCTCTCAATGGTTTTACTTCATTGTTGACTATTTAAGGCTAAACCTTAAAGGCTAAAGCTCATAAGGTTTTGAACATTTCATTACAAAAGGAATTAAAAACCTGTGATTTTTTTACATTAAAAAAAAAGAATCGGCTTGGAAGTTTGTTGATTAAGGTGACATAAACATTAAATACGAATGTACAATGAGATGGTTAAAGGAAAAAGGAAAATTGATTTTTGATTGTGTCAAATTGTGTCGGTTGAAATACGCTGTTTGTCATATCTTACGACAACTAAATCAATATTTAAATATATAGTTCATATTTGAATTACACGAACACTTTTTATGTTTTTAACACGATTGCTATTTGATAAACATGCTATATAAATATATAAGTGCAAATCAAATCAAGAGTAAACCGTTAAATATATTCTTGAATATTGATGAATTTTCCTCCAATTTTTGGGGTTGCTTTTTGCTTTTGGTGTTTATGTTTTTGTATTTGTTTTATTAATGATTCCTTTGTTTTATCACTTTATGGACTTATATTTATCATATAATTTTTGCCTAAGATACGATTTGTAGAAAAACAATTATTTTTATTGTATTGACTTGACACAATCTGAGAAAGGATTATGAATAGAAAGTATCGAGAGGGAGTGACGTAAGAGAAGCCGTTATCATTTAATAGGTATTCGTTTGTGTTCCTTGTTTCAAATTTATCAGTTATGAAGAACATTACTTTGTTTAAACACATATAAATCGCACGGCTGCCCATGAAGCGAAATGGAGAAAGAATATTCAAAATGTGTTTGTGAAATGGGTTTTATTAACAACATTTCTATAATGTTCGAATATTTTCCTAATTCGTCATAATAATTATCTTTGACATAGTTTAACAAAAAAGTTTTTCAATATTAGATTAACATTTTTTGTGCCTAGGCTATATCAAAAATGTGTACTATCGATTGCAGTAAGTGCTCAGGACGAATGTAGTTCGCCAACTATTTTGGGAGATCTAGCAAAAAGAAGTCCTACCTACACCCAGGACGCCGTTCCTGTCTGTGACAGGTATCTTGTGGAGAATTGGTACGTTGTTGTTCAACATAAAATGCCAACAATTGCACCTGATCTTGGGTATTGTGGAACAACATATCCAATATGGCTAAATGGTAATGAAATCAAAATAATAGACGTTTATGGTGGTATGACGTTCACAATTTTGATAATTACATTCATTCTTTATATAGGTTATATATTTGTATTTGTTTTCTAACAGATGTCTTGCCTGAAAATCGAGGAGAAATTAAGTTGGTACAACTTTGTCAGGTCGGATTTGCTGGTCCGTGTACACGTAGCCTTTCAATAAGTGTAAAAAACTGTGGGACTTTCTTTGTCTATCGACTAACTCCTCTCGATATCTGCCAGTCAGCTTATTGTTTTGGTAAGTTATTTTGAGGTACCATTTTTAATTTACAACCAAAGCAAAAGTTTCCCGGTTTATTAGGCAAGCTGAATGCATTTTGCCATTTGAAGATTCTGTTAATTTCCTTAACATACTTTGTTGCGCCAAATATATATATATATATATATATATATATATATATATATATATATATATATATATATATATAAATATATATATATATATATATATATATATATATATATATATATATATATATACACTGTTGAATCATTAGAATTCGTGGTGGCTCAATTTTCGTGGTATTCGTGGGTAGCCCTCGCCCACGAATTTACATTCTAAAGGAAAACTAATTATAAAAGGTTTGGTTTACCTACTGAAACTGAAAACTGACTCATTCACGAAATTACATCCCCACGAACAAGCAAAAACCCCACAATCCACGAAAATTGACCCACACGAAATTAAATGATTGCACAGTATAGACACAATTAAATTATCAAATCTTAAATCTTAATTGTTTAGACAATGATTAAATACATATACACATACTTTGAAAAAAAGCCCACCAATTCTTATAGTTTTCAGATAAATTTAATGGGTTATATTTAAAGCATTCAACATCCATTAATGTGGTAATTCTTCCATTTACAAAAGATGACAATTATTCCTGAACACAGTATATGTTTTTTAATAATTATATCCTTTATATTCACTTCCTTGACTTTTTTTATTGTCTTTAACAATTTTCATATCTTATAATTTTAGAGAAAACCGAAACATGTAAGTATTATATTTCATTTTAGTAAGCCTATGTATAAGATGATTTAATAACGCATAATAATCTTACAAGAATACAAATAGATCATTAAATTAAATCTTGTATCTACAGGTAACGATGACTGTTTCATCTGTCAACACCATTTGCTCAAAATGAAACTAATTTAATAATTGCATGTTCAATCGAGTTATCAATAACTATACAATTAAAGTGAAACATAAAATCACATTGCTTTTAAATTTATAACTGTATCAACTCCCAAGGTGTCAATAGCGTTCCGTCTAACCTGGCCGTGGCATATCACGGAGTTACCTGGAAAACAAACCAACAAGGGTTACAAACTGTTCACGATCCCGACGTCAACTTAGTGTGTCAATTTGATCGATTACCTGACCAGTCTCTTTATTATGATGTCACGTGGTATGTCGATGACACCGAGGTCCTATCGAATCAAACTGTGTCATCTAATTCCTCTGATCTAGCTCTGCTTACTGGATCACAGATGTTGGCAAAGGGCAAACACGCGAACTCTATGGTATTTCAGTTAAGCTTGAACGAAATCTTGAATAATGTTTAATATAACCAATTTTCTAAATGTTAGGTCTATCGGTGGTTTAAATGACAATTAAACTCATGACCTTATAATATCTGACATGTTTGATTAATTTTAAAAGAATGCATTTAGGTCAATTTGACATAGACTAAAGGTTATTGTAAAATTGCGGTGATAAAGTTATTTTTCCTTTCACTTTTAATAAGGTACACTGCATTGTTGGAGCAAAACTCAGCGCCACAGATGCGCCATGTAATACAACTTCCAGTCCATTGTTCTTTGCAGGAATAAAGGTTTGAAAGTTTAAAAAGTTTAATGTAGCAATATGTACATTAACACCATATGCATTTCAGATGTTTTTACTTTTGACAATGATTTCGTTTCAATGACTACTTTTAAAGGTTTGAAATAGTTTAAAGTAAAATACATGTTGTTAAAATTATATATTGCGTCGTGAAACAATATTCTGTTTTCTGTTGAGAAAAATGCAGTTTAAAGGCCGGATCATTGTAAAAAAAAATGCATAAAGAAATGTGTCAACATATTATAAATATGTTATGAGTCACCTCTTCAGACCTTTCAATAAAAACCAGCTGCTTGATGGCCTACTTTTTTGTTCTGTACATGCGACTGTTAACATCGTAACTACAACTACTTTAAAATCAGAATTCCTTGTGTTCAAGCTCTCTGTGTAGCCTTAGTTTACAGCAAATGCTAATTTTTGGATCGTGTGGAGTTCAATTCATATGTAGATTTTCATATGTTTATTTAGAAATATTTACATTTTCCAGTGTCTTTGTCTGTGATAACACTACGAATCGATTTTATACTATACAGCCCAATAAATTCAAATGACGTATTGCTGGGGGCTCAAACGGGTTTGCATAATTAATATTATAATATTTTATCGTGCAACTGCTGAAAATTACATAAATATAAGTAATAAGGAATCATTGTATGAATATTATGAGGTGATAATTTCGGTCGGGGCGTGATCAAATCTATCATAAAGCCCTTCAGGCTTTATTGGATTTGATCACGCCCCGACCGAAATTGTCACCTCATAATATTCAAAGAACGATTCTTTATTCCTTAAATATATTAAAAATCGTTTAATTAATGTGAATAAAAATCATTTAGTTTGTTTCTAAGTGTTTATCTTCGCTAGAATTATATTTATTTAATTTATTTAAGGTGTTAACTCCAACATTGAGAATTGCTAGAGGCGGACGCGCGGAGGTAAACATACAGTTTACGATTCCTTTCGTGAATGAACATGGGATATTGCGACTGTCATCAGGCTTTGTAATTGTTGACGATCAGCCTCCTTTACTCATTAATATGGCGGTTCATGGTGATTCCGTGGACTGTAACGATCCAAACAAAAATCTTTGTGAGAAAAAAGTGTATGCTTATAAAAGGGAGAACTCGGATAAATACAACACCGATGACTGGAAAGGCATTCACAGTATCAAAGTATACAACAGAGACGATGGCGACTACAACATTGACAAACACATCACACTCCGGCTTGAGACAGGGGGCACATCCGGTATCGGAAGCAAAATTTTTGATAAAATCAAACTGCCAGATATTCAGGTCATCTTCATCAATTTGATTTTGTTCTAATGATTTTTTTTAACAGCTCCTTTAATTCTTTAATTAACTTTTTAATGTATTTCATAATTAGGGTCTTTCGATTCCAACGGAATCCCATATATTGATTGTAGTGGGTTTTTTTCTTTCTTCTTATTTTTCTCACGTTTTGTCGGAAAATTATCTCAGAGATGACTAGATAAGGTTTATACTATTTTTGTTCTGTTTATCATTTATGCGATGTTAAATAATATATATATATATATATATATATATATATATATATATATATATATATATATATATATATATATATATATATATATTTATTTATTTATATATATATTTCAGGCGATATATCTAAATTATGTCGGGTAGCATTTTTAAAGAAATTTTGTACCCGTGAAACTGTAAGTGATCAGAACAACGAACTTGCATGGATTTTAAACATGTGATTGAAGAGTTGCATTATGTCGACCGCCACTTTCAGTTGTCACAAGAAGTACTTAAAAAATGATTGTTTTCATTTTTGTTTTTTCACTTGGAAATGGCGACTGGAAATGTTATTCAAAATTTTAATCGTATTCAATATTTTTCTACGCGAAGGAAGCAGTGTCCTTTCATTAAATTTATTAATGTATATCACAGCGGAATACCATTTTGTTACTTTTTCAACAAGAGTCTAGTTAGTATTGGCTTCTTAAAGTTCAGATGTAGAATAAACTTAAACTGTTTTTATTTTTTAAATTAAAAGGTTTTTATCGAAGATACAAACCCATCATGGAAAGGAGCTTATTGTGGATCTCATACGGATCCACATATGAAGACTTTTGACGGAAAGTAAAATGAAATTTTAAATCACTATTAACTTTGCATGTTTTCATACTGTGTGATGACGTTTATAAATATCTCCAATTTTCAAAACTTTTTTTTTTGTTTGTTTTTAACAGTATTTATGGATTAGCAATTTAATTATACAATTACTTTATAGGAATTATGAGTGCCAATTAGACGGAACCTTTGTTTTGTATCGAAACTCGCATTTCAATCAAGAGGTTTGTACATAAACATAGCAATGTTTTATTTTCTTAAACAATAAATTATATTATATATAACGTATTTTATTTTGTGTTTGAATCTGAGACAAAATCAAGCGTTAATGTAAATGCAGCATACGAAAATATCTTGAAAATGGTGTCGCATATTGCGTATGTGACCTATGACCGTGATATTTATTTTTATAATAGGTACAAGAAAAACATCACTTATGCTACGACCAATACTTATATCCGCGATGTAGCTGTGCTGTTGCCGTACGATCTGGAAAGGACGTGTTCATGGTTGACATATGTAACTCCAAATCCGTCATACATTTTCCTTCTTGTGGAGATAGAGTTTTAAAAGTCATAAAAACAAATGATAAATATTATAAGGTACTTAAGGATATATTACGTAGAGTCATCATTAACACAACTGTACAAATATTTGTTTGAAAAAGTTATCAATTTAAATGTTCATAATAAAAAAACATCTAAAAAATGCAAATCTTTCTATATCAATTGTTTTTTTCAGGTTATTTTGCCAACAGGAACTCTAGTTGAAATTAAGTTTGTTTCGTGGCCAAGACAAAATGATTGGCATTTAAACGTCGATATATTTCCCTCTCCATCCGATGTTGGAAACTCGTCAGGCTTATGTGGAAATTTAGATGGAGACTACAGAAACGATTTTACAAGAAGTGATGGAACGGTTGACAACCCAGACAATTATCACTATTCGAACCCACCAAATCAATTTTCAGAAT
This sequence comes from Magallana ariakensis, assembly GCA_020458035.1. NCBI lineage: Eukaryota > Metazoa > Mollusca > Bivalvia > Ostreida > Ostreidae > Magallana > Magallana ariakensis. Next base: position 82,851,959 of record CM035811.1, read on the forward strand.
CATGGAGGTAGCAAAGTGTTAAATATAGTGATTTTTATTAATTTTTTCAATGGTTGTATAGGCATAGTGATTTTTGCAACTAATAAGAGAATCTTACATTAAATATGACATGTATATTTTCTTTGTTATATATTAATAACAATGCTAAAATAGCGGAATATTCATATCTTAATTTACAAATAAATGATGCATTTCATATTTTTTAGGGTAACAGGCAACGAGCTAGACCTATTTAATGAAAACACATATAATAATCTACCCTCCATATCGGAAAAATTGGATCTTGTTTGCACATGTAAAAGACAAACCTCAACTGCTGGTAACATTGAATGTACCTATGGAACATATAAAAATTGCAAGTTTGTCGTCGGTAAACCATTCCACTGTATTCTCAATCCGGAAGGTCAATTACGAAGAAAAAGAGATTTAAGTCATTTGGAAACAATGTTTTCAAATTCTCAAATTGAAAACAAACTAGTAAGAATTACTTTATTGTTAAAATAAAACTCGACAAAAGCTCGAAAAAACGTTTAATAATAATACAAACTTTTGTAGAAAAAATCTGAGTTAAGCAATTTAATTTTAAACTTGTTAGTTTTTTTTTCTTATTATACAATATTAAGAATATATAATAATGACATATACTCACAGTATCAGGGAAAAAGACAAAAAAGAGAGGTTGCGCCAACTGAGAAAACTTACGAAGAAGCCGAAGCAATCTGCAACACAGCCTTTCAATCATCGACGTCTTATCAGACATGCCAAAATTACGTCACTAACCTACGCAACACGTCATTAATCAACTGTATATCTGACGTCATGGTATGTGTCTCATTTGAAAAAAGGTCACCCAATAGACTGTGACAATCGGTAACTGAATTGAATGATTGCCCGTTGATTGAAATGTAAAATACTTTTATAATTCAGTCAGCGTTTCAGACATTTAAGTCTTTAAGTCATATTTACTATCTTTTGGATACACATCTATTACCATTTTCACATTGAAATAAGTATTGAAAATAATGCAACCTTTTTTTTAAGATGACGGGTGACGAAAACTTCACACAGATCCATATCGAGGCGGCTTTGGAGCAGTGTTCTGTTTTCGTTGTTTTAAACACAACTTTTCAACAGACGGAACCTGAGGTTACTTATAAAATAGAGACATTTTGTCAAAACAACTGCAGTGGACATGGAATTTGCAATGCTGGTAAGGTTGTAAAATATCTTACATGTAGTTGTGAGATAAAAAAAAATCCGCTAACTACAAATTGCAAATGTGTCATGTTTATTTAAAATCATGTCCTATATTTTGGGGGTTTTTTTTAGGTCACCTGAGAAAATTCATGTGACCTATAGCAATCTGTTTTCGCCCCTTTTCATGCGTTGTGCGTTAACAATTTAACATTTTAACGTCTTGAAAATTACATGGCCATTTATTACCATTTTTGGTGTGAAGCATCTTTATGGTAAGAGAAATGTAAATTGTGAAATATATGTCTCTACCACCCCGAGGCGCCACAGGCGATGCCAAATATGCAAAAGAAAGCAAAGTTGTCCCAAAATCTGCTTCTCTTTTCCCATACATGTGAGGAAAAAACTGAATTCATTGTTATTATGTTCATGAATCCCTCTACCACAATTATGAAATGCATGGCCCGCTGGTCCATGGTTTCAGACTCTCGAGCGGGGCCAATAGGGCCAAATAGTAAAAATGTTTTAACTCTTAAAAAATCTTCTTATCTTCTCACATATATATTTAATAAACACTAAATGCATATCTATGATGTCCATGAAGCTCTCTACCTAAATTGTGAAATTCATGGCCTGCTGGTTCATGTGTTCAGGCTCTCGGGTGGGGCCAATAGGGCCAAATAGTAAAAATGATTTAACTCTTAAGAATCTTCTTATTTACTCACATATATATTTGAGAAAAAACTTAATGCATAGCTGTGATGTCCATAATTGTGAAATTCATGACTTCTGCTTCAGGGGTTCAGGCTGTACTGGTACTGCACCAGTTATCGGCTAAGACCAGTTATCGGCTAAATTGAGAGTTCGGGTTTATAGCACGCGACTATTCGAGATTTTTTAATTCAGTCCTCTGTTTTGAATAAAGAAAAGTAATTTTGCATGTAAACTTTCTTGAATATGTTTTAAACATGAGCTTAAACGATCATTGTTTACCGCTGATTTACATCGTTGCACTTTCAGCAGTGAGGGAAGTGACGTGATAAGTTTATAATAGAAAATAACCCCTTTCTAATACATATCATATCTTTTTTTTTGATTTTTCAAATAATATCACTACATAACATGTAGAAACAAAAGGAATTCACTTAATTCTGAGAGACTCATAGCGCAGTGGAACGCCTGATTGCATAATATTATGCATTGAATAGTCTACGATTTTGTGTTATACCGTATGATAACAAACGAATAATTTTATGAGTTTTGTTCATGTATCATAACCCCTATGACCTTTAGTCTGACCCCTAAAGGAAAATAATTCAAATTACATTTTTCAGAGTATCAATATGTACAAGGATTTTACTTTGTTATTATCGCGAAACCGATAACTGGTACAGTAAATCGTAAAATCTCGGCAAATTCGGGGCGTGCTAAAACGCACACAAACAAAATGTTTTGGGTTTTAAATAATGATTTAACCTAACAGATGCATAAACAAGGAGTTCACAATTTAGAGTATGTCAAGTTTTATTTAAAAATATCAAGACTAAATTAAAAATGAAAAGAAAACGTTTATTTAGCCGATAACTGGGACAGTGCCAGTAAGGACGTGGCCAATATAGTCATATAGTGAAAATGTATTAAATCTTAGACGATCTTCTTCTATACTCCCCCACACATGTGGGAAAAATACTGAATGCACTGTTATAATGTCCACGAACTTTTCTACCAAAATTGTGAAATTCATGGCCCCTGGGTCAGGGTTTCAGGCCGTAATGGGGGTATATAGCTATATATTGTTAACCCACAGTGTTTAAAAATATTCTTCTCTACTCACATACATCTGTAAGAAAAACCTACTTTATGATTATGTTAACCAGGATGTCCACTAGTAAAATTGTAAATTTCGTGTCCCATGGAGTATGGCTTTTAACTCTAGGGTGGGAGCAAAATGGATGTATAGTGTTTATGCATATAATGTTTAAAAAATATTTTCTCTACTCCCACACAACTGTAAGGAAAACTGAATTCATAATTTTGTACACCAGAAAGCTCTATACCAAAATTATAAATGTCATGTCACCCGAGGTAGGGGTTCTGACTATAGGGCGAAGCCAAAATAATCATAAGGTGTTAATGCATTTAATGTTTCAGAAATAGTCTTTCTTACTTCTGCTGATACTGAATAAAAACTGACTGCATATGAAGAAAAAAAATAAAGCCATCAAACAAAATTTAAAATTTCATTTCTTCCAATATAGGGATTTGAATCTAGAGCACGACTAAAACACTCATATAGTGTATAGGGATGGGATTCTTATTGCAGGATGTGGTTATTTATAATTCTACTGACACAGAATAAAAACTGACTGCATATTTAGAAGAAAACATTAAGCTCTCATCTTTAATAATATGTCATGTCACTTACATTTAAGGCAATGGTTATGGATGAAGGGGGGATATATAATTGTCTTCTTATTTTTTTCTGCTCAGGAATTTCAATAAAAAAATTAGTTAATTCACATATTAAGAAAAGGGAAAGAATGAAGCTATCTATCAAAGTTAAGATATTGTGAAACCATTTGGAAATAGTTCAAGGGAAGTTAATGGGGTTACCTTCCCTTGCTTCGTCATAATAGAGTTATCTTACTTTGTTCATATTTAATAAGATGACATGTGGTGATAACGAACAGTGTTCAAATTCAAAAGTCCAAAGGAAAATTACAAAATAGGAGCAAAGCGAACACGAACCTTTAAAAAAAATAAAGGTAGGATCAGGTGCCATGGAGTACAGGGGGGTGGTAAGCATCCTCTGCCGACAGGTCACACCCTCTGTGCGCCCAATGTCATATCGGTAAAAATGTCTTTTTCGGGGAAGTTGTTTTAATATGAGGAAAATATAATGATCAGCAAAAACGGAGACATATCCGTGGACAATTCGGTTTTCAATCAATAGTCCAAAGCATAGCAATCACGGACCTTTTAAAAACCCCAGACGCAGGATCAGGTGCCATGGAGGAGTAAGCATCCTCTGCTGACCAGAAAAGTCCGTACACAATTAAGTGATTAATTATGGTCTAAAAATTAGTATGAAAAACGTGAGTCAGCATGCGACCCAGTGGAAGATTGTATTTGCTGACAAGGTCGTTGTATCGACCATAGAACGTACGAAAATATGACTTCAAACGAGACTGTTGATAATCGTGTTGTATGTAAAATGATTTTGGTATAAATGCCAGATGGTGAAAATTGAAAGTTGGAACAGGAGAAGTTAGTAATACTTAATAACTTTTAATAGCTTTTTTTTGTTTAAATGCCCACAGGGAGAGTTTCTGTCTGCCCCTGGAGATGGGGGATGGAAGGTTGTTCTAAATAAAACATGTATAATATCCTCCTTGTTTTAGTTTATCTATGAAAACATACATATAAAATCTTGAAAGTTGACAAATATGGGTAAATTATTTTCTGTGTCTTGCACCTTTTTTAATATTAGGTCATGCACTGTACTCTATGCACTTCTACTCCAAAATGAAACTTAATTAAGTGCATATATCAGACTCCTCGACAGGTTTGTGAATAGGCTAAGTTATTCAGGTGACAGTTAAGGCCTACTGGTCTTTTGTTTTAATTTTTGCAATACAATACAGTTTATTAAGAATGGGTGTGATATTTTCAAATTTATAGAAACTAGAAGTAAGTTTTTTAAACGTATCAATGTCAATGTTTGAAAAGTAATAAAATTTGTTGAACTAAATAAATAGAGTTGACGTTATCTTTAAATTGTACCAGTTTTTGTGTTTTCTTAATTATGATTATGTCTAAAATCTTCAGTAAAAAAGTTCATTTGCATATTAATTATTTGCTTGTCTTAAACTTTAAGGTAACTGCACTTGCCATGAGGGATATGCTGGCAGCGATTGTTCGTTTGATCTCCTAGGACCTCCGACTATTTCTCACATATCAGACTTTGGTTTATGCGATAAATCAAAGGAAGTTTGTGACGAGATAACTCTGTTTGGGAAATACTTCATAGAAAATATGAACACAAACTGCTTCATGACACGACAAACAGTATGACAAATTTTAACTCAATATACCTTCTCATATAAAATATAAATATCTGTTTCATTGATCACATTAATACTTTGATTGAAATCTATTGCTTTAGTTGAGAGAAAATGGAAGCTCTTTGTCAGTGGCTGAGTATGTGGTTGGTCTAGAAGAAAGAACATTGTTTGAAGGTTTTTGTCCACTGAACTATGACACAAGTAACCACTGGGTCACAGAATTTAGCTTCAATGTTTCAAATGACGGCAGCCGATTTACGAACAATTTTCACGTTTACACATACCAATCGCTCTGCCAGGAGTTTCGAAATGATACAGGAAATATCACATTTATTTTTAAGGTTAGCGCTTCTAAATGTAAACTTTAATTGTTGGAACCATGCATATTTAAAAGTATGTTTCACGACATAAGCACCTTTGATTAGTTCAATCTTATATAAAATGAACATTGTGTACAGTTGTACACCCTTTTCCCACACTATGCAATAATGTGAATTTGTTAATTAATACAAACTTTTTTCAAATGTTTTTTGCGTGTGTTGATTTAAGGACCTTTTCAAAGAAAAGGTCATGTTTGTTTATGTTTTTCAAATTTAATGTTTGCAGGACGGATACTGTTTCATTAACAACTCATGTGTGACCGATGGATCCACAAACAAAAACAACATGTGTGATATATGCAACACAACCAAGTCAAAATATGAATGGTCTTATAATGAAGGTACAGGAAAACAATTATCACATTGTATTTATATATAAATAAATCATTTTAATTGATATCATTGACTCAAAATTACAAATTCTCCTTAACAGTCATTTATAAAGCTCAAAGTGTGATTTTGTATTTCAAATTTGAATACCATATTCCAATATTTGACTAATAATAATTTAAATTTTAAATTAAATATAGTTTCTTTAAAATGTCTAGTAAGCATATCTAATGCAATAATATTACCGGTTAATTATTAATAATTAATACGAAGTGTATAAATATTGAATGTGAATTGGTGGCAATGTAAAGTATGTAAGTATGTATGTTTTATGTTGCTTTTTCACTAAGGTCACTGTTATATATCCGGGGTTTGCTACAAATCCGGGGACTTTGATGGCATTAACCCCTGTAGTATATGTGATCCTTCTGTAGACAAAACAGCTTGGTCACCAAACACAAGTAAGTTTCCTCTTTTAAATCATTTACTATCATAAAGACTACAGTTCAAGTTTTCAAGCGTTACGTACTGTTTGTGGTATAGGTTATTTTATTTTCTTAAATGACCATTTTGTCTGGACATAACAAAATCGTTTGGGTGAGAACTTTGTGTCTTGTTATAAAATATTTTCCTATTTGGTAAATACTGATTCATGAAATTATTCATTATTATAGATTTGTGTATCATTGATGGCATATGCTATGGTGCCGGTCAAACACAAATAAACAAGGACTGCCAAGTCTGCAGACCAAATATATCTAGGACCAACTGGACGTTAAAAAATGGTGACGTTTTTACTGTATTTTCTTGAAATTCATTTTGAAAAAAAAATATTGCTATTAGCCAACATCAATGTGTACTATAATATAAAAAAACGTGATTTACCATTCTGAATTTGTAAATGTAAGATACATTGTAAACTTTTTATAGGTCACCTGAGTCACTCATGTGACATTTGACAATTGGTCTTCGTCGAATGGCGTGCGATGTGCGTCATACGTTAACAATTTTACATTTTTAACTTCTTTAAAACTTCAAAATCAATTGTAACTATTATTAGTATGAAGCAGTTCTTTGGAATCTTAATTGTAAATAATGGATCTATCACCCCTGGGGGACATTGGCGGTGCGAAATATGAATAAAGGCCATTTTTATAAAAAAAAAAAAAATCTTCCCACACATGTGGGGAAAAACTAAATGCATGGTTTTATGTACATAAAACCATCTGCAAGTCGAAATTGTAAAATAAATGGCCCAAGAGTCATTGTGCAGGCCCTAGGATGGGACCACTGTGGCCATAAAGTAAAATTTATATTAATTTTTTAAAAATCTTATTCTCTACCCACATATAAATTTTAGAAAAACTAAATTCATAGTAATGATGTCCATGAAGCCCTCTACCAACATTGTGACATTCATGACCTCTGAGACAGAGGTTCAGGTCCTAGGGCGGGCCCAATCTAGCCATATAGTAAAAATGTTCTTATTTACTCCCATACTTGTTTGTGAAAAACTGAATGCATTGCTATGTTGTACACGAGATCCTCTACCTAAATTTTAGAAATTCATTACCCCCTTGGTTAGGATGTTAGGACCTAGGCAAAGGCCAACATGGTCATAAAGTAAAATTATATTAAATCTTAGAAAATATTCTTCTCTACTCCCATACATATTTTAGAAAAACTAACTTCATTATTCTAATGTCCACGAAGTCCTCCACCTAAATTTTGAAATTTATAGTCCATGGTACAGGAGTTCAAGCCCTAAGACTGGGCTAGATTGAACTGTATTTATTTAATAGGTTTTGCACTAAAACAGTAGTGAGCGATAACGTCATGCATTGTTATTTTATTCATAATGTCCTAATGTTAAATTGTAAAATTCACTCGGGGGGGGGGGGGGGGGGGACGTTGGACTCAACATAAATTGGGCATGTATTTTTATTACGGGTACATTATAATATCTTTTTGCCATCCATAACAATTTTAACTCCATCTTGAAAACAACACGGCAATTTGTCACTTAGCAAAATTTAATTAAATATTTGTTCTACTTCAGGAAATATACTTTCATATCCTGTGTATTGTATTCTTGTTAAAAAATGTAAAATGATTTTTATTGCATAATAAATGAAACTGGGGATATTATTAAAGGTATACTATTAAAGGACTGCACGTCTCTTATTACCAAAAGTTTACAATTTTGGCCCCTGTAGCTATGGTAAAGATAATCTGAAATTCCGCAGTCTTGTACCCCCCCCCCCCCCAACTAAAGTTTATTAATATGCATATAAATGAGTTAAAAGTCGCCTGTCATTGGTCAATGAGATGAATCTACCTGGTCACTAAATTCTAAAAAAAAAAAACCACGTGATTTATTATAACATTCACACATGCACTCTTTTATACATACAGCAATGCGTTCTATCAGCAATGCGCGCTGATGAACATTTAAATAAATAAATATGAACTGTGACATAAAGCTTAAAATGAAAACATGACACACTGACATGCAATCTAAGGGACCGTCAAGGCCTAAGGGCCTCTTGTTTTCATGCGGATTACATATTATCATGCATATTTACATAATATCTTGAAAAAAGAGGTATAGAAAAAAAGAAAAAAGCAACACTAATTCAATTTAAATTAATTTATTTCTCAACACGTAGGTCACTGTTTGATCGATGGAGTGTGTTACAATACGAATGATGTTGACAGTATCAATCCATGTAGTGTCTGTGATGCCTCTCTGAGCACTTCCAGCTGGTCAACAAATCCAAGTAAGTTCTACTCCCGAAACATTGTAATGTTATATCATTGTAATGTTATACAATTTTTTGTAAACAGGGTGTTGGATTATGAAAAAAATAATTCATTTAATAAAAGATTTAGCACATTTCTCCCTTCAATAAGTTATATATAAGTCATTAAAGAACTTTCCATTTTCACGTTTACATATAATAAAGAAATTAATTAATAATTAAACGACTTAATAGATTTTTAATATCTGAAAAACTATCTTCACTCCTAGAGTTTATATTTATCTCTCACATATTCTATAAAACAATCGATTTGTTTTAATACTGGTAGGTTGTGCAAGCACTATAGGCAGCGAATCTACAACTCTTGAATTAACTACAACAACAAATCTAGAAACAACTCCAACAACTACAGCAACAATATCTCAAACCACAACACCAGATCTTACAACCACAACACCAGGACCTACCTCTACCACTTCAACACCAGAACCTACCTCTACAACATCAGAACTTACTACAACAACACCAACAACTACAACACCAGAACCTACCACTACAACACCAGAACCAACCACTACAACACCTGAATCTACCACTGCAACATCAGAACCTACCACAAAAATACCAGAACCTACTACTACATTACGAGAACCTACTACTACAACACGAGAACCTACCACTACAACACCAAAACTTACCACTACAACAATACCAGCAACTACAACTACAACAACAGAACCTACCACTACAACAACAGAACCTACCACAACACCGGAACCTACAACAACAACAGAACCTACAACTACAACACCAGAATCTACCACTACAACACCAGAATCTACCACTACAACCTCAGAACCAAGCACTACAACACCAAAACTTACCACAACAACAACACCAGCAACTACAACTACAACACCAGAACCTACCACTACAACACCAGAACCTACCACAACACTGGAACCTACAACAACACCAGAACCTACCACTACAACACCAGAACCTACCACTACAAAACCAGAATCTACCACTACAACCTCAGAACCAAGCACTTCAACACCAAAACTTACCACTACAACAACACCAGCAACTGCCACTACAACACCAGAACCTACCACAACACTGGAACCTACAACAACAACAGAACCTACAACTACAACATTAGAACCCACCACTACAACACCAGAATCTACCACTACAACCTCAGAACCAAGCACTACAACAACAAAACCTACCACTACAACACCAGAACCTGCAACCACACCACCAAAACCTACAACTACCACACCAGAACCTACTACTACACCACCAGAACCTACTACAACAAAACGAGAACCTACCACTACCACACCAATCCATACTACAACAACACCAGCAACTACAACAACACCAGCAACTACAACAACACCAGAACCTACAACTTCAATACCAGAACCTACCACTACAACACCAGAACTAAGCACTACAACAACAAAACCTAGCACAACAACACCAGAACCAACCACTTCAACACCAGAACCTTCCACTAAAACACCAGAACCTGCAACCACAACACCCGAACCTACACCTACCACACCAGGACCAAGCACTACAACACCAGAACCTACCACTACAACACCAGAACCTGCAACCACAACACCAGAACCTACAACCACAACACCAGAACCCACTACTACAACACTAGAACCTATTACAACAACACCAGCAACAACAACAGAATCTACCACTTCAACACCAGAACCTACCACTTCAACACCAGAACTTACCACTTTAACACCAGAACCTACAAATTCCACTCCAGAACCTACTACTACAACACCAGAACCCAAAACAACAACTCCAGCAACGACAAGTACATCACTAGAACCTACCACTTCAACACCAGTACTTACAACTTCAACATCAGAAACTACCACTACGACCACAGAGCCTTCAACTACAACAACATTAGAACCAACCACTACAATATCAGTTCCTTTGACCTCAGTACAACCTAACTGTATGTTTTACAAATATTTGTATGAGTCTATATTATTTCGAAATAGAATTACATTGTATTGATAAAACGGTATATATGTTGTGTGTTTAAGGTATACAAATTTCAGAAGACGTGTCAGTGGTGTATCACAATGTATCATGGATCAGTTCCAACGAAACAAATAGCACGACAATACGGACCATACACGAACCATTCATTAACCTCAAATGTATGTTTGACACGCATCATGACATGTCAGTGTTCTATAATGTTGAGTGGTATGTCAACAATGTGACCTTGATCAAAACAGTCACAGTGTCTGAGGCCGATCTTGATCAGACTACTTTATCCTCAAAAGATCTGCCACCACTTAACCAGGCGGCAGGACTTCAGGTAACTCAAATATGATAGATAAAAACAATAATTTACTGTATCAATTTCTAAATTAATACAAAACACCAAAAATACATTTCAATGTATTATAGATGATAACAGGTTTGTTTTCTTTTGCAACTCTACATGCATACTGAGATTCCCGTTTTCATTTTACGTTTTTCTTCAAGATTCAATGCACAGTTAGTGTGTCAAAAGGTATTGCTCCTGCGAATTGTGAACGTAAAACTAGCCCCGTCTTCTTTGCTGGGATAAAGGTAATAATATATCTTTGAAAAATGAGTTCTGAGTATAATATGTTGAAAGCATAATATAAATGCGGTAAAACTATTATATCATTTCAGGTTAACGAAACATATCATAATCTTTTGAGGAAAGCAAAAACAGCCATAATGGTGTATTTAACAATTCCGTACGTTACAAACACAGTAGTTGTTAATAGAAAAAAACAGCCACTGCCTGTCTTGGCATTATATTCTCTTCCTCCTCCATTTACATCCCGCTGCAAAGGTTCTATTGGCGTCGATAAATGTATTATTGAGTTCAAGGCATTTTCTTTCAATGAGAGACATAAGTATGATTCTAATGATTGGAGACACAATCAAACGCTTGTTTTGTACCATGTGGACACAGATGGATATGAAATTGATCAGTCCATGACTGTACAATTGAAGACCAGGTCAGATAGTAATACGTTCTGGGACAATTTTTATCAAAACATATCGGTAAGTTTATCATTTCTATTAGATTTCATGGTTGAAATAAATTTAAATGGTTAATTGGATTGTAATGTTGTTTTATTGTTGCTTTAGATTACAATCACAGATCATAATGAACATTGGAAGGGGAAGTCGTGTGGCTCGAAAACTGATCCTCACATGTATACGTTTGATGGAGTGTAAGATGTCGGAATTGTTTTTTTATTTTCCTATTTAATATCTTAAACTGCAAATACAATTTATTTGTTCAAATTGTCAACATGACATTGAATATATATTTCAGATCCTATGAAAATCACATAGAGGGCGAATTCATCTTATATCGGAATATGTTATATAATCAGGAGGTTTGGGTTTTTTTTAACTCGCAGTTTCAATAATTTGTTATCGATTGAGACGTTCTTCAGACATGATTTTATCCCCTTTCTTTATTAGGTACAGACTAGACACAAGCAGTGTCACCCTGATTACAATTTTCCTTACTGCACATGCGCAGTATCTGTTCAATCAGGTCAAGATGTTTTTCTTGTGGATCTGTGCGGGGACATACAATTCGTTGATTTTCTCAGCTGTAATGACAGCTTGATTCAAGTCTACAAAATAAGTGACAAACTCTACAAGGTAAGTATTGGATCATCAAATTCAAACTCACACCTTTCTCACACAATATTTTGAAGCTTAGAATTGTACTTATTGATTGTCGCAATCTAAATATTTGCAAATTTTAGCACAATTACAATCTCAATTCCAAAAGTGTGAAATCCGAACACGTATTTGATTTAATGCAAATTTAAGTCATAGAGATGTTTGTTGCAAAAAAAAAAACAATTATGATTCGAATTGATATGTTGACAATTTGTGTACCACCTTACCATATATATTTTTAAAAAGATTTCTCTACCAACTGGAACCTACGTAATGGTTTCCCTTGTTGAGTGGCCTGTTAAAGGATCCTGGCAGATAGACATTGATATATATCCGTCCTTGTCTGATGTAAATAACACAGTAGGTTTATGTGGAACCTTAGACGGAGACCGCGATAACGACTTCAAAAGACGGAACGGGGACACAGACAGTGCGAACCTGGTATATCCTAATGAATTCTCAAATTCATGGAAGTAAGTAGTTTGATAACAAGTACTTTACAATTGTTGCTCAAATAGGATTCCGTTTAAAATCCATTTAAAGAACCTCATTGATGTTGAATTTTTTGTAGAGACCTGCAATTGGTTGATTACATTGAATTTGTGAATACCTTACCTTTAAATAAAACTCGGAAAACACACAATGGATATTTTTGTTTTATAACAACATTTTAACGACCCTTTTTTAAAATGAAATTGATACCAAGATATACAAAAAATGTTTAATTGGTATATTGTGAAATTTATGAAGGCTTTTGTTCAAAAGTTATTAAATCAATATTAATTAGATCAGTAAAAAACTGCAACTTGATTACCCATATCCTTTTTAAAAAATATTCTAGGGTACTGAGTGATGAAAACTTGTTAAAAGAACCACTCTCTACGAGACAACCGATTTCGTCAACCCTTGATAAGATCTGCATGTGTACTTCAAATGATGATCAGTGTTCATACAATAAACATTGTTCAAAAACTGTTGAAAAGAAATTCCTATGCACAGATCCATCAATTAAAGCTTCAGTGTCTCGTAAAAAGAGAGATTTATCACAGAAATGGATACCTTCTAGCCTTACAGTGGTAAAATCTCTAGTGAGTTTTGTTTGTTTAAAACTGTTAAATGAATTATAAAATGTAATTGGAATTATGTACAAACTTATAAATTGGAATTGGAATTATGTTATAACTTGGGATATGTGTTTTTAAGCCAAGGAAAAGACGAGATGTACAATTCAACAGCTCCACTACCCGAGAAAATGCAGAGACAGTGTGTACATCAGCATTTGAAAGTTCTAAGCCATATATAACATGCCATGAATATGTCAGTGACTTAAGCAATTCATCACTTTCCAACTGCATAAACGATGTAATAGTAAGTACTGTTAATTATATTTTCCATTGACATTAATCGTCTTTGACATTTCCTTATATGATTTTTTTTAAATCAAAATACCCCATTTTAGATGACAGGTGATTATAACATCACATCAATCCATGTTGAAGCGGCTCTACAACAATGTGTTACTTTTGTTGGCTTGAACACAACACTACAAAATGCTAATCCAGTCGTGACTACTAGCCTACAAAATCTTTGTCCCAGTAATTGTAGCGGACATGGCGTTTGTAACAAGGGTATGTCAAAAAATTCCTTACATGCAAAATTGTTCTACAACTATTTTTTTTTTTTTGGTAAAAGTGGTTTAGTATATTTAAACTCCAACACAGTTTGTATCAAGGGTTGCAATAAAAGGAATTCTGCATAACCTGAAGTTTTGTGACCGTATATTTTGTGTAAATTAGTTTGATTTTGTGTGTATATATGTTTTGATTTCATTTGTGATTTCTGCTCACTCCTTTACCTGTTGATTTATCTACCTGGAGATGGCGGACTTCGACTCAGTTAAGGTTGATACGGTTGATAGAACATCCAAGCCGTTATACTTAGATCTTGATCTAATAGACCCAATCAAACATGTAATTAAGTCTCCCAAACGAAGTTTAGAGACTTATTGTTTTTGTACGGTTCTTCTTCTTCTTCTTTCTCGCTCTGAACGTGTCCGTCGTGTTTCTCAGAGATGGCTAAACAGAATTGTACAAAACTCTAGGATACTATAGGCCTGCATATTTAGATATGCACGCTGGTTTGATTTTTCTCATTTGGGGTTTGTCAACCACTTTTCTAGGGGGTCAAAAGGGTGTGAGGTCTAGCATTGAACCTTATAGAAAAATCGACGACTCTATTGTAAATGGTTATAACTTAAAAACGGACAAAGATAATAATATAGGGTTTTCAGAATCATATATTGACTGTTACAGGCAATATTTAGGGTTTATAAGATCTGACCCCTGGGGTCATCCCCACCCCCATCCCCCCCCCCACCAGGAATTAGAAATGACCATATATCTCAGAAACTGTTAGAATCCTGACCCCTAAACCATACATATTCTTGTTTCATGTGTTAAGGAGCATCAAATGGTATGTAGGTCATGGGCCCTGGGGTGGTCCTGACCCCCTCAAACTGGAAGGGCCCAAATATCTTAAAAACGGTCGAGATCCCAACCCCTAAGCCATTTATATTCTTGTTCCTTGTGTTAAGTGGCATCAAATGGTATGTAGGTCATGGGCCCCGGGGGTGGTCCTGTCCCACCTTAAACAGGATGTGCCAGAATATCTTGAAAACGGTTAATATCTCCACCCCTAAACCATATATATTCTTGTTTTTTGTGTTAAGGTCCATCAAATGATATGTAGGTCATAGGCCTAAAGGGTGGTCCTGACCCCTCTCAAACAGGAAGGGCCCAAATATCTTGAAAACGGTTAAGAACTCTACCCCTAAACCATATATATTCTTGTTGCTTGTGTGAAGGGAAATCATACGGTATGTAGGTCATGAGCCCTGGGGGTGGTCCTGACCCCCCCCCCCCCTCAAACAGGTAGTGCCCGAATATCTTGAAAACGGTTAATATCCCCACCCCTAAACCATATATATTCTTGTTCCAAGTGTTAAGGGCCATCAAATGGTATGTAGGTCTTGGTCCTTAATGGTGGTCCTGACCCCCCTCAAACAGGAAGGGCCCAAATATCTTGAAAACGGTTAATATCCCCACTCCTAAACCATTTATATTCTTGTTGCTTGAGTCATGTTAGTTCACCTGATATATAGTAAAGGACCCCTGGGAACATCATGAAACTTTGTGGGTCATCCCTACTCTATATGATAGCCTCGTTCGTTTGGGAGACTTTATAATCGCCCCGATTATAATTACATCTTGTTGGTAATGATTTTATGTGTGTTCAACTGGACAGAATCCTATGGAGAATTTATCTGAAAAGTCCAGAGAGTAGGCTTCAGCTACTCACACGGGTATCGACATCAATAATGTGTCTATGCCACTAACCCGTACACTTCTGGCGCTGCATCAACATCTCAGAAAACCCTCAAATTAAGGATATGTGGTCTACCCCTTTCCGTGGCTGATTCCGCCGTACATGAATTACTTGGCAAATTAGACGTTAGATTGAGTAAAATTCTATACGAAAAGATCCGCCAACTCGATACAAAGCGCATGACAAGCATCCTAAACGGGACTAGGTTTATGTACATAGAACCGCTTCCTACAGGAAAGCATCTCTTCCCAGAATCAATTACTGCGGCGGTATTCAGTGCAAACTGTTTCACTATGGTAAGTCAAAACAAAATATCAATTTGCTATTTACAAACTGCTTGAAAACCGATCATAATCGGTCTGCGTGCACAAAGGATGATTGTTGTAGGGTGTGCAAGACGCCTGGCCATTCTCCCGGAGATGAGACCTGCCCGCATTATCAACCACAAAACATCTTACCACGTTTTGCGGTGCCCAAGATGACCTCTCTAGCTTCTACCCATGTGATCTAGAAATCTTTGGTGTAAAACATAAATCGGCAGAACATGCCTTTAAGTATATCAAAGCAGTTCGATGCGGAGATTTAGATAGTGCTAACGCGATTGCTAAAGCCGATGACGCGCTTGCCGCCCTTCGCCTGGGTAAGAAGGTCAAATCCAATGACCAGTGGGTGTCTACAAAGGTCGCCGTTATGGAGGAAATATTAGAAAACAAGTGTGTTCAAGTAGCAGTTTTCCGAGATAAGCTTGTAACCTCTAAGCAATCAACGACATTTGTCGAAGCAACCTACAACAACGAGTTGGGCTCAGGCTTTGACCGTGACGGCACACGCAATACAAAACCGGATCACTGGCCGGGGAAAAACGTACTTGGGGTACTTATGAAAAAATTGCAAAAAAGAGTCCTAAAAGAGAACACAGCGACTCCGGTAAAATCGACCATAAACAAAAATAAAACAAAGATCAACCAAATCAGCGTACCATAGTACAGATGCTGGAACAACTCAGAGCTATGTCGGACAGTGACGTGTCGGGGTGTAATCCGGACACAGAGAGCTCTGGTGATGAACGGTAACTGTGTTCGGACCTGGCTTCCGACCTCAGAATTTTCAGAAATGTGGTATATGTACGTTTAATACGTTCTTTAAAAACAGACTATACACTCATAGAATATAATTATCTACTTTCCAATAAGAAGTAGTCTAGTAACTATGTTTATTTTTTCCTATTCAATAATATTATAATTCAGATTACACTTTCTGAAGACAATGTGTTTGACAATATTAATGTATTTTTATTGGAAATAATTATATTATGTATACAAATACGCATCAAATAGTAACGATGTTGATATTTTTCTTTCACTACTTTTTTATATAGAATTCGAAGTATATTTATAGATACATTTATATTTTCTTTCCTTTTTTTTGTCAACGAATATTTTGAAATATGGCAAATCTAGATTTAGTATCAGTGAATGTAAGAGGTCTTAATTCGTCAGAAAAAAGAGATTAAATTTTTTCATGGCTAGAAGAAAATAAAACTAATATTACGCTTTAACAGGAAACACATTTTATAGAGAAACGTTCTGAATTTTATGATAGAAAACTGAACGGAAAAGCAATACATGTTTTCTTCGACTCTCCCTTTAGTAGAGGAGTTTCCATTTTGTTCAATAAAGAATGTAATATAGATATTTTAAATGTGCATAAGTCAAATGATTGAAGGAAACTTTTGGTAAATGCTAAAATAGATGAAACTTTACTTACAATTGTTAACTAATATGCTCCAAATAAAGAAAATGATAGAATAATATTTTGTAACCCACTAAATACATTTATTTCTTTCCATACTCCACAAGATAGTAAACTAATCATCGGCGGTGACTTCAATTGCAATTTAAATAAAGAAAATGACAAATCCTGGATAAAGTTAAGTAAACTAATAAATAGGCTGAATTAAGTCGATGTGTTGCATAATAAAAATCTAACAAAAATGGTTATACAGGGTTTAATGCAGAAAATGCCCAAAAGAGTAGAATAGATTACATTTCTGTGCGCAATGACTCAATCGATTATGTAAAAAATATTGTTGTTTTAAAATTACCAGGTACTTATGATAAAAACACGCAGTTAAGTGACCACAGGTTAATAAAATGTAATTTAAAATTTAGTAATTTAGAGAGAAATTATACTGGAAATTAAGTATCTCTCATCTAGAGAACGAAGACATTAAACGCGGATTCATAGAATTATCAAAAATATAGATGACTCATCAGATCCAATTTCAAAATGGGAAACTTTTAAAATTAAAGTTCGTGATTATTCCATAAACTACGCAAGACAATCCAAGAACAATGTAAAACATAGAATAAAATTGATTGAGTAAAGGATAGGGGATATAGAAAACTTAACTATCGGAGATATTGATATGAATGAAAAAAGAAAAACTTGAATAGGAATGAGATTACATGTACGATGAAATAGCTAAAGGAGCGCAGATTAGATCTAAAGCAAAATGGATTAACGAAGGTGAACGAAACACAACATTCTTTTTAGGTTTGGAAAAGAAACATCAAACTATATAACAATATTAGAATTAAAAACCGATAACAAAACTGTAGCAATTAATAGCGAAATTATAAAGGAAATGTGTCACTTTTATGAAAAATTATATACAAGTAAATCTATTAAAAATGTTGATATAAATGCTTATTTAAATGACGTTGAATGTCCAAAACTTTGCAATAGCGAAAATGAATATTGCGACTCATTACCTACAATTGATGAATGCGCAAAGGCAGTAAATGATTTGAAAAATAACAAATCCCCGGGTTTAGACGGTATACCGGCTGAATTTTATAAATGCTTTTGGAAAACAATTGGACCACTCTTTTATGAAGTTGTATTATGTATTTTCGATAAACAGGAACTACCCTTTTAACAGCGGTTAGCTATTATCACTCTTTTATTTAAGAAAGGGGAAAAAATATCCTTAAAAATTACAGACCACTAAGTTTAACAAATATCGACTATAAAATTTTAGCTTTTGTTCTTGCCAAACAATTACATACAGTTATTGATAAACTAATTAGCAAGTAACACTCAGCGTACATAAAAGGGCGTTTTATAGGCAGAAATGCAAGATTAATTTTAGACATCTATGATTACTGCATGGAAAACGATAATGATGGTTTATTGCTATTTTTAGATTTTGAAAAAGCATTCGATTCAGTCGAGTGGAATTTTCTTTTTCAAGTTTTAAAACAATTCAATTTTGGTGAATGAGTAGAGGTATAAGACAAGGGCGTCCTATCTCAGCACTTTTATATCTGTTTGTTGCGGAAATATTGGCTTATAAATTAAAAAACAATTCGGAAATTCAAGGAATAAATATATCAAACATGATAGACGATATAAAAACTATTCAACATGCGGACGATGTCACTTTAACCTTGAAAAATATTTCTTCTTTAAATGTTGCAATGAAGACTGTTGAAGAGTTCTGTAAACACGCCGGATCAAAAGTTAATATAAACAAAACTCAATGTATACTACTTGGTAGACAATATAATAATATAAGCGGCATCGATGTAACCAATGATGCTGTTAGATGTTTGGGTATTACATTGGACATAATAAAAATCAATGCTATGCTATGAACGAAAACTTTTCGAGTCCGGGAAAAAAACAAAATTATAACTATATTTGGAAAAGCATGCATTGTTAATTCACTAGCTATATCTAAAATAATGTATGTGGGTTTTATATAACATATGCCTGACCCTGAATATATTAATCAACTGAAAAGTGGCATATTTAATTTCATTTGGAATAAAAAAGATAGAATAAAAAGAGATACTGTGATTGGAAGGCAAGAAGATGGCGGTATAGGCGTTGTTGATATTAAATCGAAGTTTAAGGCCTTAAAAGCTGCATGTTGTAGAATCTTGATTGACAAAACATGCATAATTAACAGAATAGTTGATAGTTATTTAAGAGTGCTAAATGTAGATATAAATTATGTATTTAACGTATCAGAGACTAGTAACTCTAATTGTAAAATAATTTTCAAACTCCCTATTTTTTATAAAGAAGTATTTTGTAGTTTCAACGATTTAAAAAAAAACATTGACATTTCTAAATTATCTGATATAAATTTTGCTAAACAACCACTTTGGAACAATAATTTGTTTCCGTTTGATAATAAAACAATTTGTCAGTAAAGTTGGATTCAAAGCGGCATATTGTATGTAAAGGATATTAATGCTGATGGCCAATTCAAAACACTTGAATAAGTATCATCTACTCTAAACCAATACGCTGAATGTATGAATATAGAATATTTAGAAATGCAAAATATAAAAAAAATCACTAAAATTTAATATGAAACTTTGTCAATATATACAAAAAGTATCCACTTGTGATTTTCATTTTATTAATGGTTTACATTGTATTGAAGACAAAAAATGAAAATTTTTCTGCGAAAATTTGTTGTACAAAAAATTTAAGCCTCCCTGTCACCAGGCATTGTTTAAAAGAATGTTTTCATTGGAATGAGAATATTGGAATGACATATACAAAAACAAAGTAAAAGATATATTTGACAAATAAATATGTGAATTTAATTACAAATTGCTAAACAATACAGTGTGCTGTAACAGCTTTTTTAGCTCACATGAGCTGAAAGCTCAAGTGAGCTTTTCTGATCAAATTTTGTCCGTTGTCTGTCGTCGTTGGCGTTGGCGTTGGCGTCGACGTTGGCGTTGTTGTCGTTGTAAACTTTTCACATTTTCATCTTCTTCTCCAGAACCACTGGTCATATTTCAACCAAACCTGGCAAAAAGCATCACTGGGTAAAGGGGATTCAAGTTTGTTCAAATGAAGGGCCACACCCTCTTTAAAGGGGAGATAATTTAGAATTATTTAAAATTTGTAGGTATTTTTCAAAAATCTTCTTCTCAAAAACTATTAGGCCAGAAATTCTGTAACTTGTATGGAAGTAAGGAAGCATCCTCAGCTAGTGTAGATTCAAGTTTGTTCAAATCATGGTCCCCGGGGGTAAGGTGGGGCCACAATGGGGGGATGAATTTTTACAAAGGAATGTATAGAGAAAATCTTTAAAATCTTCTCCTCAAAAACTATTAGGCCAGAAAAGCTCAAATTGGTGTGGAAGCATCCTCAGATAGTGTAGATTCAAGTTTGTTTAAATCATGGTCCCCGGGGGTAGGGTGGGGCCACAATGGGGGATGAATTTTTACAAAGGAATATATATGAATTTTTACATAATATATATAGAAAAAATCTTTAAAAATCTTCTTCTCAAAAACTATTAGGCCAGAAATGTTCCATTTGAGCGGAAGCATCATCAGATAGTGTAGATTCAATTTTATTTAAATCATGGTCCCCGGGGGTAGGGTGGGGCCACAATGGGGGATAAATTTTTACATAATATATATAGAAAAAAATCTTTAAAAATCTTTTTCTCAAAAACTATTGGGCTAGAAAAGCTCAAATTGGAGTGGAAGCATCCTCAGATAGTGTAGATTCAAGTTTGTTTAAATAATGGTCCCCGGGGGTTAGGATTGGGCCACCATGGGGGATGAATTTTTACATAGGAATATACGCGGGTAGGTTAAGGCAACTGAGAGTTTAATGATCGCCGATATTATGGTCATTTTAAAAATTGTTTATTTTTATGAAAACAGTGCTGAATATTAATATCAAGTGAATGTATTCAACAAGATAAATATATTTTTACTTCGGAATCAAGTCGATCTTTGAAGCTGCCGTGCCATGGTATCACGTGACAGTTAAAAATAGATCATTTTTGTACTTTAACAAAAAATCAAAAAGTGTAACACTACCCCGAAGTTTATTTGTATGTATGATACAATAATTCGATCGACAATAAGTTCATGTTTATTAATATTGCTGCTAGAATCCTATTACTAACCGCATAAAATAAATATTGTTATTATTTACCGGAAACCTCCTCAACTTCTTCAATTTCATTGAAAATACTACGTAGTTTACATTTACAACAAAAACCAAAGGATTCTAGCAGCATTTTTCAAGTATTTAAGATCATGTGCTTTTGATATTTGCCAAATTCATCTTTCATAATATTCGGGGTAGTGTTACACTTTTGTCTTTTTTGTACACACTGACAGAGGAAAGGCCGGTCAAGCCACATAAAAGTCTATCCGCTTACCTTATAACTCTCGCTGATAAAACAAAATACCCATGCCTGTATTATCCTGGTTATATCCTAACTGACACTCAACTAAATCTTGGGTATCTGTATTAAATAAGTCTTATTTCGGCATTGTTTACACTGCATTCCAATGATTTGTCTCCCGACATTGATCTTCTCTATTAAACATGCTTGTGACGTCATCAATGTTAACGATACGTAATACAGAGAAATCGAAGCTATATTCTGTTAAAAGAGCTTCTAGTGACATTTTACGCCTGTAGTTTTCACAATTTGGACCAGAGATAAAGTTACAATTGACATATTTCTTGAGTAAAATATGACATCATGCTGCTTATTGTGACGTCATATCGATCAGAGGAATTTTTACTCGATCGGTCGCTGTTAGTTGCCTTATCATACCTGAGTATAGAGAAAATCTTTAAAAATATTCTCCTTAAAAACTATTAGGCCAGAAAAGCTCCAATTTGAGCGGAAGCATCCTCAGATAGTCACCCCTGCGAATGCGTTCGGAATGTTTTCCTTATCGTTGCTATGTATGTAATAAATCCAGAGGTGCTCGAATGAAAGTTCACGAGACTTCGCCGAGATTTGTTCAGTTCCTGTGAAATTTCGAGCGGAAGTATAACTGTTCGGATAATATTTTCTAAATACGTAAGTACTTGTCGTTTTTCATATCATATCCTACTTTGATTTACGTTAAAACATGAACATCTATTAAGATACATGTCTTATTTGATCATCTAGCGGTTATTTAAACTAAACGATGATATTCAGAAAAGAGTTATCGTTCGTGTTCAACCACTCTACACGTGGTTGAAAATGTAAACATTGGATTGCTTGATAAAATCATAGCCATGTTTGATGCTTTTGTTGTGCAATGCCATACCTTTAAAAAAAAGAATGGGTGTCTGTTTTGTACAAAAATTTAGTATATCGAGCCATTTTCAAGTAACATTCTGCATAAAATAGTATAGTATGTTTCACTATTGATGCTTTTACTAGGTCAGGCGCGGATCGAAAATTAATCCTTAGTGGGGATCGCTACTAAGCAACTTAATTGTTGCAACAGCAGAGAAAAAACGTATTTTCTAATGACACATTTATTTCAAGAACTCATTTGATACACGAATTAATGAAGATAAAGTTTAAAATCAACCATCGTCTAGATTTTATATTTGATTACAAGTACCTAGATTCTAGGAAATGGACTATAAACACGAGGCACAATTTTTACTGCGAAACTGAAAGGGTCAAATAAAACCACGTGGTCTAAATTTAAATGACAATAACATTCGCAGGGGTGTAGTGTAGATTCAAGTTTGTTTAAATAATGGTCCCCGGGGGTTAGAATGGGGCCACCATGGGGGATGAATTTTTACATAGGAATATATAGAGAAAATCTTCAAAAATCTTCTCCTTAGAAACTATTAGGCCAGAAAAGCTCAAACTTTTGTGGAGGCATCCTCAGATAGTGTAGATTCAAGTTTGCTTACATCATGGTCCCCGGGGGTAGGGCGGGGCCACAATGGGGGGATGAATTTTTACATAGAAATATATAGAGAAAATCTTTAAAAATATTCTGGGAAAGTTTTCAGTCCAAAAAGTAGTAACTGGTGTGAAAGCACGGGTTGCGCAGATTAAAGTTTGATCAAACCATGATTCCCTAGAGAAAAGTGGGGCCACAAAGTGGTGGGGGTTATAGAGGAATAGAGAAAAATCTTCTTACAGGTATAACAACAAAAGGGGCTATGTATTTACCATAAAAATATGTGGATAAAAATCGGCAGATGTTTGAAATTTTTTGAGCAAGATCTACTGTACTTAGTTGTCAAGATATTTTGATTTTGATACTGTAATGCTAATTTGATCAGATATTGTTGCTCAGGTGGGCGATGTGGCCCCTGGGCCTCTTGTTTTAATTGCAAATATGGGTCTTCCGCTTCTTGCAATATGCGTTGCGAAATTGAAGATGGAAAACATTTTATTTTTGAGTGTGAACATGTTAAGAGGATATGGTCAACTTTATGCTTAGTTTTAGGATTTGATATACAGCGGAAACATGTTATTTTGGGTTTTTACTTTGAACGAAATACAAAAATATGATTTTTTTAATACTATGTGTCTTTCATAGCCTACAAGATATTTTAATACGAAATGTGTTGTAGATCTCAAAACAAAACAGAGATATATAATGCATTGGTTTTATTTTTGAAAAACAATATAAGATACAATATTGATGTACTTGTAAATAATTCAAAAATACAAATGTTTAGAATTAATATTGTGAAATTTGCAGATGTGCTGTAATTGTTATAATACATGTCATATTACTTTATTACTAACTATATTGGCCCGAGATAGTTGGAAATTGTTAATGGGCTGTTTTGTAATGATTGTGAAATGAAAAAAAAGAATTCTGCAATTTTTTGTTTACATAGAATCATTCTAGTAAACACGGGTATATAGTAAATGAAAGTTTTTTAACTTTTGGACACGCTTTGGCGGATCCAAGTCAGGGATAGTTTTTAAATTAAATTTCATACTTTATAATAAGTGTCATCAGGAAAAAGCATCACTTGTCATTTTGTCAAATTCGTGCGTAAATGGATATAAAAAGCACTAAAAGTAAAAGAAGACATTTTGCATTACAAAGCAAATACTTTAGGCTATCTGAGAATAGTGAGTTTAATGTTGTGTTTGTTTTAGTTTTTTTTTTTAAACATACGTTATCTAAACGTTTTGTTTTAGGTAACTGTTCGTGTGAAGTTGGATTTGGTGGAAGTGATTGTTCCTTTGACATTCTGTCGCCACCAGCTATCTGGGAATCAACACCAATTGGTATTTGTGACAAATCTCTGCATCAATGTTCCAAAGTTTACCTCAAGGGGCGCTACTTCCTGGAAAATGTGGATAAGATTTGTTTCTTCAACAAACAATCAGTAAGTTTGACTTATCATATTCTGTTTATTTTAAATATTTCCTGTTAAGCTCTTTGCAATTTTTTAGTGGCCTTATATAAAATATATATGTCACACATCTTACTCACTTTTATTCCTTATTCGTGTTTGATAAATGGATACCTAAGTACTTAGGCAGAACACTTCTTTATAGACAGACATTATAATTATGATAATCATTTTATCACCTTTTATATATAATGATATCATCTTTTGTCGTGTTTTCTTATAGCTAATGGATTTAATTTTTTTATCAATATGACCTTTTTTCTTTTTTGTTTATACTTGTTTTTCGATGTGGCATTATTTCTATTTAAAGATTCGTAATGATGGATCTATACTTGCTTTCACTCAACTAGAGAGCTCCCTTGAGGAGGAAAATCTGTTCAGAGGATCCTGTTCCATACCAAGCGATGAAGTCACATCCTGGGTTACCAAGTACATGTTTAATGTTTCGTATGACCGTAAACAGTTTACTCAGTCGTTCTCGTTTTATACTTATCATTCTGAATGCCAACACCACTCAGTGGAAAACGGACTTGACCAATTTACATTAAAGGTATATTAATTGTTGGATGGAAAAAAGAAATAAAATTTGGCACATGTCTTTTGAAAAAAGTCTATTTTTTCAAATTCTCCTTTTGAACGCACGAAAGGAATTTTTGTTTTTTTATATCTTTGTTTACAAGTATCTGTTTTCAAAGAATTTCCAAATGTCGTCGTTGTATTTCCAACAAATCAAAATACTTATGTTTTCAGAAAGAATACTGTTTTATTAATAACACATGCGTTCAACGGGCCGTGATTAATCCTGAAAATCGATGTCAAGAATGCGACCCAGACAGAAGCAACTACCAATGGTCTGGAATACAAGGTAATTTAGATAGAAAATATCGTTGGTCAAAGAGTATTCAATCTGATATTAGCGTAAGTACATGAATACAAAACTTGCTGTTAGCATGATATATGATATATAAACATTATGAACTCGTAAACAATGTTCTCCAGAAATTTGAAATTAAAACTAAAACAATTAAACAAACACTTTTAGCTGATATGTTAAGTGTCAAGTCGGTCGCAACAACGGAGAACATACATTTCCCTTGAGATTATTATCTCCGAGCATCATACTTACCTGTTAGAGTTTACGATAGCTACTCATTCCGAAATTTGTTACCACCACCGAGTCAAACTTTAACCACTCCCTTAACAGTGCCCCTACTACAACGCATGCTCATCTTCATTCCAGATGCCTTCTGTCTGATATGAGTAGGGAGGTTGGGAGGGAGTCTAACAGATTAGTATGATGCTCGGAGATAATTATCTTAAGGGAAATTTATAATCTCCTTCGCATCATACTTACCTATTAGATTTTACGATAGCTACAGATTTTGAATCTAAATGGAGGTGGTGTACTAACTAAGTGCCTCACCAAAATGTAAATAGCTTATGAATTGAAATAAAGATAAGAAACAACTTACCCCTGAGGGTTTACCCGAGTGAGCAGCTGTCATCACAGCTCTTCCAAAGGAAGCTTTCCTACACGTATATCACATGTAGAGGGATGTAAAAGTATTCTCTGATTTCCAAGATGTAGCTTTCATGATGTCTTGGATGGGTGTTCCTTGAAACAGTGGTCAAGATAATGAGAAACTTCTTACATCATGTGCTCTATCTTCCTCTAAACATTTATCTTTGTAAGATTTCTTTATAGTATGAATAATCCATTTAGAAATTGAATCTTTAGAAGCTGGATTGCGCTGGTTTTTCTTATTACATCTATACTTATAAATTAAGGCATTTTGCAAATAAACTACAAAATGCCTGCACCAGAGTACTTGCTTACACATTTGGTATTTCAACACATGTGTGATTATGTCCGTAAGGTATAATTGAATTTTAACTGATAACTTATTATTGTGAAATTAATCAAAAACCTACTTTCATTTTCGATAAACAAGCCCGAAATAGCAAAACTGAGAGTAAGGTGGTGGACACGCTTTGGCGGATCCAAGTCAGGGATAGTCTCGATTAAATATATATACTTGCAATGAAATAGTATTGAATGATAACGTAAAGAGTAAATATATTTACTGTGCGCCTATTTAGAGAATACGTAGAAGTTAAGATTAGACCAATGTTGAATAAACAAAATGAGTCAATTTGTTTCTTTAGTTGACTAATTGATATCATGGCAAAAAGTGTAGAACGAGTTCACCATAGAGCAGATACTTTGAATCCTACAACTTTGGTTTAAAATATGCATGCAAATGGATAATATTGCATAGACTAGCGTGTTTAAATTTCATACATTTTCATACCACGACAGATTGGTTGTAAACCTTAGTTAGACATTAATTTGTAAACATTAATAAACATATTACATGTATTGTATTCTTCGTCTATGTGGATAAATGATGTATGCAAAAAACGGGGAAGTTTGATCCCCCTCCGCCAGATTTTTTTTAATCTGAAATTCTTATTTGGGACAGTAATAGAAATTATTTTGAAAATTGACCTAAGAACTAAATTTAGAGAGAGAGATACACTAAATACCCATTATTCACTGGTTTGAAATAAATACAACAAAAAACAGTTTGTTTTTTATTTCAATTTAAAAAAATAAGATAAGGAAAAAATCGGACAAAGTATATACAAAAATAAACAAAAAAAAAATATGGTTCAACATATTTAGCATTATATCATAATAAATGTGTAAAGTGTTAATTCCCGCGCTTGCGCGGGTTATCATCTAGTATAAATAATTTATTTGACCCGGCTCTTAAGTGCTTTGTCATCTTAATGTACATTTTCAAGGCACGTACTGAAAAAAGTAAGTCATCTTCTCTAAATGAAGAAGATGTTGACATTTTTGGCAGTGTGATTTTGTTTGTCATGTAATTTAAGGAATCATTCTTAGCTATGAATTCAGGAGAAGGAATAATAGAAACTATATCTCTGTCGCATCTTATATGTTTTTTATAATGAGAAAGTAACACACTTTATTAGTTCATGTTGACATAAAACGAGTTTCACACAAAATATGTTGATTATTAATTAAAACACCACAAACGTCGTGTGGTATGGTATATACCATTTTTTTCCACAAATGCTGAGGGGTTTTTGTCGGGTGTTGCTAAAACGCGGAACGGAAAACGGAACGGAACGGAAAACGGAAAAATACTATGACGTTTTTCTCTTAAATATTGCATAGATTGGACAAACTATTTACTTGGTATCATTTATTCATATCTTATGAATAGTTTTTATCAAAAGGTTGCTTATTTATTTGATATCATTCTTACGGTGAGCTAAAAATTCAAACATGATGTATTCTCACCGACATTGAAATTTTAGTGATCCATTCTATTTTTAAAATTTATTAATAGCATTATTGATATCAAAACGTGACCGCGACTATCATTGTTACGAGGTTTTGCTAAGAGAATCATTTTAATGGATCACTAACGCTCTAGATGTCCTGCAAAGTCTCCTTTTTTCTACTAATATCGGCATTCGCTGTCTACATCTTCTACTGTTTTAGATTACTTATTCCTAGTATTTTAGGCATCATTCTTAGCTAAGAATTCAGGAGAAGGAAAAATAGAAACTCTATCTCTGTCGCATCTTATATGTCCTTTATCAACAGTAAGACCATGTAAACAGCCGACTTTTCTACTGAAGCTGCAGCCACTAAAATAATTAATTTTTTAAAGATCAAAAACTTCAGATCAACCTGACCTAAAGGTTCAAAGGAGTGTTTACACAAAGCTTGTAAAACAAATCCAATATCCCACGTAGGAACAAGTCTCCTCTTTGGAGGACGAGCAATGAAATATGCTCTTGACAGTTTCTCTAAGCTTTTTGTCTGACCAACACCTACACCATCCCAACCAGTATGAACAGTAGCTATTGCAGACTTATAACATGCAATGGTTCTAGCCTGTAATTGCTCTTTGTCCCAATCAAAATAAAGTCTGATTCTGTTATTGTACGTTTTGTTTGTACTATTTAGTCTACAAGATACAGCTCTTTTTGACACTAATATAGAAAACCCTTTCTTAAGGTACTGTTTGCGGATAATTTCCATGCTGTCCGCTTTAACATTTGGTCTTGTCCAGAAAGGGGCTATCAGTATTATTGTGCAGTTTGATGACTGATTTCTCTGCAATATTTTTGGAACAAGTATTACTGGAGGGTAGGCATACCCCACTATTGCCTGTCAACTGAAACTTAGAGCATCCACTGATAGTGCTAGTTCGTCTGGAAATGAAGACACGAAGGTCTGAATCTGACAATTCCATCTTGTTGTAAACAGGTATATTTGTGGTATTTTTCACATATTGAATATTGTCTGTGCTACAGCTCTGTTTAGCATCCACTCTGTTGGAAGTATTTTTGGATCTTCGAGACATTTCTCCTTCTTTATGTTGAGCAGTTAAAGGCAATGTTGTTGTTGATGGCCCACTGGTACATATCTAGAAGAGAATGCAAAGGGATGGAGAATTCGTTCCCCCTTGTTTGTTGATTTCATTACAGTTGTGTTGTCCGTCTTGACAAACACCTCAGTATCTTTTGAATGGCATTTCTGAGTAATTTATATGCCGCAAGGCTAGATCCCTTAATCAAAAACCCGACACCTGGATCTGACCTAGATGCGCTCCCCAACCTGTCATGGAAGCATCTGTTACCAAGGTTTGAGAGACTGGTTTTTCTTTTAAAGGTAACCCTTTGAAAAAGTTGCTTTTGATTTTCCACCAGTCTAGATATGACTTTACATGATCTGTAACTGGTATTTCTAAGTAAATATTCTTCTCCATTACCTTCAAGTAATACAGGAAATGCATTTGAATGGGCCTCATGTGCAATATTGCCCGATACACCAGATCTATGCAATAATCCATTATTCCCAATAACTTAGGAATGTTCTGACCTGGATCTTTTTTTATGTTTGAATAAGATAAAACAAGTCTCTCAAGGCTTGGTAACGTTCTAAAGTAGGAAAAATTATGTCCTTTTCAAGATCTGTAAAGGCACCAAGAAAAACGAGTTTCTGGGTTAAATGAAGATTTGACATCTTCCAATTCACCAAGAACCCCAATTTCAGAGTTTGCTTTATTATATATTGTTGTACTACCTTCAGTTGTTGATAACTTTGATTTCGAATTAGCCAGTCGTCTAAAAAGCGTGTGGATCTAATCCCCTTTGACGCAAGTGGCCTGACAAAGTTGACACTATTTTTGTAAACGAGGCGCAACAGAAATTCCCAAGGAAAAAGCTCGGTACTGATAAACTGTTCCTTCTACTGCAAATCCTAAGAATTTTCCGCTTACTGAATGGATAGGTACATGCAGATAAGCATATGAAAGATCTATAGAAAAGACCCAGTCCCCTGTATTTAGTGACTGAATTTCTGATCTTAAAGTTTCCATTTAGAAGTGCTGATTCTTTATACACTTGTTTAATTTTCTTAAGTTCAGAATTGATTGTTTTGGTACAATGGTTGAATTAAACCCCGCATCTGAGATTTGGGGGTCTACAATTTCTTTTATATTTTTTTTTCAAGGAGAGACCTTACTTCCTCCAAAATAATGTTTTTTTTCTGCGTCCTTTGGAATTTCTGCGTGCCTTACGCCTGAAAACGAAGGAGGCTTTTCCAAAAACTCTATTTTATAACCTTCTGATAGAACTCTGAGTATGAAACTGTCGTCTGAAATTTGTTCCCAATTTGTAACAAAATAATGCAGTCTTCCTCCAACTTTTAAACTTGCTTTTGGAACCTTCCATGACTGGCCGGAGGCATCTAATATTTTCCCTTTTTTGAAACTTTTATGGCTGAAAGTTTGATTTTGGTTTGTTATCCGAACCTGAACGTCTGTATGCATCAGGTTTCTTGTTTTCAGTGTTTCTGTATTAGCTGCTTAAAACGCTTGCTCTCCCGCCTGATTCATAGCTGCTTGGCTTGTCTTAGCGTTTAAATTTCCTATCAGAGGCTTTCCCGCCATCAAATTTATAAGGAAATTGTCATTTCTGGCCACTGGATAGTATTCCATAAGCCTTGGATGTCTCTCGCACGTCTCTGATTATCTCTGAAGATTTGTGAGTGATTTCCTGAACTTTGCCAGAAAATAGATTGTCTCTCTCTAGAGGCACTTTCCATAATTCATGTTTGGCAAATTTCTCTGAGATATTCATAACATCAATATGAATGTTGCGTCTGGCAAGAACACAGCAAGCGAAAGCTCTTACAGACAAATCACCAATGTCTAATATAGCATTTGCTAGTTCCTCCAACAACTGTGACAGAATATAATCAGGAATTTCTGATTCACATTTAAACCCTTCGACAGGGCAGACAATATCAATGAGGTACGAGACACTGCTCTCTATTGAAATCTTAAACTTTGATCAATAGCTGCAAAAGCAGCGTTTGCCTTACGTTCAGAGGAGAACAATTCCCGAGGACCCTTTTCATTTTTTAAACCTTTGTTTGTGTAAATGTTAGTGTTGACTGAAGCATCAATATCAGAGCTCTTGCAATTTTGTCAAAGTCTTCATCTGGCCACCTATATTGATATATATGTCGCGTTTTACAAGAAGCTATCTTAGGCAGGGGTTTCTCAACCTCTTTCCAAGCATTAACAATAATGCCATCAGCTGGTAAACTGTGTCCATCAGTCATTTTCTTACTTGTAGGAAGACCAGTGGAGGACTGTGACAAAGAAGATTTTCTAATTTCCTCTTTTGGCTTTTGAGCTTCAATGTCAAAGATGTTTTGTACATTATTTACATGTATCATATTGTTCCTTACCTTAGGAATTGATTCTTATTCTTCGTCTTCTATATTAGTAACATTACTATGCAAAGATATTTCGTAAGTGACATTTACATTGTCTGGAATATGTTTCTGGAACTTGTGTTTGTACGCTCACTCTGCCATTAGCGACGTTTAATTGGTGAATTAGTACCCAGAAAACTGCATGCATCGTCATCTTCCGCCATTACGTTAAACGGGGAGTCAACGCTCGTATCTGCCAAGGACTGCTTATTTGAGATCGATAAAGATAAATAATTTATTTTCGAAGCTAAAGACCTCGAGTCGAACATAGCATCGACTTCTCGTCTAGATATGGCAGTCAGAGAATTAATCTCTGGAATTAGATCGGAGCTTACCAAAACCACGAGGTTGATGTTCCTATCCGGGAACTTTATAATAATTTGGCACTTTCTGTGGCAAACTCGCTTCCCCCGTTTCTCTAGAACCCTTAGAAAGGTGTTTTCTTTATCTTTCCCCATCATAAAGGGACGGGACAAAATACTGCAGCGTAATAGATAAAAAAAAATGTGGTACGTCTTATCAAATTGGCGCCGAGAATGACGATGACAAGGCGCTGTAGTAAGGGGCGCTGTTAAGGTTTGGGAGTGTTTAAAATTTGACTTGTCTGTGGTGACAAATTCCGGAATGAGTAGCTACCGTAAACTCTAACAGGTAATTATGATGCGAAGAAGATACCATTAGTGTCTGGCGCTTAATAAATGATTTCTTATTAACTTAGCTTTATATAAATATATATATATATATATATATATATATATATATATATATATATATATATATATATATATATATATCTATATCATTCACTATGGGCAGGTATATGTCAATTTGAGAGTTATTGCAATTTTTGTGCTTATTATATATGTATATATCTATGCAATGTGTATCGTCCCGATCCTCTCAAATTGTCGTTTAACTGTATTCCACATGTATCTCAAACGACCGTGTAGTGAGCGACCGGCGCGCTAGGTTCCCTTCGTCATCGAAAGCAAGATTTTATCTTGCCTAGATGGCGTAGTGGTTAGCACGGTGGCCGCTCACTGCTAGGAGAATGGGTTCCAGAGGTCGTGAGTTCAAGCCCCGGCCGGGGCGGAGGTGGAGCTCCAATAAGGTGAATTTCTCTCTGCTTTATGTATATCTATATCATTCACTATGGGCAGGTATATGTCAATTTGAGAGTTATTGCAATGTTTGTGCTTATTTTATATATATATATATATATATATATATATATATATATATATATATATATATATATATATATATATATATATATATGCAGTGTTTCTTTTTCCACAGATTGTGAATCAACAACATCAGCTTTATCCACCTCCACTGTAGTTTACATAGTCACAGCATCGGTCCTGGTTTTCCTTTTTATGGTTGCAATTGTAGTAATAATTGGAGTTTTGAAATATCGGAAGTAAGTCGAATTATTATAAGAAAGCAAACGTTCATATATTGATTACCTCTATGATGTCATGCGCGGATCTAAAAGGGGATGGGGATTTGATACCTGATCTAACCCCCTCCCCAAATATTCCCCCTTACCAGTAAACAATTCTAGATCCGCGCATGGATCTGTTACAATTATGAATAGAATGGATTAAATAAGAAAACAGAATCATGATCAACATGTTTCGTTTTTTTCTTTACGTTTTGTGTAAGTAAGACAATATATGTCAAATCAATGATTCAAAGCAATAGAAAACGTGGGCATGGGCTCATTCTTTGTGGATTTGCTATATAAAACAGATTTTTTATTTCATATGTGTGGTGTTTGATAAAGGTTTGCTTTGTCAAACGGGTGATGTTTCATTAAAAACTTCCGGTTCGAACTATTTTGACATAGCCCCTTACTTCAACGCTTCAGTGACCTATTTTCGAAGATTTTCTAGTGTTTTCCACATTACTATATCTACTGCCAAAATGGATTTTTTCGAAGATTTAAATTACAAATATGAAGGAAAACACATAACTGTGTAGTTTATAAAACTGTAAATCACGATAGCTATTAAGGAGTTCATCCTGTCGACGCGATGAAAACAGAACGCTTTGGTTGTGTTTCTATATAATATCTTACCGATATAATGTGTCCCAATACTTTTATTTCAACACCAGTAGGCATCCTAGTTCAACATTTTCAACTTCGAATAAATAGGCTAGTGTTTTTTTATAAAACATCAACAACTGTTCCTCGTTCGAGTCAATTCAAACTAACAAGCATTCGCAACTTTGTGTTTGTAAACAAACTTGATTATTCAAGTCTTCTGATCAGTATTTCTATTTAATTATGTGATTAAGCTCTAAGTAAAATTATTTAGAGATAAGAAATTATTTTAAGGTTTATTGTAGTGAAATTTTTCATTATAACAGTTAGATTTATCTCCGAAATGAAGTACTAAATTGTATTGCGCAAGTTCACAATTACCATGTAACACAACGTTGCATCATCGTTCAATCTTTGAAAGAAAATCGGGTCATATCAGGGGCAATTTTAGAAGTTTCATAATATAAATCATATTGTATTAGATAAATAGAACATTTATAATTGTGTGGTTTTAAATTCGCTTTATCCAACGCGATGAAATGTTTATATTTGCTCGGCATGCCCCGCAAATATATACATCATTTCAACTCGTTGAATAAATCAAATATAAAATCACACGATATAGATATCCTCTTTATATATTATACACATACATAACAACATAAATCCCTTTAAAGGGGCATGGTCACGATTTTGGTCAAACATTATCTTTCCGATTTAAATGTTTACAAAGCTTCAGTAAGGCATTTTAATATGCAGCCAACATTTGTGTTTCATTCGTTGAGATATTAGCGAGTTACAGATCTTACAATTCTTCGTTATGTAAACACAGCTTTTGTTTACATTTTGAATGTTGAAGTGAAAATTCCAGTTTTAGGCCTAAACTGAATATGTTAAACGTTATAAACTGTTTTTTTAATGCCTAAAATGAATAAGATAATATACAAATCATCTTGAAAAAGATTTTTTTTTTGGTATATTGAACCTATGTAAACAAAAACAGGGCACGATCCTTGTTTACATGACAAAAGAATTGCAAGCCCTGTATCTTGCTTATAACTCTACCACGGACTCTCAAATTTCCTTTCATCATTTGAAATGCATTTTAAAAGCATGGTAAATAATAAGATCAGAAAAATAAAATTTGACCAAAATCGTGACCATGCTCCTTTAAACACGTATAGCCCAATAAAAATCGCTTCCATCACAGGTCCAGGCAAAACGCTGAGAGCAGTGAAGATAAGAACACAGAATACAGGAGGGATGTAGTCGGTAAATCCTGGATGCGCTTCTTTGATGGCGGAAAATTCCCATATATACCTAGGGGCAGTCGCTATTCTACTGAGACCTACTCCAGCTCAAAAACTGAACGATTTTATTAAAAGCAATAACAAATGATAACTTCAGACTGTAATCATAAAATTATATTTTGATTCTGTTTATACGACTATTAATTATATATAATGTCATATTACATCATGTGTACATTTCTTTCTTTTTTTTTGTCAGTTGTGAATGTATTTTATGAAATTGAACAATTTTATTTTGAATATTAATGAATATCAATATCAAGGGGATACTATCGTATAGCAACATTCATTCATCTTAATTATATATTAATTAACATCATTATATCCAGTCCTTTTTTTTATCTAATTCTGATTCAAATTAATATTAAAACCCCCCACCGTATCACAACCTAACCAATTAAAACAAAACCATTTCATGTTTATTCTCATTCGTTTCATTTCTTTATATTGCTATAGATTGTATTGTTCAAAACATTTAATCATTATTATGATTCAGATACATGCAACTATAATATATTATATTTACATCCTTTATTGTATCTTGATCTATATTTTTGGCATTGACAAGGGTTAAATTTACACGATCAGTTGTTGATCTCAAAACAACATTGGTTTGTGATCAAGTAAATTCGCGAATAGTTACGTAGACCTGCACGGGCTGACCAAAACCTTCAAAAACGGAGTTAAAAGTAAAATAGCCTTTTAATGCCTGAAATAAGAATGGTTGTTTCCTTTCTGAAGCGTGCTGATCTACAATAATGATAATCTACGATTGGTCTGAAACAGGCATTGTTAATAATGTGGGTCATATTTTGCGTCACACTCAAAAGAACTCTAAAAGTCTTTAAAGGCAGCTTTGTGTACACTGTAAAGCAAGGGTAAGAAGTCAGATAATACGTCAGCAGAGGTTTGGTGAGTATGTAGAGTGTTGCATTTTATTACTTTGTCCTCAGTCTTTTTCCTGTAACTCTGGATCTCCAAATTAATAATTGTGATCATGTTGTTGATGTGAGACTTGATCTGATACATCTACTGAATGTCTGAATTCTGACCTGCTTTTGGTCATTGTTTGTTTGTTTGCTTGAAAAATAATGATTTCTTCTGTTTAATGATAGCTTTAACAGTTTTAATTTCATCTTCAGCAGAGACCAGATTTTGTTGTTTAGTTATACATTCAATCATATAACAAACATATACAATGCTATAACTGTCAAACACATGAGCCAAGATAAATCAATAGATAAATACACCTAATTCTACATGTATGTTTAAAAAAATATAGTTGTCCATCGTGACTGAAGATTCTCCGAAAAACACCTTAAGGTAATTGTCTATACGTCACAAAACAACGTATGAAGTAATTCACGCGTTGTACGTCTTGCCCGTGCCCGATCTTTACTCTATACGCTTAGCAACGAACATAAATATATTTTCCCTAAAAATTATTTTAGAATTAAAATTATACGTTGAAGAAAAATGTCTTCATTTTTCAGAACAGTATTTAAAACCAGGAAAAGTAGTTGAATATAGGTTTTGTCTTCAAAGCATATCAGGTAAATAACGTTTTCCGCGTATGTGACTGCAATTTCTTAATACCAATCTCGATCCATAATACTTACCGATATTAAAAAAAACATCTTTTGCGACTAATATAATACAGATTGATCAACGGTTTGTTCAAAGTTTGTTTATTCAAACACCCTACTTCAGATGGCAGGCGATCATAACATCACAGTCATCCATGTTGAAGCTGCTCTACAGCAATGTGTAACTTTTGTTGGCCTGAACATGCCTAACATATCTAATCAGTCTAGGAATTCATCTAAAAATAGTTTCTAAAATTTGAAAAAATGCGTATACTCTTTCACCGAGAGGTCATAACACTGGATGACGTAAATCTCATTTTTGATCAGTTTTTGTATAATTTAAAAACAATTTTTCTAATGAATAAAATATAAAAATGCCGAGGGAATGTAAATATTGTATTCTTTATTACTTTTTAAATTA
This sequence comes from Magallana ariakensis, assembly GCA_020458035.1. Taxonomy (NCBI): domain Eukaryota; kingdom Metazoa; phylum Mollusca; class Bivalvia; order Ostreida; family Ostreidae; genus Magallana; species Magallana ariakensis. The sequence goes on from CM035811.1 coordinate 82,889,187, forward strand.
GCCTACAGGGGGGAAATGGCAGAATATGTTCCACTGTTACTCTAGTATTCTTATTTATCATTCTATTATTTGTTCCAAACTTTCCAAACTTTAAAATTGTTGAATGTAATGAAATTAAAGTCATAAATCTGTAAAAACATAATTATTTAGAGTAATTTAATATTTTGACAGACAGATTCACTATGACGGATCGATGCCTGTTCTTACACAAAAAGAGTCGCCCCTAGAGGACGAGAACCTCCTTAGGGGATCGTGTTCCTTGCAAAGCGATGTCGTTACTTCTTGGGTTACCAAGTATATGTTTAATGTGTCATACGACCGAAAACAGTTTACTCAGACGTTTTCGTTTTACATTTAACAATCTGAATGCCAGTAACATTCAGTGGAAAACGGATGTCACCACTTTACATTAAAGGTATTATTAATATTAAATGGAAAAAAAAGTTACAAAACGTCCAAAAAAATATTATTCATACAGTGCGAATCTTTTTAAAAATATAACAAACTACGAAAAATTACGGCGGCGTGGAAGGGCCAGGTGAAAAAAAAAATATTTGTTCGGACGAATAAGTTATTTGTTCCGACGAATTAAGATTTGTTCAGACGAACTAGGATTTGTTCGGACGAATTAGCTATTTGTTCGGACGAATTAGGATTTGTTCGGACGAATTAGCTATTTGTTCGGACGAATTAGTTATTTGTTCGGAGGAATTAGGATTTGTTCGGACAAATAAGTTATTTGTTCGGACGAATTACGATTTGTTCGGACGAACTAGGATTTGTTCGGACGAATTAGCTATTTGTTCGGACGAATTAGCTATTTGTTCGGACGAATTACGATTTATTAGGACAAATAAGTTATTTGTTTGGACGAATTACTGTTTGTTCGGACGAATTAGGATTTGTTCGGACGAATAAGTTATTTGTTCGGACGAATTAAGATTTGTTCGGACGAATAAGTTATATTCATATTAAACAGTATTTTTGATGAGCAATTTTTAAGACTATCTGATCTGGCAATGATATAGACGATGGAGGGGGAGAGGGTCTATGATCAAGCCACCCCTTTCCTAGAATGTCGTTTTTCCTCAAATGATAACACCTCAATTTTATACATGTACTAGTCACTGATATTTCAAGGGTGTTGGAACAGGGGCGGCAGAGGCGGTCGCCGCCCCAATAATTTTGCCTAAAAATGAATTATGAAAAAAATAAGACTGAATTTAAATTAAATAACGGTGATCTGTATTAATTAGAGCGGTGATGATAACGGCGATTTATGTTCAATGGAGCGTCGAAGGGTAACTTGTTTACATAGTCAAAAGTTGGGTATATATACCTGTTTCTGACGTGATTTGACAATCAACAGTGAATTAATTAGATAGGTTTGCCATTAAAGAAATATCGTTCTTCAGCTTTGATATTCAATTACAGGTTGTAAGTTAGAAACAACTGATATTATTATGGGCTATAAAAATATATAATATGTCACCACATGATTCACGGAAATCCATTTAAGGATTTTTAAACGTCTTTGAAGTGCAACAGAGACTGATAATTTATATCAAATTTACGCGGACCTAATTGATGCTGATATATGCACATGTGCGGATCCAGAACATTTTGTGGGCTGGGGGGGGGGGGTTGTTCCAAGGGATCTCTATGTTTGTCGAGGTGGGGGGGGGGGGGGGCTAAGCCTATTTTGGTAACTTTACTATGTTAAGAAATTGGAATTTTCCAAGCTCTAGATCCCCGCATGATGCACATAAACTTCTTTAATATAAATGTGAGTTGCGGTATCTTGATACACATTCTATGTCGTCAAAGGTAAGAAACAAAGATTAAGTGTAACTTTGCTTGGTTTCTTTTATAGTGCCATCAAAAAAGCGACAATATAAGATATCAAATTCAAGAATAATTTGACACACTGTAGAATAACAACTTACATGTAAATCTGGTTCACCCCCCCCCCCCAACTTATCGATAAAATTCGCCGCCCCAATATGAAATATCTTTCGACGCCTCTGATATTTTTTGATGCAAGAATATAAGCTCAAGTCTCAAAATCTGTCACAATTTTGCATATCGATAAAGAGCGGAAGGATTATTATTTGTTATGTCATAGCGCGAAATTTTGTTTTAGTTTCTTAAGAAAAACCGGCATTGCCTAGAATGGGCATCTCCATGGGCATCTAAATGGGAGTCGGGGGGGGGGGGGCAAACAATTGTATCTATCGATAAAGGGCTGAAGTAGCATTATTTGTTATGGCATAGCGCGAAATTATTTGTAGTTACTAAAGAAAACCTGCGTTGCCTAAAATGGGCATCTAGACGTGGGGCGAGGGCGGCAAACAAAATTATCTTTCAGACTCCTTCCCCCTCCCCAACCGGGAAAATGTCGTGGATCTGCGCATGAGCTTGTAAACTGATTTTGACTTTTCAAATCTGCGTAACCATGATTATTATGAAATATCTCTCTCTCTCTCTCTCTCTCTCTCTCTCTCTCTCTCTCTCTCTCTCTCCCTCTCTCTGTCTGTTCTAATAATTAACTTATGCAGACTAAATATCTTATTCGTCCGAACAAATAGCTAATTCGTTCGAACAAATAACTTATTTGTCCGAACAAATAGCTTATTCGTCCGAACAAATCCTAATTCGTCCGAACAAATCATCATTCGTTCGAACAAATAACTTACAGTACCCGCAACGTTATTTTTTACAATCCTATCCTATCATATCGTGTATCAATCCTATCGTATCGTGCGTGTATACTGTTCTATCGTGCGTTAATGCTATCGTATCGTGCGTGTATACTGTTCTATCGTGCGTTAATCCTATCCTATCGTGCGTTAATCCTATCAGGTTTATCGTTCAATTTTAACAGTTTTTCCGTTTATCCTATCGTGTTAATCGTTTCGTGCCTTTTCATAAGCAAGTAAATTTTAATTCAAAGTTGCAAGTCATTCAGTGCGCCGTATAAGAAAATTTATCGAACAAGAATTGTAAAATCCTATCCAGTAATCTATCATGATACTAATGCCTTATTTTTTAGATCGAAATTAACCAATATTACATGTAAATCATATCTGTAAGCATTGGAAATAAAACAATAATGTAAACTATCGAAGTTCTTAGGAACAAGGTAACATATATACCTGTATATCGAATATATTAAATCGTACGCGAAGTGTATACCTGCGTAAACATTAAGTTTTATGCAATATAATTCGTGTTTTATCCATCATATTTTACAGAAACAAAAGTGTTTATGATATAATTTATATTTAATTAAAACCAGAGTTGTATATTTATTGAACCCGTTATTTTCCGTGTGATATTTGATTTTGGGCTGAAATGTTCTCGGCAATCGGCTAGGGTGTGTGATAATAAAAACTATGTTAACAAATCGTACGCGGAATGTATATCTGCGTAAATATTTATTTAACTTGTATGTTATATAATTCGTTTTTAATGCATCATTTTCTTATACAGAAAGAAATGTATTTATGATAGATTGTATATTAACTTTAAACAAGAGTTGGATTTTTAAAGTTGAACCCGCTATTTTCTGTGTGATTTGATCTCGGGCTGCAATATTCGCAGCGATAGGCTAGGGTGTTCGGTAATGAAAGTAATGTTAACAATACAGAAAATTTATTGATCATTTAAGCTCATAATTTTTGTTAAAAAAAATTAACTGCTCATTTTTATACATTCTATAAATGATGCAGCGATGATTAACAACTCAGCAATTTTTACTAAAAAGAAATTCCACGTAAATCTTTATTCGTACGTGTTCTTTACCAAATTATGCCATTATCAGGTTATTGATGAAGAAGGTTTAAAGCGATTATACGTTTATCATGAACATCGTTTATCCTTTCCTATCGTGTATCAATCCTATCCTATCGTGCGTGTATACTGTTCTATCGTGCGTTAATGCTATCGTATCGTGCGTGTATACTGTTCTATCGTGCGTTAATCCTATCCTATCGTGCGTGAATCCTATCCTATCGTTTATCTTGTAAAAAATAACGTTGCGGGTACTGTATTCGTCCGAACAAATCCTAATTCGTCCGAACAAATAACTTTTTCGCCCGAACAAATAACTTTTTCGCCCGAACAAATAATTTATTCATCCGAACAAATAGTTAATTCGTCCGAACAAATCCTTATTCGTCCGAAAAATCCTAATTCGTCCGAACAAATAACTTATTTGTCCGAACAAAACCTAATTCGTCCGAACAAATAAATAATTCGTCCGAACAAATCCTAATTCGTCCGAACATATAGCTAATTCGTCCGAACAAATAACTTATTCGTCCGAACAAATCCTAATTCGTCCGAACAAATAACTTATTCGTCCGACAAATAAGAATTTTTTTTTCATCTGGCTCTTCCACGCCGCCGTACATCACACATCGTGTAAAGAAGGTTTTTTTTTAACTTGTGCACACAAAAACAGAAACCACATGTTCATATGATACCTATAATGATTCCAAACTTACATTCATTCAAACAATCACATTTTTACCATTTTAAAAACACAAATACTAGATGTATATATAAGATTTACTGTGGCTGTGAACTCAATTACTATCTCCATTCCTGATTAACCCTAGTTATAGAATGTTTGTTAATTGTATTTAATCAATCGCACCTCTTAAGTACATCATTTAGAGTTATTTTATAGATGTATTTTCTAACTTATTTGTTAATATGTTTTATTATCGCACCGACCGTTGGGGCGAGCGCAGCATGTGCTCAAACAATGAATTATGATTAATCAATAAAATTAACAACGTAAATGAATTTGATTGCAAAATAATATAAAACATACCTATTTTTCAGTAAATTTTCATTATTGATAGTTATAAGATTTGTTATTTATTTATTTATAAGTTGAACAATAGTTTAATCTCAGATACAATGTTGTTGAATAATAAAGATTTCAATATAAATGTTCATTGCACTGTATCTCCTCTTTTAAAGCGATTGTAACGTCAGTTCATCCCCTTTTTTGCAGTAGACATTTTTTCTTATTTACTTTTATTTATTTATTTTTTTTTTAGTAATTTACGCTTAAAAATATTTGGTTATCATATTAAAGGAACATGGAGTTGCCCCCCCCCCCCTTGGGATTGGGAGCATGTAATAAATGGAAGTGAAAATAAAGAAACCATGCATTGAACTGCTAAAGAAATGAAGGATTAGAATTTTCATGATTTTGAGAATTATCCTTTTTTTTCTTTTTGCTTGTAAAGATTTTTTGGATGAGGCTGCCATCCACCCACCCACCCCCTTTTATAAATAAAAAAGATGCTAAGTGTACGTTCCTGGAAATTACCTTAATTGTAGTGAATAAAATAAATGTGAGCATTCATCCAAATGAGTGCAAGTTACAACTGTTTCCTATTTCTGAAGAAATGTCCTCATTCTTTAGCTTTGCAAGATTTTTAGAGGATTTTGTTAATTTCAGCAGATTTACAATAACTTTAGTTAGAGTAATTTCCCCTTATTGTGACGTCAAAGTTCACGTTGGTTAAGTGTCGTCTGACTCTTTAAAACTCCCCTGAGAAATAAAAGTACGCGAAGTATACTGTTTTATTTACATAAAAAGCATGATGTCCTTAAAATTACACATCTTTTATGCTTCTTAAAATTTTTTCTTTGGTTCTAGCAAAATTTACTGGCAAAAAATCTATCGGATCAATGTGTAAACCTTTGTGACGTCATTCGATTATTTTTGATTGAGAGTGTACTGAGGTGAACTTTAGAGGTAACTGACTGTATGTGGTATACATCGTTATTGTTTTTATTGTCTTGCTGATTCTTGTGAGAGTGTGAAGTAATGAAAATTACCATGGTTACAGGGAACTACTGGGACGATTAAAACAATGCATTACTGGTCCGATTTACTGACGCCAAAAAAAGCCGTTGAATGCATGTGCAACTAGTCCGAATTTTATATTCACATACGCCTTGCCGGAAGTGCTCGCTTCGCGCCGGCGCTGAGCGCTGAGCGCTGGCGAGCTGCGCTCGCTATAAATACGCAGCAGAAATTAACTTTTAATTTAATTTAAAAAAAAATAATTTATTTGAAATTAAATTATTCTACCAAGAAAGGTTCACTGTTTATTAGAACAAACTATAAACTTCTATTTAGCGGTCCTCAAGTCAAACTAACTGCTTTAGGTCACCCATTCTGACGGTGGCCATACAAATTTTGTATACACATACGGTATACGTAATGTTAAGCAATCCCCTTCCTCAGTTGGTCACTTGACACGTTGCGAAATTTTAACATGTGATGGATTCCCTAGCATATCATTCGGGTTTTGAACAATCAACATATTTTTTGGGCGACCATGAAACGTCATATTTTTGCTGAATTGAATATGAAAGTCAGTTTTAAAACACACACAATTTTAACATTTACATTATTTGTCTACAATGTACATGTAGTTTGTTGTTAATTAAAAGATTTTTTTTTAGAGAATTGACTTCGTGTGAGAAATATTTTAAAGCTTAGAATTAATTATGAAAAGATTGTAAATGAATCGCCAATTATTATTCCCTTTTCCGAGGCTAGATAAGATATTTTGATGACATGTTTATTTAAAAAAACTTAATTGATGAACGATCATTGTCAATTACGATGAATGTGCCAAGAACCAATGTTTAACGCTATCGGTATAACTTGTATGTATAAAAAAATTCTATATTAGCCTTTTATTTTCCCACTTCTTAAAAAATTAATTGTAACAATCAACTCCATTTATAAAATAAATAAATATGAATTAACATTCATCAATTCCCTAAATTGAATAATTATTCATGAATTCCCTCAATCATATTTCCCGTGCGAGGAGAAATTGGGGGAGGTAACTCGTGTTAAAAACAAGAACAGTTTTCACCTTAGACTGGTTTCACAAAACCGCGACGGCATGGACAAGGTGAGAAGCTGTACCGCAAGGATGCGCGGTTTTACCTGAGTTACCTGTGCTAAACCGCGATCAATTTCACAACACGATGACTCGAATTAAATACGCAAACCGCGTTGGCCGTAGTGTACTTGTTGAAATAAGTTGTATGTATTTGGTGTGCATTATAAATGAAACTGTGTATATTATAAACGATTGACCATAAAAGGCCCGCAGGTCTCTTATTACAAAAAAAATTTACAATTTTCAAGTTTTGGCCCCTGGAGCTAAGGTATAGAAAATTTGAGATTCTTCCGACTCTCGAACCCCACACCACCACGACCCCCCCCCCCCAACATTTTTATAATTGAGTGCTTCTCAAACATCAAAATTATAAAAGCTACGTGAGTATCGGATAAGAGTTGAGATTTTGTCACGGTGTGAAATTTAATCTTTCGGACTATTTTTAATTATTGTGTAAATGAATCTTTTCGGACTGTGTGTAAATTGCTACAAAATTTTTTCTCTATTTCGACAGCTGTTTTAAAAACGTTTTAAATTCAGCGCAGCTTTAATCCCACCTGAGGAACAGTCAGAGATGGACAGTTTATCTTTCAATTGACTTTCTGTTTATGTTTATTGACACTTCAACTTTCATCTTATTATTTCCTTTATGTACATGCTGCTAAAATGTCATGAGTTACTCAATAGCTGTTTGATAATTGATTTCCTTTCATCTGTACTTATTATGTTAATCCTTCATTGTGTTATTCCATTGTTAACTATATATGATTTTAAATTGTAAACTATCGTCAGTTGGAATCAGACCTTCGGTACTGATGTATACCAAACTCACTTAAAAGTATATTCCATGTAAATTCTAGATAAAAGTCTGAAAACTAAAACGTGTATTGGTTTGTTGGAGGTTTCATGAAGCTGGGTCCAACAAAAAGAGAATAAGCTCAAGGTTGGCCCAGTATTAGTTCCGTACTGGAGAGAGCGCCCCGTAATAATTTCAAAATGATGCTTAAAATGCTTAAAATACAAAAGTGAGACTCTCTGACATGTCTATCGAAGGGCATGGTACTCAGGTGACCGACAACGCATGTGGACCTCTTGTTCAATCATATGTCGTATATCTATGTTCACAATTGGACTATTTCCGTCATTGTAGAATAAATTTGCATGACAATTAAAATTAAATTTCATAATATATATGAAAAATATTATTACAGGTCAAGACGATATGCGAAATTCAACGTGAATGAGCACCAGGTCTACAAAAGAAATGTAGTCAGCAAATATTGGATGCGCTTTTTTGATGACGGCAAATTTTCATATACACCGGAAGGCATTTAATTCTCTAATTTAACATATTCAAGTCAAAATGCTGAAGGCCTTGATTAAGATCAATTATGTAGTATTCCTTTCCATAACTATGATGATAATAGATATTACATTACATTGTGATTCAAATCACCCATTCCTAAATTTCTTTTTTTTTCGTCAACCTTGCATCTATTTTAGGCTATAGAACAGATATTTTATATAACTGTGTATTCAAATCTTGCATTGGTATGTGCTTACATTTTTATCTGATTTATTAAGCACAAAATAAAACAGCAATATTTTTTGTAAGATTGACAGTTGACGAAGCATCAGTCCTGTGTCTTTTGTTAACGTTTATTATCATTTACATGAGATTGTTGTTGGTTTTAAGAACTTACTACAACGTTTAGCATAATGAAATAACCTAGTATTTGATTTTTAAGATTGTTAAAATTAAAAAAAAAACATTTAAAATATTTTTGAAATAATATGATCCGTATAATAAAAATGTCGGTATATATGTGAAATGTATAAATAAGAATTAGAATTGTTCAATACCAGGTTATTTAATCATGTCGCCGTCAAATACTATTTAAAACAAATTCACAACTTCTAAAGATACAAAGCTTTATATAAACTGGAGACTAAAATTTTCGATAATTATATTAATTGTTGCCTCAATTATACTACCAACCTGTGAGTTTGAAAAAGACATATGGATATGCTATTGAACGAAGACAATGTCATTTTTTTTTATTTCCGTTTTTAACTTTTATATGAATAAACAAAATAATTTACCAAATAATGAATGCTACATCAAATTATAATAGAAAAATATGTCTAATCGTTTGCAATTTAACATGTTTACATTGTTTTATCAACTTGACACATGTATATAACAATTCTTAGCAACTAGTCACTCCACCTCTTTTTCTGGATTCCAATCACTGCAATTGTGGTGTTATTTAGGTCTGTGAAAAAAAACCTAAATATTTTGAAACAGTTCAAATATACAAATTGAATTTTGCCACATCACTTTTCGATTAAATTGAATTGATAATGTATGAATAACAATCTCCTTGTATTTGTAATGATAATGAATTTCAAACATGCTGAAACAAATATTATATAAAACATTAATTGTATGGGTGTATAAAATGGCAAAGGAAAAACAATACGGTTTAAACAAGGATATTACAAATAGGTATGATAGGACCATGACCTCGAGACTTCAGGGACGATCATTGAACACTTTTAACATGTGCATTTAATAATTTTGTATTAGAAAACTTAGTTTAAGGTAACTGACACAATTTACTAACAACAAAACTTTGATAATTACACAAACTGACACTGAAAACACACAGTTTACACCTAAAACATACGATTATGAGTAGGGCCAAGACTATCGGCGTGTCCTATTTTGAGCTGCATAAATGCGTCAAACTCAAGTAAAATCTGACACATGTTGCTAAAAATCCGTTATCAAACATTTCACTGTATTGATGATAACACATATTGAACCACAATATCCTGTGGAAAAAGTGATGGTTGTCACTTAAAACTCGTCAAGGGATTTAGAGAAAATTTCACAAGGTGTAGTGGATACTAACTAATCTGACGATTGTTGCCTGAGAATTATAATGTTCTAAGTGCCAAATTAACAACAAATTAAGTTTTGCATAACGTTAAAATCGGCTTAAGGAGATCTATCTACCTATTATGTCCAAAAAATATAAGCTGTAATAATATGGTCTATCTCCTTTTGATAGCGGTGGATACTAAGTAATTTGATGGTGACCTTCTATGGTTTTGACACTTTTGAGATAGACGTACATTTGAAACATTACACAACGAAAATAGTCCATTAAGAAATAAGATATATACTTAATATTGTATATCAAATCATTTTTTACATTTTTATCACAACAAATGTCAAATGAAAAGAAACTAACCAGATTGTACTTCTTTATACAAATTGATGACAAATACATTTGTTTTTAAAACATACACTGTTGCGTGAATAAATAGAGCTATTTTCAATGTTTCTCTATTCTCTACAGTTAGGGATGAAAACATCCTTATAATGTGATACAATCTATAAACTTTGGTTGAGTGGTTATAGTTGTTTCATTTGTCACCATCCAAATTGCTTTGGCGTTGCCTTGGTTAACTTGTCTCTTACGTTTTGACATGCTCTACTCAAGAGTTAAGTGGAGTTATTCTTTAATAATATGTGTATTATTTTTATTGCCCGTGTATACGTGTATTCATGATAAACGTCAATATAAAATTTACATTATCGACTGCGAAGTTTAATCACTCTTTTGAAAACAATAACAAAAATCGGATTGTGCGTTCTCTCGTTTTATAACACCATCAATTAGGCGTCTCCATACTTCAGTGATCTATGAATGCTACGGTACTATTGTCCTTGTTGTTGAACTATTCCGCAATTGAAAAAAAAATCAGTTGAACTTAATAAAGTAGCATTAATTACATTATATCATATAGAAATGAACCGGAAATTGGGATATATAACAGCGATTAGAAAAATTAATGCAAGTTGTACCTGCCCGCAAATATTATTTTACGGGTAATTGAGTATATAACATATATATTTTGGTTTTTTTTATTTCTGTAAAAAAAAAAACACACACACACAAATTCGGCGTAAAGTCTTTCTTATGCAATACCAGAGCCTTGACATGAATAAAAGATGATTAGAAATCTGACTTATTTTCTTTTTAAGAAAAGAAACAAAGTCATAAAAGGCACACACAAAATTACTAGGAACTGTTCTCAAGAAAAGTGTTATCAATGGCTGCATGCACATACTTATACGTGTGCAATGAAAAACAATCTTCACTGTTCTTTACACAAACATATGTGCTTTTCTATTTATTGGAACCCTTACGATCCTTTGACGATGATAAATTGATCAAAGAATATATGTGTGAATTTCTTGTTCTAAATTGAAAATTAGACTTAACTGCTCCATAGGGTATTTGTATCAAAACGTGTAGGGATATGTATTGGCAAACCTAAAAGTGCATTTAAAATGTTCAGTTTTTTGCGTAAACAACTGTTAAATTTGTAAATGATGATGCATTGTCCCATAAAAAAAACAGGTACAGCGATCTTTTAAACATAATTAAAATTTCCCTGAAATTCCATTAAAATTTATAAGACGACGCGGTGGTGTTAAGGACGCATATGGGCAATTAAGGGTCTTATTTAGACTGTTATATTCAAAGTCGTGAGATTAAATAACTGTTTTGAATCGGATCAAAAACTGAGTAGTATCCTTTGAAATATATGTCAATGCAATAAAATCGGGTAGTTCATTACTGCCATATCGGTGCATTATCACGTGACAGCTATAAATAGCTTATGTATACTCCTTAACATAAAATGAGATAGAACAACACTACCCTACGGTTTCCACAAAACAATAAAATTATCAAGTGAATGCGAAACATCTCAGTTTTAATAAAACCGCTGCTAGAATCCTATAGTGTCTTTAAATAAATAGTTATTCATCCGGTTTTAAAAAACCTCCCCAACTTTTATTCAGTTTGCACGGAAAACGGTATGTTGCATCAAAACAACACATAACACAGGATTCTAACAGCGCTTTTCAATTTAAGCATTGATCAAACTATCGATACATGTAAAATTGGAAGTTCAATATACACGGGGTAGTGTTGTTCAAGTCGGATTTTTTTATCATTAACAACGACAGAGGAAAGCCTGGCCGAGAAATAAAAGCCAATTTACATACCTTCTAGCAAGTAATTGATAAAACTAACATTCCTCCCAGTATTCTTTTCTTCCATTCTCAATAAATCACACAAAAATACTTTATTTAAGTTCTTAGATTACTTATATTTTGAATCTGTTTACAATGCTTTCCAATCAAATTTACACGACATTCAACTTTCAGTCATGACGTCATCAATGTGTAAATCTACGTAATACAATCTAATTTGTGATAAAAATTGTCTCCAGTAATTTTTATTTGTTTTTGGTGTACGTTTCGTTGCTCAAATATTTAAATATGTACATAATAAATAAGATTTGTGATTTCACGAAATTACATGTTACTCAGATTCCATATGCTTCCTTAACACCCCCGTGGAGACATAACACAAATATGTCCAGAAAGTGATAAAACGAAATGTTTATTAACTCCTTAAGGTTTTGTAATGTAATGCTTAACTGATAGATATATAAGACATTGCATAAAGGCCGAGGTGAGAGTGTGTTTTCTGCTTTCAGTTCCATTATACAGATGCATTTCTGAATTTACTTAAAATCAGTAAAGGCGTGGAAACATCAATCGTTCAAAGTTCATAACATCCGATGTTTGCCAATTTTTTTTTCAACTTTTTATTCAATTTGGTCAGTTAGTTTGTTCTATCAAACTCGTTCTGAAATTATTCATGTTTTTTTTGTGATTCTGAAAGTTAGATTAATTTTTATCTGAAAATATTTTCCGTTTTGATCGTTCATATCAACCAGACTTACAATATAGAATATTAGCGGTCTTTTGCATCTTTCTATTACCAGAACGTATTTTGCTGTTAGAAGTTCTTTACTTAATACACTTAATGTAAATGAAAAGGTTAATGTTACTCATCAGTTCTTCATTTGTCTAATCATTTATTACTGACGTTTTACGAAGAGGGAATAAGTTTGACAATGTTTTATATCAACGTAACTTACCGCTGATACCTGTGATGATCGTCGTATAGCATTCATAGTCTTTTCTTTGTGTGTATCTGTAAAAGTATCTCAAAACATATATTTTTTTAACTCTATGTTTTGTCAATTGAGCGATTGTAATAGACACTATTTATTTAAACAGTAAACTCGAAAATCGTCTAGTAAATGATAATTGAACTTATTTTTCAAAATAACGTAGAAAAACGATAATACACCTGGACAAATAATGACGTCAGAGGATAAATTGTGTTTGGCGTCGAGAAAAGGAACTTAGATCAGCTGTGTATTATACCTTTTATTTAGATGTTGATGACATAGCTCAATTTAAATGAAAGATGGAAAACAACAAACTGTTTATCATATTTACAAGTAATTGCACTGTTCAAATGTTGTGAAAAGGTTTATTTTACCTGCATTAAACATTCACATTAAATACGTGGAATCTCATAATTCCATACTTTACCCAAAAAAAATCAAATTAAACAAAACAAAAAAAAACCATAAACTTGATACATGTTTATTGATATTAATGTAATATTGTTGATCTGGCTAGGACTGATAGAAAAACGTAAAACATGGCTGTGTGTATATACAGCCATTTATTTTTGATAATAAAAAAATACCGGGCAATAAGGTGACGTCTTAAAAAGTCATAATATTAATTATCAGACATTAAATGTAAGTTATAAAAGGTGAACATGACCTCCCAAAGATTTAACAAAGATGTTTACATTATCTACATGTACCACATATGCATACAACAAAATATTGTTGAACAAAAACAGCATTTCACACATCAACAGCAACATAAATGTATAATATGATACATTTTTGATTAATTAGAACCACCACTCTTAGAAATACATGTATGCATGAAACATGTACGATTAAGAAAATATTTAACAACACATTTGTTAATATGCAATTTCCGTAACAAATCAGATCTTTAACACTATATGACACTACTTGAATCTTTACTTTCAAAATGTTAGCAATATGATAAAATTTCACTGTATAACTCACATTATTAGGATCAAAGCGTTTTGTTTTGTATTTGATATACATTTATTAAACATAACATAATGAATTGTAATTATTAATCAGTATTTGACGTAAATGTGTTGTACATGTACCGGTAGATAATGCGTTGCTATTCAAAGATCATTCTTCTGTGTTATCCTAGCTTTGGTTTGTTTCTTCGATTAAGTATCAATAACTGTCTTCGATTTACTTCTAATAAATTTACTTCTACGGAGGCAGCATATTTTCATAAGGAGATCCTTTAATTCTTGCTTGAATGTGGAGCTCAGGTTGGCATATATAAGAAGGTTGAGGGGTTTCCCGATGCTGTAGGATATTAGTATTACGGAAATTATCAATCCTTGTTGAGTTGAAAAGTTTTCTCCATTGGTCTTCTCTCCTTCGGAAAATGCCAACAGATGAACGGTAGCTACTATTACGGGTAACTCTTGCAGCATGAAGGACAACCCAAGACCAATGTTGATAGCCATCAGTCTAAGATATTTGACTCGTCTGACAATTGCATTGTCGGTCAAAACCGAGAGAATCCGAATATTTTTGTAAAGAAAGATGACGAGACCTACCGAACTGATGACATGAAGACAGCATGGTAACATATGAGTGTAGAAAAACACGATATACGCTGTCAAAATGGCCCCATCATACTTAAAATATTCCCCAAATATTTTCTTGACAGTAACAATACATCCGTCTATTTTTTTGAGAGGGTGGCCCGGTATAAAATCTTGAATTAAAGGTATTGGCTCGTGATCATTTGACATAAGAAAAAGGAAAAACGTACAGCAGAACAACAGGTGAGCGAATAAAAACGTAAAAAACAAAGGAGAAAAGTTAAAAATCCGGACTTTTAGCGGATAGCCAACCAGCAAGAAATGATGTATGGACATCAATGTGTTCAGCCACACCGACGTGGCATGGAATACCAACTGTAGTCGTAATGACAACATGACCTCGGGACAAACGCGGTATTCCAAAAAACCGTAGTCCATTTGAAACACCTTTAACAGAATATCCCTAATCACTGAAGTCAATGTGAAGCACAGGTCTATCGTCATTGTCAATATGATGAATTTCTGAGTCACACCTACAAGTTTCTTTCGTCTGAAAATCACAAACGTAATTGTTGTCACCAATAGCTGTATGGGCCACAGATAGATACCGACATGAAAAGCATAAGCCATACCCCATCGTCCAAATATGTGTTCTATTTTAACTGTACGCTCGCTGTCAAAATTCCCCTGATGAAGCTTAATTAGTAGATTCATCATCAGTTGTGCAGCATCGGAGTCTTTCTTTGACTGCATTTTTATTGAATTCCCAATGAATACCACATTTAATGTATTACCACATTTAATGTATTTTGATTTTCAGGAAAAGGCCTAAAGATTCTTTCTTTTAAATGCAGACTTAAAATGCCTAGCATGGTTGTCATAGCACAGTTGTTGAGTAAGGGTGGTAACACACGCCTTGTGCAGGATAAATCAATAATGCATTTATATCCCCCTGATATGTAATTGAAGTCGACGAGAATTTAAAGCATCGACTCTGATATGTATTCACTCTTTCAAACTTTTTTTATGAAGTTGGACTATGTTTTCCCTCATTTAAATCACATGTGTAAAGGGACAGATACTACATTAAACATTTTTCAAATGAATATGTATCAGTAGAGGTGTACACGAGTCGTTAAAAGGCACCATCACATAGGTCATATGTATATAAACTATTTGAATTGGTATATCCGAATTCATGCTTAGATATGTGATACATGTACTATTATCCTCGAATGTAATAGTGCGTAGATTGTGTAAATTTCACCGAGAAACAAGCCGATGTTAGACATACACAAACAGCCAAAACCTTCAGACGACTATACTTTACTGACTGCATTTGAATAAATGGAAAATAATGAATATAACAATGACAAAATTAAACGTTTTATAACGTTATAGGTTTCAATCTTGGTATGAAACTTGACGTCATAATACTCTACAAATGATGGCATACTGCTCAGAAGGGGTAATATTTTGTACTATGTATGGGATAAACATGGTCTCCACGTGACTGCTGTTAGCCAATGATTTACTTACAATTTAGCAGGAGGTAAGATATTGCCTTCTTATGATTCGTGTTCATCTTTAACTATTTCATTAGTAACCTAAACAGAGAATGTAACCTTAATAAAACAATAGTTAGTTAAGTGAAAGCAAATCCAACATAGCATCAATTTCTGGTATCAAATTGGGACCTATAACATATAGTTTTGAGTTCTAAAAAAGAACCTTTAAATTTTCTTCTATGAATGAATTTACTTTTATGTGAATACGATTCGAAACATGGAAACAGAATGTACGATCGTTTATTACTTAATAAATTTTTCATTAACATGATTTTCATCAATTCAGATTTTTTTTTATTTGTAGAAAAATTTTGGTTTGTGTTTTTTTTTAATTTGTGGTTTTTTTTCTTGATGTGTTTGTTTGGTTGGGTTTTTACGTTTGATTTTAATTCAATTTGTTTTTGTATATTATTATTTTTGTTTGTCTATTTTAATTTATTTTTTTTTTGGGAGGGGGGTGGGTGGGTGGTAATCTATCTTTGTAATGTTATACTGCTGCATTTAGTGCTCTTTAAATTGTTAAGTCATTTTAAGTACGTACAAATAAACTAAGTACAATTTATCTGTAACCCTGGCGAGGTTTTCACTTCTGAACAATGGAAACTTTCCACCATCCTAGAAAAATATTTATCAATATATAAGTTATGATTAATCTCAAATCAAACTAATTTTTACACCTACTTATGTACATTTCGGATTGCTCTAATATCATATAATCCTTTTGTCAGCATTGAAGTGGAAATAATTCCACTTGTCAATATTTTTGAATTCCGTGTGCGAAACTGAAAATAGGATTTTACAGTTTCACAGAGTATTTGTATTATAGTGTGTTATTTTTTTCAATGTTGGCACATTTCAATAACACATGTCCTATTAAACACTCTTTTTGTCAGAATATATTTATAACTTGATGAAGTGAGATGGTTAAAATATGTTGTACCTGTGCCTAATTCCATTCAATATATTATTTTGAATAAAATATTGTTTAAATGACAATTTATAAAGTAATGTAGTTATTGGTATTATTTCTTCAAACAACGATTAATTCATTTTTTCATTATAATTATTCATTTATTTCTACAAATGGAACACTTTTAAAAACTGATCTACTGGTGAAGACAGTCCATTTTAGAGCCTTTCTGTTTGATTCATAACATGTTTGGACCATTTATCTTTAAACAAATTAAGGACATTTATACTATTCGGCATGTACACACCTCACAACCTTATTTGCATAATCGGAACTTTTCTGACTTTTATATTAACCAAAAACCGAAAAAACCCGAGAACGCCAAACTACGTCACTCACGGGATTTTAACGAGACCAGTTCGAGACACTTGCAAATCGACAGAGGAGTTAAGATCGAAAAAGTAAGTAAAAGTTTATGTTTCTTTGAACGGCATGCTTTTTAAATTAGTTAAAGTTGCAGAACAATTGTTAATTAATGTGAATTCGAAATTCTGGGTGATTAGCCTTATCTCGTTAAATATTGTTCAGCATGAAACTGTCTGAGCAGCAGTCCTCGATTTTGTCAACAATCCAAAACGTGCTAGGGAGTAGTCTTGTGTCGGTAAGAACATACTAACTTACATTGTTAAACTAGATAAATACCCTTTTTAAAGCCTACAATGCGTTAATTCTACTACCCGTTTTACCAAAATGTAAATAATATTAATTATTAATGGTCGTTGTGAAATGTGACTTGAAAGACATGTTTTGGTATAAAATGTGCATGCAGGTGTATTATAGTCAGTTTCTACACATTGTTGGTAACTAACTGACAGAGGCTAAAAATTATTTTAAATTTTTCCTAGAATATTTTTTACATGTTCTTTTTTTTGTGCCAATCATGCTTTTATAATAGCCATACAGAATTTCCTCGACATGTTTATAATAGTTATAGTTTTTGGTACATGTACATGGATATCCCTTTTAAATTTATGTCTTAATTATATATTAACAATGAGAGTGTTTATATGACTGTTCATAAATATGATTTTTTTTTTCAATAATACCACAGAACATTAACAATATTGCTGTTAGAGAGAGAGAGAGAGAGAGAGAGAGAGAGAGAGAGAGAGAGAGAGAGAGAGAGAGAGAGAGAGAGAGAGAGAGAGAGAGAGAGAATCTCATTAAAAGCCATTACACATTTTATAGTGATAAGTCATCCAATATATCACTAAATGAATTGTCATGGCTGTAATCTTGGTAATGTTTTGATCCATGTCTCAGATATTGCTTATGCACATAAAGTTTAATCCGGATTGACACACCCTTTTGTTTTGATGTCTAGTAGGAAAGGAGAAATGAGCATATGAAAATATATGGCTGGACCGGGAATCGAACTTGGATATAGCTCAGTGGTAGAACTCCAGACTAGAGATGCAGGGGTCCCGGGTTCGATTCCCGGTCCAGCCATATGTTTTCATATGCTCATTCCTCCTTTCCTACTACAGATGGTGCCGTGGCCTTCCTTGTTCAGGCAAAATGAATAAAGTAAGTCCTGACAAGGTGAACTTGTGTTGTGTCTTCGGGGTCGAAGACTATTTAAGGAGGGAGGAATGTAGTAGTTGGGGCTATATGGACCGTGGATATCGGCCTGGGTAGCTCAGTGGTAGAGCTCCTGACTAGAGATGCAGGGGTCCCGGGTTCAATTCCTGGTCCAGCCATATATTTTTATATGCTCATTCCTCCTTTCCTACTACAGATGTAAAGACAGCATTAAGCTTTGTAATTATAGTACATATCTTTTTTTTCCTAATATACAGGTATACCTGCTGTTTCAAGATGATCTGGAGATCAGAAAAATAGAGAATATTGTCAATATGATAGTTACTAGTATATTGCTAATGACCGAGTCAAGTCCACTGAAGGTATACTTCTATGTCATGTGATAAACTTACAACTTTACCTCTTTATTTAGATACATGTATATTTGGTTATAGCTGAATGAAAGCCAAGCAAAGTCATCTAAATAGCTACAATGTCATGTGCAAAAGTTAATTGTATAAGGGAAAGGTTCATATGGGCATCTTGTTACAACACTGATTATTTGAGTGGTGGGAACTTCCAAAAGGAATGCCAGGAGTTCAAAAATATCATAAACCTAACAAAGTGTCTTTTACCCTCTCTGAGAGAATGGGATTTACAGGAATCCCATGAATTTCTTCTGCTGGAAATAGGTTTTACAGATTAGTTTATATTGTTGACTCAATCTTATTATGGTGTACATAGAGTGTTGATAGTATAGTTGCAACTCATACAGACATTCATCTGTTACATATGTGTTTCTGACTTTGATCTTTGTTCGAAATATTTGCCTTATTTGATATCTTTCTGTCCATTGGAAAACTAAATGTCTCTGAAGTAACACCAATTGGTAACAAAGGAAGTTGGTTCCTGGGGATTCCTGGGGATTCTGTTTGAACTATTTTGATGCATTACATTTTTAATGTGTGTGCAGACTTGATTGACTTGTGTTTACTGATTTTTTTTGTATACCTGTAAGTTACATGTATACTCAGTATTGCTTTAAAAAGTATATCACATGTGACCTACCAGTATAATATAACATACATGTATTTCATTTGTAAATCAAAAATCATTTTACAAATTTGCAATGTTTTGTAAGACTAAAATTTGTTTTATGGCTTTTAAAGTAACTGAAAGTACATGCAACTGTCTTTTGGCATTGTATATATAATAAAAAGATAAAGAAACTGTGAACTGAGTTTAAAATTAGTAGCAAAATGATGATATATGTACAATATAAGATAAGAATACATTTTCAGTATCACTTTGATGCACATTCTTTAAAAAAAATGCATTGAATATATGTTTAATGAATGCAATTGTTGCAAAAATTGATTCTCTTAACACTTTATGTTTATTCTATTTTAGTTTCCAGACCAAAACATTAATGGATGTTTCTTGAATGGAATACATGAGGATTAGGATGGAACCTTTTTCTGCCTTTTAACCAACTCACACCATCTTTTGTGGATTTATGTACCCAACCACAGAAGACTGTTCTAAACACATCATTTATAACATTCTAAATAATATGTTGCATAAAAATGGTTTGGGCCGGCTCTTTAAATGTTACTGGATGTCAGTGGATGAATTGTTTTAACAGTGTTTACATAATGAATAGCAGCAAAAACTTTTATTGGGTGCACCTGTTTTGTATTTTTCTTACCCATCTTACATATGTTTTTATATTTATATATAATATATTCATATAACATTTTTAGAAACAGTTATCTTTAATTGAAAAGTAGCATTACTATTTTATACGTCAAGTTTTTTTAATTATACTCCTTTGTATACATGTACAAACAAAAATACTCAGTAACAATGGACAATAGACATAATAAATATAAAGTAATATCAAAAGCAGTATATAACAAATTTATAGGCCTTGTTCATGAACATAAAAATGTCTAAGAAATATTCATTTTTAGCCATTAAATACATTAATATTATTAGAATATTAATCCAAGTTGAAAAAGGACTTAAAATATATAAGATTTTTTCCATTTATTTAAATGTTTGAAAACTAGTCCATTGAATTCTTTACCTTTTTCATCTTAATAGCTGTATAGTATATTCTATCCCTGTAATATATCACTTTAGTTTTGTTGAACAGCATGTCTATTAGTTTTTTATTTGTCTCAGAATGATATATGCAGAGTCATTATTTTCATTATATGAAACTTTATACAAGTACTGTTAGGCCTTCTGCAACATGTTCATTGTTTAAATAACATGAAGTTTGTGAAACGAGTGTAGTGATTTTTTATTACCTTTGATATGACAAATTACATCTATATATTAAATTGTTGTACAGTTAGTCATATCCCTTTAATATATCACTTTTATGTTGAAATGCATGTCCATTAGTTTTATGATTTTTTTTTCAGAATGATATATGCAAGGTTATTATGAGAAAATTGATTTTTAAAAAAGAGATCTCATACAACATGTGTATGTTTTCTTCAATAAAAATGATACAGTGTATTAATTGTATGTACAGTGTAGTTTTCTCTTAATGATTATAAAAATGCTAGTGTATTATTTGTATGTAGTTAAGTAGATTCATACCTACAAGCAAAACACTTTTAATATCGCCAGGTATATGTACCAGCTTACTATATTTGATTACTATGTACTTTTTTGGTTATTATTTTTAAAACATTTTCTCTTATTGAATGATTATAAAAATGCTATGTTGACAACAATGTCATATACATTTTGTTGTGTTCTGTTTTGATATAATTTTGCAATTAAATTTAATATGTATTTTTCATGCCTTATACTCATTGTTATATGTATTACATATAATTAAAATACTTGCAAAACTTTTTTCTATTTTCTCTTTTTGTTTTTAATATTATATTCTTTATATTTTATATTTTATAAATATATAATTTTATATTTAAGAAACAGACTATAGTCAATGCACGTTTTCAAGAGTTGTCTCACTTGCGGACAGCACCAAATGCTCCAGGGTTCATGACCCTGAATATTGAGGTGTGATGTATCCAAGCTATATAGTCGATAAAAATTTAAACACGCTTTAATTTAAAACATTACGGTAACAAGTATGTCACATTCTGTTTCTGTTTTATTTACAAATACAAATGACAACAATTTGAAAACATAGTGGTCAAGCTGTTTATATATACAATGTTCACGCCTCCTAGTTTCATAAATCAAGAATACATACCTGTCGACGTATTTTGTGATTAACTAAGGCCTCGTTGTTACCGTGAAATTACTTTAATAAACACGTGACCATCATTATCTTATGCTTACCTTTTATTAACCTGTGATTTCAACTCTGTTTTGTCAATTCATATACAAGAATACTCTTTTTGAAATAATGAGCATGTTGAATGATATATAAAAGCTAATAGTGCAAGCCAATTGCATTTTTGCTTTTAAACTATATCGATGAATGATTCTAACCTAAGAATCGACATCATATTATAATTAAATAAATTAAATGATAACCATTATCTTATAAAAACAAGAACTTGAGATGTTAAAATATTAAAATTTAAAATTTAACACCTTCAAAACATATCGGAATATATGAATAAAATGAGACATACAAAAATAATTTTATAGACAACTCCCTCTCCTCGAAAACTTCCTTTGGTACTTAAGGAGGCTTAAAGGGGCATGGTCACGATTTTGGTCAAATTCTATTTTTCTGTTTTTATTATTCACAAGGCTTTAGAAAGGCATTTCCAATGACCAAATGAAATTTGAGAGTCAGTAGTTAAGTTCTAAGCAAGATACAGGGCTCACAATTCTTTGCCATGTAAACAATGCTCGTGTCCTGTTTTTGTTTACATAAGTTCAATTTACCGGTAAAAGTTTTTTTTAAGCTGATTTTACCATCTTCTTATTCCTTTTAAGCATAAATAAACAGATCCTAACATTTACCACATTCATTTTAGGTTTAAAACTGGAGTTTTCACTTCAACGTTAAAAATATAAACAAACGCTTTGTTTACATTGCAAAGAATTGTAAGCTCTGTAACTCGCTTATAACTCAACGAATGACTCTAAAATTTTGATTTCCTATTAAAAATGCCTTACTGAAGCATTGTAAACATTAAAATCGGAAAAATAATTTTTGACTAAAATCGTGACCATGCCCCTTTAATTGTCACCGAATAAATCATAAAATCTTCCTTAAATTCCTAAATTTTCAGATATCATATGCATACTTATATATTATCTTCTAAAGGAGAAATTTACTTTTCTGTGCACATAATTCGAAACATGGAACAGAATGTACGATTCATTTTTTCATTACCATGATTTTCATCAATTCAGAATGTTTTTTTATTTTAAGTACAATTTTGGTTTGTGTTTATTTGTTGGGTTTTTTATTTCTTGATTTGGTTGGTTGGTTGGCTTTTTACGTTTGATTAAAAAATTGGATTTTTTTATTATTATTTTTGTTTCTGTCTATTTTTTATTTTGGGGGTGGGGTGGTATTCTATCTGTGTAATGTTATGCTGCTGCATTTAGTGCTCTTAAAATTGTTAAGTCATTTTAAGTACGTACAAATAAACTAAGTACAATATATCTGTAATCCCTCTGAACAATGGAAACTTTCCACCATCCTAGAAAAAATATGATCAATATCTAAGTTATGATAAATCTCAAATAAAACTAAGTACAATGTATCTGTAAACCTGGCGAGGTTTTCACTTCTGAACAATGGAAACTTTCCACCATCCTAGAAAAATATTTATCAATATATAAGTTATGATAAATCTCAAATAAAACTAATTTTTACACCTACTTATGTACATTTCGGATTGATTTAATAACACATAATCCTTTTGTGAGCATTAAGGTGGAAAAAATTCCACTTCTCAATATTTTTTTAATTCTGCGTGCGAAACTGAAAATAGGATTTTACAGTTTCACAAGGTATTTGTATTAAAATGTGTTATTTTTTTTATGTTGGCACATTCCAATAACACATGTCCCATCAAACACTCTTTTTGTCAGAACTGTTAAAACGATAAACACGATGCATGATTCCAATTCAGAATGAAATTGGGTTTATGATTTCATGATCGGTATAGATAAAAATCGCAAAATATTAATATAATTATTAAAAAGTATTAAGAATTTACTGCGATTTAAAACCATAAGTCTTACAAACAACAACAGATATTTTGATGATTACGATTATTTTCTGACAAATAAACTTATGCAATCAAAAGACCAAAAAAAACAACCGCCGTTTCTTCTTATTTTGCGGTAAAAGGTTTATTTAGTATCAGCGTGTAAATATGTTATAGAATCATCAATATTACAATAAGGGTTCACATATAACATTACTAAAATGCTTTTTGGTTCATCAATTGCCCATCCTAACGTATGTTGCTTCAATTATTCTGGGCTCTATGACGTTTTCTAAAACCAAATATTTCTTTTGAAGATCCTGATTTTCTATTTCATTCCGATATTGTTTACCTAGACTGTCACTTATTTTCCTTACACAGTTTTAAAAATAAACAAGTATGTAAGAAAAAAATACGATGCTCAATTGCTTGAAAGATCATTTTCCAACTGATCATTAAAATTTAATTTTTTTTAATTTTTTTTTTTTGGTACTCATTAACTACGATCAACACTGACAATAGTGATGGCTGCAACGGATAATATAATTAACATAGGCACTATAACACTAGTATTCCAGATTCTAACCTTGAGGAATTTTTAGCCGGGCTCTGCTGAAAGCAGAGTCCTAGCTGTAGGCAGGCAAATCGCCAACGTTACTATAAATAGCACAGCTTCAAAAGTAAACAAAAAACCGAACAGCGTCAAAGTAAAAGCTTCCGCTATACCAAACAGTTCCACAGACAGCCATGTTTTGTGAAATGTATTGTTTTTTTTGGGGGGGGGGGTTATTGCGAATAAGTTTAGCGAGGAGTAGTTTTTTGTCTCTTACTAATTACGTGTTTTAAAAACAAGACTTATCGCATGCCCTTTTGACACTTACAATGCGCATGAATTTCCATGAACTACTTTACAAAGCATTATAGTTTTCGGCTGCACATCGAAGAAATATGGGATTGACGCTTGATTTTTTTCTACTAAACAGATATATTTCTTCGCTAATAGTCGCTTTCAAAATTTAGTCACTATCAGGCGCTTTGCCGGAATTAAAAGCATATGAAAGAGAGAGAGAGAGAGAGAGAGAGAGAGAGAGAGAGAGAGAGAGAGAGAGAGAGAGAGAGAGAGAGAGAGAGTAAAAGAGAGAGAGATAGAGAGAAAGAGATTTTGTTAGTCTTTACTGCACAATATGCATAAAACACATCAAAAGAGTCCGGCTTTCAGTACGTCAGTACTTTGATTTATTAAGTTTTTCGGAGCAAAGCTGTGTACATGCTATATTAATTCCATGTATGCAATACAACAGTGTATTACCGGTGAAGATATGAACATGTACGTGGGATTTTATTTTTTTATTTAAATATTTTTAACTTTAATTTCAATATTTTTTGAATTTATGATTCTTACAATTTTATGAGTGGTGTCAAGGCAAAAGTTTTATTAAAGATTCTCTTATATTTACCATTTTCACTGAAACATACAAATTTAAGTTTAAATTTTGTCTACTGATAGCAGGGAATGGGAATCCATCGAATTTGAATAACAGAGACATTGAAGTTGTGCACATTGATTTTTGTTTTTTGATTACGTTTTTTTATTTAGAAAAAGGTAGGATTCCAAAAAGTGCAAAAATTTAGACATATTTTTTTTTGTATCTTATAAACGAAAAATATTTGTTAAGACATGTAGAATAAAATTTGTGCAAAATGGTAGGGGCTTTCATTTGACACCAAAAAAGGACTGGCCCCTAAAATTAAGGGCCAGTAGCACTGGAAAGTTTTTGCTTAATAACAACAACGGTAAAGATTTCGAAATGGCTGTCGCTGTAAAAATTGTTTGTTGGGATATCATTAAGTTCGTTACAATGCTATTTTGTTGGCGATTTGTGTTGTATGAGTGTAAAAAGCTTTACATGTTAACATGTACCTCGTTTCATTTGGTAAGTTAACAAAAGTCTGTGTGCGTGCAACTGGCATACAGTTACCACAGAAAGTATGCTGATTTATACAGTGGCTTTCATTGATAGGATCTTTTATTTTTTACAATGCAAGCTTTTTTTTTTAGGAGTTTAAGTTCTTATAGTGCACAATTTAAAAAACAAGAATCGAAAAAAAAAGCAGTTTCTTCTTTTCTAGTAAAACACAAAATACGGATTAAAATAAATCTATGTTTTAAAATTTAGTTTTCATACTGCGTGCATCTAAAATCTACATTGAATCAGAGTTGTGTGTGTGTGTGTGTGTGTGTGTGTGTGTGTGTGTGTGTGTGTGTGTGTGTGTGTGCCATTACGTAAGCTATCACTCGCCCGCGGCCGAGAAAATCGGTCACCATGGTCGCGGCCGGGCTACCTAGCGGTCAGCGGTTATCTAATACACAAGAGTCGCGACTCTCATATGCATTTTTATTTAGCCGCAAACACAAGAATTGTTTTAGTTTTGATTATACATAAAAGTTTATTCTTCTTCAATTGGATTAAACGATAGGGTATCATTTAAGAAGTCGTTCAGTTAATTAATAAAATCATGTCGTTCTCAATCTAAAGCAATATCAGACATAGATCAGTTGTGTGTTTTAGGTAAAAAAGAGAACTTCTACTTGATAGATTTTAGTAATTATATATACTGCAAACTTTTCAAACTTTCCTGAGTTCTGAGCTGTGCGTTATAACTTTTCGAAATCTATCCTTCGCCCACGACCGAGGAGATCAGCCACAGCTGCACAACCTAGCGTTAAGCGGTTATCTAAAACACAAACACTTACACGTATATGAACGTGTTTGAGTTTATTAAAGTTTGTCCATCTCGTATTTACATGTATTTAATTAAACATTGGAGTGTAAATTAAGAAGTCGTTCTGAAAATTAATAAAAGCGATATTACCCCAAATCGGAAACATCGTCAGACATGAATTAATGGTTGGTTTGTAAGTCTAAAATGTTTTAAAAACTGTATAAATAATGTTTTAAATCAACAAAAAATGATATCATCCTTCGCACACGGCCGAGGTGATCCCGCGCGAGTGGACAAATATATTGGTTTAAGATGAAAAGAAAAATTTATTACATGTACAGTTGATTTAGTATTGATTTATACGATTGCACACAAGGTAGTTTCAAAATCAAATTGTAATCAAAGTTCCATGTTACATCTTTGCGGTAGGTGCTGGCACGATAAAAGATTGTCCTAAATTGATGCATTCGGTGATTATTTTAAAGAATATTCACATGAGTTTTTAAACAAGTTTTGTTTAGATTCTATCGGTGACTTATTAATCACTTCTGTAGTGTTTCTACATGGTCGTTCGTTTCATTGTAAAACTGTAAAATGAACTCACTGCTTTGCAGCCCCATTCCCCCGGCCCACTGCTAAGTGCTCGCGCTGGATTTTATTTTTAAATTGGCGAAAAGATATCCAGATCTGTCAATAATCATTTTTTGGCGACTTCTCCTGTGTAACATTTTCACTTTCCCATCCGTTTGTTTATTCGGTCAGTCTGTGTTAATTCAATCGCCACGTGCGGCCGAAAATCTTGTGTCGCTTCAGCGTACACAGCTGAAAACATATATAACCCCAGGTTATTTATGGCTGCAGATCATTGATTGTTATGTAATCGAGTAGCAATGTATCGAAGGTTATCGAAAGTTAATGGGTATTGAAGGGTGCTTTCACTACAGTGGTCAATTGTCAAACAATAAGGCTGTTATTCGAATTCATTTAAGGTGAGAGATCGTAATCTGAGAATGTGGCTAATAAATTAACCCGTTAAACACACTTAACTTCTATAGTTATGATCAGAGTTATATATAATCAATTATAATTAAAGGTTTTAAGTGAAAGGAAATTTGTTCCTGGGATTTAGAAGTTATGAAATACGACTACATTATGTAATACAGTCGGTTGCCATAGAAATCATCAAAGTACTGCAAGTGTCGACATATTTCTTCTTTCTTTTGGAAGACCCATGATAGTTCACTTGACTTACAGACTGTAATATAGAGACATATCTGCCTCCTAAAAATATATGCGCTTCTCAAAGTTACACTTAAGTGAGATAGATATGTGTTGTTGGGATTTTATTTATTGCTAATTATATCTAAATTGAAAAAAAAAAATTAATTGAAGTTGTGCAGTAGGAGATTGTGATGCAACTTAATTTACTTACAAGGTTAGCTACAGCCAGTGGAATACTAATTTTATGTCAACAATATATGAATACCCAATATATTAAAATACAAGATAAAAAGTTTCCAGAACTATAATAATATGCATGTGCACATGAAGGTTGCACCCTCATTTGTATGGCTATAGGCGAGGAGCTGAACGTGTAGCGAT
The DNA here is from genome assembly GCA_020458035.1 of Magallana ariakensis. Taxonomy (NCBI): domain Eukaryota; kingdom Metazoa; phylum Mollusca; class Bivalvia; order Ostreida; family Ostreidae; genus Magallana; species Magallana ariakensis. The sequence continues at coordinate 82,917,309 of CM035811.1, forward strand.
GTACATACAAAATATGTCTGCACATACGGATTCCGGACCGTGGCTACAGACGATACCCATTGACAGTCTTTCATTAAATATATGCGCAGTTTGACCTAGAAACCGACCAGTTTCATAATGTCTTCGAATTTCTCAAATAGGGCTGTCTAATTCTTTCCCAGAATTCCAATTTACGCAAGCGCAAAAGAAGTTTTATTCAATTTAAATAGTCGGCCCATGGGCTGACAAAAAACTCAGCAGAATATTGTATTTTTTTTAACTCAGAAATAGTCTAAAACAGAAGCAATAATGCCTTTATGGCTTTCGCTACATCTTCCCATTTATTTGTATTTAACCTAAAATTTAGAACTGTAGGAATCCAGTTTCAAAACTTTTCAAAAACTTTGAAAACCTTACCAATTAAAAATCATTTAGATTCAAATTGACACATGTTATTGAGGAGACATCGTCAGAACCCACGGGCCTCTAGTCTGTTACATTGAGGAGAGTGCAAATGTGCATACAAAACATTGGTCAATACCTGAATATTAAAAAAGTACAAAATGTTAACTAAACATAGATTCCTTTTTACCTGCGGGTGTGTCATGACCTTGATGAAAAAGTATTTGGGCAAAATCAAGGTCACTGGCAGGAAAAGTGCAAAAAGCGTGTCCGATCCATATCATTTTTATGAAAAAACATTGAAAGTTCTTCCTCACACAAAGACTGCTTATGACCGAAGTGTGTGTAATGATTTTGTTCCAAGGTTATTTTGTCAAGTTCATAATTTGTGTCTGCTTTATACTGCTTTTAAGGAGAAAAACTGGCAGTTGCTTTTTCATTTAAAGATTGCTGATGACCTGAGGATGTGTCATGACCTTCTTGTATGTCATATCTTATATACATGGAAATGATTAGATCTAAAATTTGACACAAAGATTGCTTGTGACATGTACTTAAATATGAACTTTGATCATTTGTGCAAGTTCATTGTCACTTTAAGAAAAAGAAGCATCCATTATTTTCTAATAGAGAAGTACTTTAGTTATGATTTTGTTTTTCTTAGTGGGGAGGGGAGGGGAGGAATTATTTGTGAGGTTGCACACAGAACCGCCAGTTAGTCCACTGAGAGCACTCTCCCCCTTTCTCGCAACCAAAATTCACCTTAAATTAACATAAAGGAAATTGACAATGCTTTAGGAATGCATTTCTAATGATCACATGGAATTTGAGAGTCAGTGGTTGAGTTATAAGCAAGATATAGTGCTCACAATTCTTTGTCATGCAAACATGGAAAAATAATTTTTGACTAAAATCGTGACCATGCCCCTTTGAGGATTTTTCCTGTTGCGTGCCAGCCAGTGATATAAAATTGTACACGATATGATACAATCAATAAATAGGTAAAATTATATGAAAAAACACGTAGAAATTTAACTTTTGCAATTATATTGCTACAGAAAGTTTTATAGAGAAAATGAGATAAATTATTACTTTAAAAAATAGTCCGAATTTCCTGTTTCAATATCAATCTACCTTTGTCGTAGCATATCTTCCTCAAATAAACAAAACATGGATATCAATATCAATATTTGTTAATAACATTGTTATTTTGTGATTTTAAAACAACTTTTCACTTTAGGTATTGAACTTTGTAAAAATATTTTTTTTGAAATCTCAAACCCCGAGTAAACGGAATCCTTAATGTTAAGCTATTGTTATTCACCGAATTTTCTGCGTATTTTTTTTTTGAGCAAAGAGCACACGACAGGTGTGAACAGTCAGCACATGATGCTCACTCATCCAGGGCACCCTATCCTGACTCTAACATTTTTTAAAAGTTAACGTTTTTGCTCAGCTCCTGTTATGTATTTTTCCTTGGGACTTTTGATTTAGAATACTGTTCATTATCACTACATTTCATTTTGAATGATGTATATGCATGATTCTTAAATCAAACTTATCTAATAGAATATGCCCACTGACATAAGATTTTTTTTATTTGATGGTTTGAAAAATGATGTAAGACAAATGTTGTTAACACATGCATTATACCACGACCCGAGTACTAGTATGGAAATGAAGCATTATTATTTAATTTTAATCATTATTCAAACGGATTAAAAATTAAGCGAATTACATTACTTATTTATTTATGGCCGAAAAAGTCAATTTCGTTCGTCTACATTGTCGTCGCTTAAACTAATACTGTCCAATGTTATTACAGAACGACATTTCTCACAAAGGCCCTGAAAAAACACACAACTAACACCTAAAATATACGATTATGGATAGGGTTAAAACTATCAGCCTATTCTATTTTGAGCTGCATAAATGCGTCAAGCTGAAGTAAACTCCGCACATGTTGCTACTAATCCTTTGTCAAACATTTCACTGATTTTCATGTTCACACATATTGAACAACACTACTCCAAGGAAAAAAGTGTTAAATTGTCAAAGGATTTAAATAACATGATACCACAAAGTGAAGTGAAAAATAAAAATCCTGGTGACCTTCTATCGTAAAAAAGGGTGTTCATACATACTGAGGTTGGATGGACTACTATCTGTAGACGTAATGCAAACATCACCCCGGGACAAACAGGGCATTCTAAAAAACCGTAGTCCATTTCAGATATCATCAATAGGGTATCTCAAAGAACTATGGTGATAATTTTTCACCATTATCAATATGATGAGAATCTTGATCTTATTTATATCTTTTATTTCGATAAAATACAACCTCTTCAAAATGTTTCCTCTTAGTAAAGGATAAGAAGGATTTTTGTCAATGACACAAATGCTGAAAACATTCGGGGTTATTTGTATAAATATGGCCTATAAAAATACTGAGTAATTGAAATTGTATTCATTTTAATGTATACGTACAAAAAATGGAAAGCAATTAGTTAAAAAATCCATTTTTTGTTTGTTCACAGGTATTTGTATTAAAAAGTGTTAAAATGTTTGATACTGGTACAAGTATCTGATTAGAACATGTAACAATTTTCTTTTCTTTTTTTTGCGAATTAACTAAATATTTTAAATCGAATTTACAGCTTGAGAAAAAAGTGAAAAAAAAATTAAAAAAGAAAAACAAATGTTTACCATATCCTTGCAGTGCTTACTGATAAAGATAATTGCTAGACACGTAAAAAATTGCAAAAGAACCGAGGTGGAAATGCGCGTTCTCTTTCCGGTTGCAATATACAGATACATTAAGCATTAGTAAAACGCCTGATGATTTGATTTCTTCAGACTTAATAAATGCTCGTTGTTCCCTAAATTAATTTAATTTACGGAGACAAAATATTTTTATTTTTTTATAAATTAGCTAGGTTGTCTTGTGCTATTTGACTTATTCTAAAACCCATCATATCTTAAGTGATTTTTAGATTAAATTTAATTTATTTTCTTCTAAAAATGTTTTTCTTGTTGATCGGTCGTGATAAAATTTGAGAAAGAAATTAAAGAGAGCACAGCTCAGGCGAAACGAGCTCTATGAACCAATGCGCGGAGGAAAAACAACGTGCTAAAACTACAGATTAATCAAGGACATTTGTGGGTGGCTTCTAGCTCACGTAGTGCTATATCCTATTCTATCGACAAACGTAAACAAAGCAGAGGAAAGTGTTACCGGTACGTTATATTCAATATTAACTGTGATTCCTTGGCTGATTGGTTATCATTTGAGGATTGGATACCATATCATTAAGCCCTTCATTCTTATTTCTCATATCATAGCATACAAATCTCATAGCATTGCATTTAAATCTCATAGCATATAATCAAAATCGCATATCATGTAAAATGTAAAATATACGCATAAAATGACTGTAAAAGGCAAAACATACATTCTAGTTCCATACTGCACTGCCATATTGATCTAATAGTTGAGAACTTACATTTTTAAAAAAATTATTTTTTTATTTAAATACAACCACATCATGTAATAAATAAAAAGAAAAAAAAGGAGAAAAATTAGACTAACAAAATTTAAACAACTAACACTGATTGCATTAACATTAGTATACCGGTATTACATTCTACACAAAATAAGTGATCACTATTTCCTATGTTAATATGGTTGTTATTTTGGACCTCTAATAATTATGGCTCACCAATAAGAAAACATGATATGAAACAATGGGTTCTAGTACAAAAACTTGAACAAACTTTTTCACGAATGTATAAGTCCTGTTTAAGCACCATGGTATTCAGAAATTTTCTTTCCTCAAGTTAAAACACCCACCATTTGTGATGTATTGAAATTAAATTAGTATTTAAAACAGATCTGTTCCGACAATCATTAATATTAACAATTGATTATGGGGCCCGGTATACAACTGTCCTGACGTTATTGCACAATTTTTTTATTGTGATGAAAAAAAATAATCAGATTTAAGAGTATCTTAGAGTTTATATAATATTCAATCGTATCAATTATATCGCAGTAAAGCGCATATCTTCTTCCTATAACGAACTATTTAAAAACGCGTTTTAAATAATGTTAATTACCAGCATGGTAATTGAGCATTTTTATGTTGAGGGAAGTTGTTGACGATACACCAATTATAGGAGCAGACGATTTAAATTTAAATCTGATTTAAATATTTTTTCTGCGAAATAACAATGTTAAGAAATCATTTGTTTTAATATCAAATATCCTTATTTCTCGCAAAAGATTTTAAAAAAAAATAAGAAACAAAAAGTTAGAATGAGTGCACAGGATAACACGACGAAGAATGCTACACTGTTGTCAAATAGAGAATGATAAACATCACATGCAACGAAAATGTAACATGTTTTTCATTTTAATAATATCCTGTAAACAATAAAAACAAAATGAAAGCTACATATTTTATTCACTTATTTTATTTTCCAAATATTCGGCTCTTTTCTGAGAATGACATCAATTGAAAACATTTCAAGGAGCAGCCACATTGTGCCGAAAATAAGCATTCTTTTATTCCATTTCAAAAGCAAGTTTTCCATTGAAAGATAGTTGCACAATTTTAGCGGGTTAAAAACATTTTCCTACAATTTCTATTATTCTTCTTAAATTTCGTACACATTATGAACATGAATAAGGATGCTTTGAATTTGCTTACATCGTATATTAAAATTCTCACAAAAAAGTATTTCAATTCACAAAAAAGTAATTTCAGGAAGATGGTTTCGTTCACGAGGATAGGAATACAGAGAACCAAGACAGACAGACATTCCGATGATGACCAGGTGACCCGGTGTTGACTGTGAGGACGGTCCCCCACTATTTCTGCCGGTTATAATTTGAGCCGTTATGGTAGATGCAACCGTGATATGTTCTGTGGTAGCGTCATCAGAGCAAAGCCACCCTCTAATCATCAGAATAGAATAACATAATACAGACTTACATTTAAACATAAATTTTAATGTAGTTTTGAGATTTAATAAACAATAACTTTTATTAACCATAGAAATGTTTATTTTCTGCTAATATAATTTTTCATATTTTTCCTTTTGAGGTAGAGCAGTATAGATTTAATTGCGACTGAAATAAATGTGTGAAAAAGTATTAAAAAATAACAATAATAAAAACAAGAGGGTCTTCTGTTGGAAACTTAATAACACTGTGTTTTAAAAAAAATAGAAAAGTAAAAAAAAAACAACTAACAAAAAAAACCCAGTTACCATCACATGTTATAAACATTGTTGTTTAGATAAAGAAAAAACAAACTCTATAGATCATCCTTACGTCCATATCGTTTTTCACTAAGTCGATGTAATGGTATTCAAGTGCTTCAAATAATGTTTAAATACAGTGTTAACAAGAGAAGCCCGCATTTTTTGGGCTAGTAAAACTGCATTCTAATTTGCATATTATAATAGGTTTCTTGTCAATTGTAATTAAGTAGCTGGTACAACGAGATATCAATCCCAATTTACGTATAATCAGGACAGGAGAAATATGTCAGAAGTAATCAAATACGCTTATTGAATTACATGACATATATAATTAACATAAATAAAGAATAAACAAAGATAATAAACTCTAAATATCATTAAACTGTTCAACGCGTCCAAATTGAAATTCAAATTGATTTAAACTCAACTTATCATAAGAAGATATCAAATGATACATATACTTTAATGTTTGAATATGATACACTCAACACATATCGTACTAAATATCAGTAACTTTATACTGCATATGTACAGAACAATTCAATAAATGTTACGCAATGTTAATCAATCGTCTAGATTGTCACAACTGTGGCGATTGAAATGTCGAATTAAATTGGAAATACGATAAGGAATGAAGCAAACTTGTTATATTGCTCAAAGAGAATATATTTAAACACTTCAAATTTTTAAACTACAGACATTTTTAGTTAATATGTTGTGCATTAGTTTACTTCAAGAAATACGCATTACATTACTTTTCTTTGTTCTTTTTTTCGTTTGGTTCTTCAACACTACTATTTTCTGATTTTTATAAAATATTCTGAATTCAAGTAAGAGTAAGACAATAATTGTTTTCACCGTTGCTTTACATATGATTTTGATCTATGAGATCGATCAACCCTATATATATTTTTTAAGTCAGGCACAAACATAATAATAATTTTCAAGAAACAATGATCTACGCAAATATGTCTGCAAAAAGTGTTCTTACAGTTTATCCAATTTTACACAATGGCACTTATTACAATTCTCATTCTTACCTTTCAAATACTCTTTGAATATCTTCGATCCGTTCTTGTTTACTTTCAATGTTTTGTTGTTATTTAATTTGAAATGTTTTCGGCGTTTCCTTCTCAGAGATTTCAAGAATTTTGATACTGCCATTTTATTTAACTTGACAGGCATCAAAATTACGTCTTTTCAAAATGCATCTTCTCTAAATTAAAAGTAATTTTAACTTTTCAGAAAAAAAACAATTTTTTGCAATTTTTTTAATTAAAAAAATACAATATGCTACGAATTCAAACTGGATTTTAGTAAATCTCGACTTCTAAAGAGTTCGTTTTTACATTTTTTAAGATAACTACAGTATGAAAGACGAATACATGTTTGTATCAATACATTTATTTTTTTTTTTATAAAAGTCAAACAACAATTACAAATTGCATTTGCTATTTATCGAATTGAACACTCAACTAAATTTTCAATAAAAAAAATATATATTGACAATAAAACGTATTAAACTAAAAAGTGGATTCATCTGGATTACATTCAATGCAATTATATCTATCGTTAAGATGCTATCTTATACCGAGGGTTCGGTATATCTGATTAGCCCTTTAAACAGAATTATGATATCATTGTCCTGTAGCTGACATTGTTCGTTCTGTAACAAAAGATAATGGTTTGCTTGTCTGTGAATCTTTTACTTTTTTTCCCCGGTTTTCTTTGATCTGGTTCTTCTCTTTAGTTTGGATAGCTTTATTCTTGCTTAGACAAAATGTTTTCATCAGTAAACATTTTAATTCTTGTTTGAATATAGAGCTGAGACTTGCATAAATAAGAAGGTTTAAGGGTTTTCCGATGGTATAAGATACAGAGATTACCAATGTAATCACACCTTGATATGATGAATAGTTTCCAACGTGAGTACTCTCTTCGTCATGGAATGCAAACTGAAGAAAGGTAACAACTATAACGGGTACTTCCTGCAGGAAAAAAGAAAATCCAAGACCAACGTTGATGGCCATCAGTCTGAGGTATTTGACACGTCTAACAGATGCACTATTGGCCAAAACAGAGACGGCCCGAGTGTGTTTCTGTAGGAAGATGACGAGGCCTACCGAACTGATGACATGAAGACAGCAGGGAATGACCTGGGTATATAAAAGCATGGTATACGCCGTCAAAAGGGTCCAATTATACTGACCGTATTCCCCAAACATATCCTTGATATGTACAAAACATCCGTCTATTCTCTTAAAAGGGTGACCCGGTATAAATTCTTGAATTAAAGGAATTGGTTCGTAATCATTTGACATCAGAAAAAGGAAAACCGTACAGCATAACAATAGGTGAGCGAATACAAACGTGAAAAAGAAAGTTGAAAAGTCAAAAGTTCGGACTTTAAGCGGGTAGCCAACCAGCATGAAATGATGTAAAGACATCAATGTGTTCAGCCACACCGACGTAGCATGAAATACCATCTGTAAACGTAATGAAAACATCAATTCCCGACAAACACGGTATTCCACGAAACCGTAGTCCAATTGGAACACTCTTAGCAGGACATCACGAACGACTGAAGTCAATGTGAAACACAGGTCGATCGTCATTATCAATATGATGAATTTTTGGGTCACTCCTAAAAGCTTCCTTCGTCTGAAAATGACGGACATGATTGTTGTCACCAATACCTGTATCGGCCAAAGATAGATGCCGACATGAAAAACATATGTCATCCCCCAGCTTCCATATAAGTATTCTATTTTAAGTGCCCGTTCACTGTCAAAATTTCCCTTTTGTAGCTTCATTATTATATTCAGTATCCAGTCTTTAGCATTGGACTCGTTATCTGTATTCATTTTAATTATTCATCAATGAATACCACAATTACACTAGCTGTAAAAATGTTCGTGGATTCTTTTTTAAATGCAGACATGAAGTGTGCAAACATTGGGAGTTTTACATTTTGTACAGCTGTTGATTTAAGGTGGTAACTCATGCCACCTTGAGCAATTTGAATCAATATTTCTCCGTATAGATAATTATGTCTTAAAGGATTTCATATCATAGACTCCGAACTGTACTCACTTTTTAAATACAATTAAAAAAAACGGACTGTGTGTTCCCTTGTTTTAAAATACAACTCATCAGCACGCCTTTATTGTCCAACCATTTATGAATGCGCATATAATATGTGTCTTTGACTTCTATTCTAGAAGCAATCACAACAAAAATTATTGGAACGAATTCATATCTTGAATGCTGATCAAAACTCAAGAAAAGACACCGTCACATAAGTTTATAAACCCTTCGAATTGGTTAACTAGAGTACACAATCAATATATTGATGATTATTTTATGCTGTTATGGAAAGGCGTTTCAAATTTTTGGATTTCAGGCCAACTGAGAAACACAACAATGAAAGATGTACCTATTCCCATTTTAAGACCTCTTTTGCTGACTTCGTCGATAGTTTAGCGGTTTCCGACTTAGTTAAGAATTGTAATATTAGCGGCAGTGGAAAACAATAGCAGGCAATGACTTTCACGTGTGGTCTTTATGTAATTTATTAACAACCTGAGGAGGCAGGGGACAGGTTTTTTTTTATAAAGCTAGATGAAGCCAGGGGAATTTCATTTATTTTTTAATGTTTAATCCGTAAACTTGATCTTGAAATTAAAAATGCAGTTTCTTTCTGAGTAACAAACGTACATCCAAGTTTAATTATTTAACAACTATGACGCAGTGAGTTAAACAATGGAACATGTGCTATTAAAATGGGACACAATTGACACTTATAATACAAATACTTTGTGAACCAGTTAATTTTTTTGTAATTTTACACACGAAATTTAAACGGTACCGTCAACATGTGACGGAAAAAAAATTGACTTTTAAGTAAGGGTAATTTCCTGCATTTTCATATAGAGCTTTTCTTCTAGAGGAAATCAATACAGTCTAGAACTGGATATGACCGAGCTTTCCTAATACCTTCAATTATATCTTGATAATCGTAATCTCTGTTGTATAGGGTTTGACAGGTGATTGCTCGTAGAGCGATAGCTGGCTTCTGGGATCCTGTACAATTGAAAAATCATCTTCGCTAGTTGAACTTATGCTTGGAGAAATAGGACGAAAACGTAACAAATTTAGTAGTTTTCATTTTTAAAAAATGTTTTTATGTTTATAACTTTTTTTCGAAATCATGTGCTGAATGATATTAAGAATTATATTTTTTTGTAAATAAAAGTACACTATAAAGCACGTAACACTTAAATTTAGCCTGGATCACTGCATAATAAATTACACTTCGGTAGTGACCGTGCACGATTTACCGGATGGTGACAATACTACAGCTGAATTCGGTCTTCGCAAAAATTTATAGTTTCAAATTAAAAGAGAAGGTAGAATATATATCTTGGAGTAGTTAAGTGTTAGTTTACATTTGATATACTTAAACATGACATGGTAACTTGATCTTTGTAGCATTCAAAAACAAAAAAAAACGCTTTTGCAAGGTGAAGTTGATAAACAGTAGAATGCACTGTTTTCATTCAAAACCTAAGTCAATATATAACTAACAAGCTGAGTGTATAAATGGTCGTGGGACTTGTTTTATGAACGTGTACACCAGTAAATCTTAGATTGATTGTTAAATATCTTACCCTCCCATGAAAATTATATTTACCATATTCATAAATTTGTATTAATAACAGGTACATTGCTTTCCATATAACAGGTATATTTCAATGTAAATAGTTATATTGCCTTCCGAAAACAGTTATATATTCACAGGAAATGGTTTTATTGCCTTCCCGGAAACAGTTATATTTCAAAGGAAAAACTTATTTGCCTTCCTGCAAACAGTTATATTTCCAAGGAAATAGTTATATTGCCTTCCCGGAAACAGCTATATTTCAAAGGAAATAATTATTGCCTTCCCGGAAGGAGTTATATTTCACAGAAAATACTCCTGCCCTCAAGAATCCGTTATGTCACCCTCGGGTGCAATTATTATGTATATTAATGGCGTTGAGTTCGAAATTCAAAGAGACGTAAACAGCTCCCCGGAAATAAAAATGTCAGGACAACGTCTGCTATTTGTATAAAGTTCAGAGGAACTTTAATCGTTGCTTAGAAAAAAATAATAAATACAATAATAGAAATCAACTCAAGCGTGAGTGTGCTAAAAACAACTAACAAAATTTTTTCTTTTTTCAGGGAAAACCAAGCTTTCGAAAATATCAGCTAGCCAGTCCCAATAATGCATTTTAAAAAGGGCAGTGTTAATACACATTATCATTTTTGATATATTGAAACTAACAAGCACCGATCGACTTTTATAAAAAACATTTTACACTGATTTGTTAAACATGAATTTTTTTTTAATAAAATACACATGTTAATGAAATAACAGGATCATAATCCGCTTTGATTTGTTTCAAAAAGATATATAACATACAGTATACGGTGTGTTACATGGCGTCGAGGGCGACCGTACAAGAATATTAACCCCGAGGTAACAGGAAAGCCCTGGAGAGTTATGGCGCCCTCTGCCTTTTTCTTTGTGCGAAAAAGTTTAAAGTTCCGACACAAATAGACTTAGTCTTTATCCTCTTCTAGCGATGTCAAAGTGATAAAATATCGAGCAAATATCCAATGATGTGATTGTTTACGTGCTAAATTTAACAGAAAGGTATCATTTAAGTTATAATAAAAAAAAGGTTTCACAAGATTTATATATACATGTATCAAAATGCGATTAGTTAACCTTGTGATCGACACTTACTTTAAATTAAATCTCATTTTTTTATCACATAAACGCTACTATATAAACTTGCTAAAGGGCGAAATACAATTCTTTGGATTTGGCGTTTGACGGATATTGTTTTGTAACAGATAAATTCTTAACAGATCAAATATAAACTGTAACAGTTTGATTATGTAAATGTAATGAAGAAGATTAAGCAGAAGTCAGAGTATCTCAAAGTTTATATAGTATTCAACGGAATAGCTTAAAGTGCATATCTTTTTCTTACAACGAACTACTTGACAAAATGCGTTTTGAATAACATTAAAAACTTGCACAGTAATGGAGCATATTTATGTTGCACGGTAATGAGTATTTTTATGTTGCACGGTAATTGAGTATATTTTTGATGTACGGTAATTGAGTATATATTTATGTTGCACTGTAATTGTTTATATTTATGTTGAACGGTAAAGGAGTATATTTATGTTGAACGGTTCCTAAATATATTTATGTTGCACAGTATTCAAGTGTATATATGTTGCACGGTATTTGAGTGTATTTATGTTGCACGGTTATTGTTTATATTTATGTTGCACTGTAATTGGGTATATATATATGATGCTATGTTGCACGGTAATTGAGTATATTTATGATGCTATGTTGCACGGTAATTGAGTATATTTATGATGCTATGTTGCACGGTAATTGAGTATATTTATGTTGAGGGACGTTGTTGTCGTCCGTAATTTGATGATTCACCAATTTTAGTAGCAGACGCTTTAAATTATTTCCTTTTACATATTATTTCTGCGAAATAACAATTTTCGGAAATCATTTACTTTCTTAACTAACACTTTTTTGGCATAAGTTCACAAAATAAGTAACAGAAAGTAAGCATGAGTGCACCATAAAAACACGACGAGGAATGTCACCCGTTTGCCGAATATAGAATGATTAAAATCACATGTAACAAAATGTCCATTTTTCTCATTGTAATCCATTTATGTAAACAGTAAAAAAACAAAATTAAAGCTACATTTTTATTCAATCATTTTATTTTTTTTGCTGAAAAGATATCAATGGAAAACATTTCAAGGAACAGCCAAATTGTACTGGAAAAAATTCGTTTATTCAAGTTTATAAGTTTTTAGCGGTTCAAAAACTTTTAATTTGATAGAAAGTATGAACCTAAAAATGACGTCATGAATTTGTTTACATCGAATATTAAAATTCTTACAAAAAAGGTATCCCAAGTTATTACAAGAAAATCAAAGATAATTGCTCTTTTCACAGGGATAAGAACAAACCAAACCAAGACAGACGGACATACATTCCGATGATGACCACATGAACCGATGTTAACTGTGTGAATTGTCCTCCATTTCACTGTAGCCATAGTAGGGAAATGGGTTGGAACAGCAGTTGTGGTCAAGGTTTCTGATGTGGCTGGTACATCCGTGATTGGGTCAGGGGGTCAGGGGTACACCCCCTAAATATAAGAATATGATAATATAATAAAGTCTTATATTTAAACAATGGTTTGAATTTAGTGTTGATATTGAATAAACAGTAACTTTTTTTCTGCTAAACTAGTAAGAGTTTTCTTACTTTTCCTTGATAATTGAGCATGTAAAAGTAAAGCCGTTTCAGCGTAGATGAAATTGCGAATTAATGAGACCGACTGTAGTTTTCATTGCTCATGTTTTAGCGCATTCTAGTTAAATACAGTGTATCTATACCTTTATAAAAAAAAATCTCGATAGCATTTATAAAATTGAACACAATAGAGAATATATAGATAAGAATCTTGAGACATTTTAAGAGAAATTTAATTTTTTTTACATTTTATACCGTTGTACATTAGATGAGCCTTGTCATTATTTATGACGTTTTGATAAAATGAAGCTTAATAGGGGTGCGTTATAAGAAATATCATTAAAGAAAAAGTAACAATCGTACGCTAAAAAAACAGACGGTAGAGTTTCGATTTTTGTACATATCAGGTATAAAATGATATTACAATCACAAATTAAAATTTGAGAAAAAAGAGCTATAGTAGATTTTTTTTAAATCTTCTTTGAATTGCGGAAAATGGCAATTTCCTATTTATTTCTACAGTAAATGTACCTGTATTTTGAGATGGCCCCTAAAAGAACCCGATGGTCGATTTTCTTGAAACTTCGGGAAAAAGCTAGAGTTCGTGTAAATTACAAATGGTTTTAAAAAATAAAAGTTTTACAATTGTAGTTTTTCGGCAAAAAAAACCGCAAACAAATCTGCATTCTTAAATAGATGTATGAACATTTTTTTGTGATAGATTTACCGAAATTTGATCGATCGATCCCGTGATGTCTTCTTTCAAATGGTTTGTTCAAAAATTAGAAGTAGCATTTACATATATCACACATAATTGGGTTTATTCCCCTTTCCTATGGGACTTTCTTCAACTGAAACGTATTTCTGTTAAATTCTCGTTTTGCTAACATTAATCAGCCAATATGATTTTTGTTAGTAAAATTTAAGGTAAAATATACAACATACCACTCCGAGCAAAAAAACAAAAAAGATAAAAGCCGAAAAACAAAAAAAAAACAAAATATTTTTTCATCACATGTAAATAAAACTGCTGTTAATATAAAGAAAACCAAAAGAACACTAGAAATCCCTTTACGTCCATATCGATTTAGACGTAGTCAATGTAATGGTATCAAGTGGCTTCATACAGCCTAAACAAGAACATCCCTGTTTTTCAAATTTTATTTTTATTAATTTATTTCTTTTGTTGGCCATGAAAACAACTGCTTTGTAATTTGCATATCATAACAAGTTTCTTGTCGATTGTAATACAATAACAGGTGCAACGAGGTATTAATCTCAATTTACATATAATCAGGACCTGTACAATATGATATAATTAATCAAACACGCTTTCTGCACTGCATCATTTGACACCTCCAAAATAAACAGAGATAATTAACATTTGATATCGTTTAACTAGAAAGCTTTTAAATTGAAATTAAATTCAATATGAACTCAATTTACAATGAGAAAGTATTGAACGATCCACGATGAACTTGAACACACGATGTACATCGTAGAAAATACAAGGAACTAAATATGTACAACTAAATTTTATGTATGTTACGCAATATTACTCAGTCTTCTTCGTGATTTTTCACTAGTGCGGTGATATAAATATCGCATTATGATAAGGATTGTTCCCAATTTATTATATTGCTCAAGGATACTATTTTTTTTAAATACATCGAATTTTTGAAACTACAAATATGTTAAGTTGATATGTTGTGCATGAATTTACTTTAAATGATAAAACAATAAGCATTACATTAAACGTTTTCTGTATTATTCCTTTCGTTTCAACATTTCTATTATCTCCATTATATAAGATATTCTGAATTCAGGTAATATTAAGAAACTATAGTAATTTTTTTCAGCATTGCTTTACACACTCAAAAACAAACCTAAGAAGAAGTGTTTTTATCCCACAAAAAGCGGTGATCAATAAAAAGTTCACATTTTATCATATGTTACACAGTGGAGACTCTTCAAATTTTTCATTCTGACCTTTCAAATGTTCTTTGAAAATCTTTGAGCGCCCCTTTTTACTGTTTATGTTTTGTAGCTATCTAATTTGAAACTTTTTTATATTTACTTTTAAGAGGTTTGCGCAAATATTGACGCTGCAATTTTATTTTTCTTACGACACAATAAAGTTACACCATTTCAAGAAAACAACTAATCTAATTATACATTAGTTTTTGTATTGGTAACTTCTCCGAATGAAAATAACTTTTATGAACCGTAGGTTATGTTTTAAATGATATGAAAAATGGGATATAAACCTACATCAAACTCTTAACCCCTTGTGAGACCCAATCGTCCAGGAATCATGCAGAAGCCAAAATCTAAACAATATTAAATAATCACCTGGCTGATTAGTTTCTGAGAAGAAGATTTTTGAAGATTTAATCTTAATATTCCTATGTAAAAATTCCACCCCCATTGTGGCCCAACTCTACGCCCAGGAATCATGATTTTTACAACTTTGAATCTACACTACCTGAGGATGCTTCCAAACAAGTTTCAGCTTTCCTGGCTTATTAGTTTCTGAGAAGACGATTTTTGAAGATTTACTTTATATATTCCTATGTAGAAATTCGATCCCCAATTGTGGCCCCACTCTACCCCTGGGGGTAATGATTTTCAGAACTTTAAATATACACTACCTGAGATTGCTTCCACACAAGTTTCAGCTTTCCTGGCTAATTAGTTTCTGAGAAGACGATTTTTAAAGATTTACTCTATATATTCCTATGTAAAAAGGTAACCCCCCCCCCCTATTGTGGCCCCATCCTACCCTTGGGGGTCATGATTTTTACAACTTTGAATCTTCACCACCTCGGGATGCTTCCAAACAAGTTTCAGCTTTCCTGGTCAAATGGTTTCTTAGAAGAAGATTCTTAATGATTTACTCTTAATATTCCTATGTTAAAAATCGACCCTCAATTATAGCCCTACCCTACCCTCCGAGGGTCATTATTTTCTCAACTTTTAATCTACACTACCTGAGGATGCTTCCATATAAGTTTCAGCTTTCCTGGACAAATAATTCTTGAGGAGAAGATTTTTAAAGATTTACTCTATATATTCCTATGTAAAAATTCGACCCCCCATTATGGCCCCACCCTACCCCCGGAGGTCATGATTTTCACAACTTTAAATCCACATTACATGAGGATGCTTCCACATAAGATTCAGCTTTTCTGGACTAACGGTTTCTGAGAAGAAGGTTTTTAAAAATTTACTCTATATATTCCTATGTTAAAAGTTGACCCCCATTGTGGCCCCATCCTACCCTCGGGGGTCATGATTTTCTCAACTTTGATTTTAAATTACCTGAGGATGCTTCCACATAAAGTTCAGCTTTTCTGGCCAATTGGTTCTTGAGAAGATTTTTAAATTTTTACTCTTAATATTCCTATGTAAAAAGTCGACCCCCAATTGTTGCCCCACCCAACCCCCGGGGGTCATGATTTTCACAACTTTGAATCTACACTACCTAAGGATGCTTCCACACAAGTTTCAGCTTTCCTGGCCTAACGGTTTTTGAGAAGATTTTTAAAGATTTACCCTATATATTCCTATGTAAATAGTCGACCCCCCATTGTGGTCCCATCCTACCCCCGGGGGCCATGATTTTCACGAGTTTAAATTCTACACTACCTGAGGATGCTTCCACACAGGTTTCAGCTTTTCTGGCCAAATGGTTCTTGAGAACAAGATTTTTGAAAATTTCTCAATTTTTTTTTATTTATTCCTAATTATCTCACCTTGTAAGAGGGTTTGGTCCTTAATTTTCACAACTTTGAATTCCCTTAGGCTAAGGATGCTTTGTGCCAGGTTTGGTTGAAATTAGCCCAGTGGTTCTCGAGAAGATGTTGAAAATGTGAAATGTTTACAGACGGACAGACAGACGGACGGACGGACGGACAGACGGACGACAGACAAAATGTGATCAGAATAGCTCACTTGAGCTTTCAGCTCAGGTGAGCTAAAATAGAGCAAGGAGCACAACTTATATCGATTCCCATTAAGTATAAAATGCCACTGTAATTGCCTGGCATTCATTTACCGCGCATATATTTTCAACGTAAAAACGAATGCATTTTTAAAATATATATATTTATTGGCCTATTTTGATTAATGTATAGGTATGAATGAAAATATAACTAAGTTCGAAGAAAAATCAGGTGGTTTAAAATGAAAATTATTTCCTATATGCCTATATATGATAGCGTAATCAGAATTGTGTAAAGAGGTCCTTGTTTATCAATTACCCTATACGAAACTAGGGATCGACGGAAATACGTTTTATTATACTTTCATGTTACATACTAAAATCTGATTGGTTTAGACTTAGTTAATATTCCATTCTATTACCCTGACCGTTAGCAACCTACTTCACAACGGGTAACACAATGATATTATGTAGTTTTATGCTACATATACTGGTGATCCAAATGTAGGGATATTTGAACAGATGTAAATGTTATATCATACCTTGTTCTGTAAACTAATCAGAGGCAAAAATAAAAATGGTCTTTGTCCTTATAAAAAACTGATCTCTATTAGGTTTAGACAAACAAAATTGCCTACAGACGACTAAAACTATTCTTCAATGATTAACCTGTGTGAATTACATAACACACAAATTTGGAATATTGATTAGGATATGATTGATAGGTTTGTATTCATGTGGTCGTAAGTCTTTAGAACTTTTCTAAAGAGCCATGTGTCTAACTACATTCAATTTTAACATAACGTAGGTAAAATATGTGTCCATCATTTATATTTGTAACATAAAAATAAAATGTACGTAGCATACAATATAATTCATTTGATACATTATTTAGAGACATCGTAACATGTGATTTATACGACAAAAATATGACTTCAGTTAGTAAGTAATTGTTTACTTACACAGGATGAATGTCCATCTTTAAGTTCTCCTTAAAGATAGCTTAAAGGTGCTTAAAGGTAACTTAAAGACGATCTGTAAGCAACCTTTAAGCTCTATGTGGTGCTTAAAGGGGGCTTAAAGAAAGCGTAAAGATGGCTTAAAGGTGCATAAAGATGGCTTATAGGTGGTTAAAGGTAGCTTAAAGACTATCTTTAAGCCACCTTTAAGGACAAGGTATAGGTCCTTAATGTCCAAACTTCTTTAAGCCTCCTTTAATCCACCTTTAAGCTATGAAAAAAAAATAATTTAATATTGTGCTTTATTTACAAAAAAAATGTATTAACTTTATGACAGAAAAGGTATTAAAAACGGTTTTTGCTCCAGAAAATAAAATAAAAAAAACTTCAAAAACGCCCAAGACGAGGATTAACCCTGGACCCTTCGTTTACTAGCATCACCTAACTCCTTCTGCGCCACGTGGACTTATATCTTTATTGTTGTTTTTATATCCTATAAATTGGTGGCTATTGAATCAATATAATGAGTGTATTTTTTACTTGAAAAGATTTTGACTTCCATTCACTTTGAAACCAATAATATCTAATTTATAAATTACATGCATGCATGTATTTAGAATGAAATACGGTACTTGGTCTTCAGTGAAAAAAAAAATATGTTATACCTGAATGGAAACTGTTAGGCTAACAAGTACTAAGTTAATATATTTAAACCGGGTAGATATACGTCCACCTAATTCATAACTAAATGAAGTGCAAGAAAGAATACGAAACTATTTTATAAAATGCATTGAAACTATTAGGGCATTAGTTCTACGCAATTTCCCGGTTTTCATGATCACGGCGCCGTAGTTCCAGAATGTATAATTTTAATAATATTGATTATTATACATTTACAACAGATCTAGAATAACAAATTAAATGATATATGTTAAAATATTAAATTGTATACATAATTTTCAAACTATCAATTCTATAACAAACAATATTACCAATTACCAATTATCGTTGATGTATTTACTGCATGTGGCATTTGTAAGTGATGTTCACATATACATGTATATGTACATACAATTGTATGATGTACCCGGCCAGGTTTGTGACATATTTACCCTTATAAATATATTTAAATAATTAATCCCCATTTATGATCATCGGTAACTTAATTAATTAGCCTCTAGATTCTACTCTTACATACATGTATCTTAAATTTGTAGACGTGACATTTTTAAAAACCTAGAGTAAGGAAATATTACTTTGAGAATGAATTACAAATGTACATGTAATAAACTTTCATTCAATGGACTTAGCGTATACACTTACATACTAAGGTTTCAACGCCTTTAGAAATCCTGACGTGCAGCTGGGCACACGGCCCACCTGTTGTGTATATCTTGTATATTATGTGTTAGTTCCAGGGGTTTTCTTAAGTTGGACAAATAATAGACTCTAATTAGATATACACTAACGAACAAAACTATGCCTAGACAAAGCGGTAATATCCCGCCCGATATAACCAAGGCAGTTGAGAGTCTTTTCATCTTTAACATGTATCTAGCAGATCTAGAATTAGACCTAGAAATAATTAAAATTGAAAAAAATCTTAAACCGATTATTAAATTAAATCATGCATTATTCGTTCATTATTTTATTTTGTTAAATAACTGGATGAACTCAGAGAGAGAGAGAGAGAGAGAGAGAGAGAGAGAGAGAGAGAGAGAGCTTTCACCGATTAGTTTATAATAGGAAACAAACATACTTTAATATAATTTCATGCGCAAATTAAGATTCAGAGACTGCACTCACCACTACAATAATTTTGAAACCACAAAGAAAAAAATAAAGAATTTTATAACGACAATCTGTGTCCAGTGGAGCGGTGTTGAAGATAGCAATCTGTGTTGAATGGAGAGACAATTAAAACCACCTCGAACATCCCCCCTTCCTTGGAAATTTTTATCATCACTCGGATCACCCCCTCCCATCCCTGTAAAAGAGCTTTTGCATTTAATTTATGTATTCAAAATGAATTTGTTCAGCTTCATCAAACTTAACTTTAAGGGAACTTAAAGATGGTGTAAAGATTAAAATTTCATATTACTTGTCTTACAAGCCATATGAGACACTGAAAAAGAGCGCAAGTTATGCCTATTTGATTTAAAGGTACACATACAGTAAAATTCCTTTTTGTATACAATAAAACAAGTGATTTGGCTAAAATGTCTTGTACAATTGAGTTATTTAACGTATATGCCTAAATTCAAAATAAAAAAAATGTAAGTAAAGATATAAAACGTCAAATAAACCAGAGGGTGTAATTTTCCTATTTTTATTTTAATTTGTAATTTCCCTGTTCTGATATGTAAGGCACTCCAACGGGTTTAAATCTACATAGTATAAAAACTCTACTTCCTTCATATTCATATTTACTGAGTTTGAGTTTTCTCTTAAACTGTAATAAGCATTCAATCCGTATAAAATTCGGAATTGATGGATCACCCGTTAGTTAAAGATAATTACATAGTAGGTTTGGGGAAGACATGATTACAACATAACACTGATGGGGGGTTTTTTATATAAAAAATCCAATACAAATTGCATTTCCTGCAAATACAATTTTACACCTAATTCTATATTCAATGTAATGGAGCTACAATATAGTGAATTTTCCTGTGATTTATGTATATCTTTATCATTCCTAATGGAGAGGTATATGTTAATTTGAGAGTTATTGCAAAGTTTGTGCTTATTATATGTATATATCTATGCAATGTGTATCGTTCCGATCTTCTCAAATTATCGTTTAATTGTATTCCACCTGTATTTCAAACGACCGTGTAGTGAGCGACCAGCGCGCTAGGTTCCGTTTGTCATCGAAAGCAATATTTTTGTCTTGCCTAGATGGCTGAGTAGTAAGCGCGGTGGCCGCTCACTGCTAGGAGAATGGGTTGTTCCAGATGTCGTGAGTTCAAGCCCCGGCCGGGGCATATATATATATATATATATATATATATATATATATATATATATATATATATATATATATATGTGTGTGTGTGTGTGTGTGTGTGTGTGTGTGTGTGTGTGTGTGTGTGTGTGTGTGTGTTATATAACACTAAATAAAATCAACAACACTTGGCATCTTTAAAGGGGCATGGTCACGATTTTGGTCAAATTCTATTTTTCTGTTTTTATTATTTACAATGCTTAAGGAATGCATTTCCAATGACCAAATGAAATTGGAGAGTCAGTAGTGAAGTTTTAAGCAAGATACAGGGCTCACAATTCTTTGTAATGTAAACAAGGCTCGTGCCCTGTGTTTTTTTACATAAGTTCAATATACCGGTAAAAAATCTTTTTCAAGCTGATTTTTCATATTCTTACTCATTTTAAGCATATATAAACAGATCCTAACGTTTACAACATTCATTTTCGGTCTTAAACTGGAGTTTTCACTTCAACATTCAAAATGTAAACAAAAGCTTTGTTTACATAGCAAAGAATTGTAAGCTCTGTAACTCGCTTATAACTCAACGAATGACGCTCAAATTTTGGTTGCCTATTAAAAATGCCTTACTGAAGCATTGGAAACGTTAAAATCGGGAAAAAAAATTTTGACCAAAATCGTGACCATGCCCCTTTAAAGTGTCGGATCTAATGTATAGATACTAAGCCAGTAAAATGAATATATAAAACACTGAAAATGGCTAACGACATATATATAATAAATTATATTAATAAAAAAGGGGGATTCGTCCTGTTTGCATATTATATACACCTATTATATATATGTCATAACAGTAGATAATGGTTTGCTTTTCTGTGAACCTTCTACTTTGTTTTCCTGGATTTGTTTGTTCTGGTTCTTCTCTTTAGTTTGGATAGCTTTACTTCCACAGAAGCAACAGGTTTTTATCAGAAAACTTTTAATGTCTTGCTTAAATGTAGTGTTAAGACTGGCATAAATAAGAAGGTTAAGGGGTTTCCCGAGGCTATAAGATCGGATATAATTATACCTTGATGTGATAAATAGTTTTCCACGTGGGTGCTCTCTCCGTCCTGGAATGCAAACTAAAGAAAGGTAGCAACTATAACGGGTATCTCCTGCAGGAGAATAGACAATCCAAGACCAATATTGATAGCAATCACTCTGATGTATTTGACACGCGTGACAGATGCACTATTAGTCAAAACAGAGAGGTTCCGAATGTGTTTCTGTAGAAAGATGACGAGGCCTACTGAACTGATGACATGAAAACAATAGGGAATATTTTGGGTATATAAGAGCATGGTGTACGCTGTCAAAAGGGTCCCACTATAGTGACCGTATTCCCCAAACATGCCCTTTATTTGTACAACACATCCGTCTATTCTATTAAGAGGGTGACCTGGTATAAAATCTTGAATTAAAGGAATTGGTTCGTGATCATTAGACATCAGAAAAAGGAAAACCGTACAGCATAACAATAGGTGAGCGAATACAAACGTGAAAAAGAAAGTTGAAAAGTTAAAGGTTCGGGCTTTTAGCGGGTAGCCAATCAGCAGGAAATGATGTAAAGACATCAATGTATTGAGCCACACCGACATGGCATGGAATACCATCTGTACACGTAATGAAAACATGACCTCCGGACAAACACGGTACTCCAAGAAACCGTAGTCCATCTGAAACACCTTTAACAGAATATCCCGTATCACTGAAGTCAATGTGAAACACAGGTCTATCTTCATTATCAATATGGTGAATTTTTGGGTCACTCCTTAAATCTTCCTTCGTCTGAAAATGACGAACATAATTGTTGTCACCAATAGCTGTATGGGCCACAGATAGATACCGACA
Source organism: Magallana ariakensis (assembly GCA_020458035.1). Classification (NCBI taxonomy): domain Eukaryota; kingdom Metazoa; phylum Mollusca; class Bivalvia; order Ostreida; family Ostreidae; genus Magallana; species Magallana ariakensis. Next base: position 82,940,051 of record CM035811.1, read on the forward strand.
TGAAAAGCATAAGTCATACCCCATCGTCCAAATATGTGTTCTATTTTAACTGACCGCTCGCTGTCGAAATTTCCCTTTTGTAGCTTCAGTAGTAAATTCAGTAGCAGGTCTTCAGCATCGGAGTCGTTATTTGTATTCGGTTTAATAATTTATCAATGAATGCGACAATTAGAGTAACTGTTAAAGTTTAGAATTAAAAGAGCGAATGAATCGTTTTTTAAGGCATACATGTGCAAACATTCGGAGCGTTAAAATTTGTAGACGATATATATAAACCAGCTGTTAATTTAAGGTGGTTACACACACCTTGTGCCAGATGAATCAATTAAACCCCGTATAATTAATGTCTAATAGGATCACAAATCATTGACTTCAAAATTTACTTCTCAGAATACAATTTAAAAAAAACAACAAATAACTGAGGTCAATGTGAAACACAGGTCTATCAATACGATGAATTTCTCGCATTATCACCGGTGTGAGATCGGTTTGTCCAGTCCAGTGTGAAACAGCAGTGTCTGAGTTTTCTTTCTTACACTGAGTACTACTCCGCCGCTATTGAACGTACACAAACAATGTGTCCTTTAGGGAAATGCAAAATGATGGATTGCGATCATCCAGTATGTAATTGATTAGCTTAATTAATTATAATTTACCATATTTTTATTGAAAAAACTGTCGTATGTTCTCAATTTGACTTGCACTATTTGAAGCACGCAAAGGGATTAACCGAGAGTAATCTTTTGAACGTCAAAACACTAGATTGTCAGACATCTATTTTAATGTCAAATAATGCGAGAAAAATTATCATTTATTATATACTCGTGTGGGATAGTGAAATTCCACGTCGGGGCCAAGATTTATGGTCTAGGACTCGCAGCAGAGCCTCGTCCTAGACCCTGAATCTTGTCCCCTCGGTGGAATTTCGATATCCCACACTCGTTATAATGAATGATTCTATTATTCTGGGTCACTTCTAAAAGGAGTGTCCTCTTGTTTTATAACACAACCCATCGGCACGTCTTTATACTCCAGACATTTATTAATGCTTACATAATATGTTTTTTTGACTTCTTTCCTAGAAGCAATCACAAGAAAAACATTATTGTAACTATTTATATCTTGAATGCTGAACACCACTCAAGAAAAGACACCGTCAGACAGCTATATAAACCCTTCCAATTTGTAAAACCTGATTGCACAATGAAATATATTGATGGTAAGTTTATCTTAGTGGAAAGGTGTGCAGAATTTGTATATTGCATTGCGACTGAGAAACACATCCAATAAGATGTACCTCGCGGGGATGTTAAGGAAGCATATTGGCAATTTAGCGTATTTTAACTGTTATATTCAAAATCGTGAGATTAAATAACTGTTTTAAATCAGATCAAAAACTTAGTATTATCCTTTGAAATATATGTCAATGCAATAAAATCGGAAAGTACATTACTGCCACAATGATGCATTATCACATGGCAACTATAAATAGTTTACGTATTTTCCTTAACATAAAACGAGATAGAACAACACTCCCCTTCGGTTTTCACAAAACAATATACATATCAAGTGAATGTAAGTAAAACGTCTCAGTTTTATCAAAATCGCTGCTAGAATCATATATTATCCTTAATTAAATCGTTATTCATCCGGTTCTCAAAAAACCTTCTCAACTTGTATACAATTTGCATGGAAAACGGCATGTTGCATCAAAACAACACAAAACACAGGATTCTAGCAGCACTTTTTAAAGCGCTAAGCATAGCTCAGCGCTTTATTTCCAGTGCATCGAATAACCGCCCCCTATGAACAGAGAACCAGTTTCAGGGGTTCACGCACATAATTGTACGGTGTAACCGGGATTTATGAATCTAAATAATGTACGGGCAATTGTGAATCTAATGTGCGGGGCTTACGTACATCATTGCAGGGGCTGCCCCGCAGTGATTAGGAAATGTATTGCGCATACAGAAGCTGAATATAGAAAAATCAAATCGGTTCTTTTTAACTAAGCCTTCACAAAGTAAAGGACGAGTGCTCTTATGGGCCCCGGGAAAAGTGAAAAAAAAAATAAAGGTTAAAATTAATCATATTTTTTTTTACCTAACATCACCTATTGATATCTAATCCATAAGAATCAACAAGTTTTAGCGCTGAATTTACTGTATATAAAAAGCACGAAGCTTTACAACAAAGTAGGGGTCAGCCGATACTCGTGATTTTGTATAGAAAATTCATTTCAAAGCCTTTGTTTACTGTCAGCCTAACCGAGTACAAACTTGTGGAAAAGACAAAATACGCATTATACATTTAGAAAACTCCTGTGAAAATAAGAAGTTTGTACTACATTAGGCTGGTACTTAAACAAATGAAACGTATGAAATTTTTAAAGTTTATCCTATAGCAAGTGAAAGCTATTACCTGCGTGACCCATGTTTGAACCCACGCATGGAATAAATTATTTCAAACAATCACGTGGGTTCTATCCAGGTAGACGTTTGTCAAATGTGCACACTGTTAAACATTTACACATTTTTAATCGCTTTCCATCAACTTTGTATGGTCAGGAATGTTTGGTTGGTCACTATGGTAATATGCAACTTCAAAGCTTTATTCGATTTTTTTTTCAGATGTAAAATAATGCATAAAGTATAATTCAGCAAACGCGCCAATCGATCCATCAAAAAAATAATGTTGATTTAATTGTTTCCTCCCTCTGATTTAAATAGACACAATTCAAGTGGGTTCGGTTCGATTTTTCCGGATTTATATTATTTATAGGCATTGTAAAATCCTCAATTTTTTAAACTGTATGCTAATTTTGGTAAATTAAAGCGTGCATATAAATCAGAAGTATCCATCAGTGCTTAAATATTACGGGAAAAAAGCAATTTGTTGATATTTTCTACATAAAAACGGCACTGAAAAAGGGCCCCCTCTTCATAGCTTAAGTGCACTTGTTTTTTCCTTTAGAACCAATCTAGGTTAGCGCTTTTCAGTACTACCAGTACTTTGATTATTTTAAGCATTGATCATACTATCGATACATGTAAAATGTACAATTCAATATATACGGGGTAGTGTTGTTTTAGTCGTATTTTTTTTACCGTAAAAAACGACAGATGAAAGTCTGGCCGAGAAATAAACACAAATTTACATACCTTTTAGCGAATAATTTATAAAACTAACATCTCTCCCAGTATTCTTTTGTTCACATTTCTATAAATCGTACCAAAATACTTTAATTAGAGTTCTTAGATTACTTATCTTTTAAATCTGTTTACAATGCTTTCCGATCTTTACACGACATTCAACTTTCAGTCATGACGTCATCAATGTTTAAATCTACATTATACAATCTAATTTGTAAAAAAAAAAAAAAGGTCCTTAGTATTTTTTATTTGTTTTTTTTTTTTTTGCTTTACGTTTCATTGCTTTAATGTTTAAAAATGTAAATAATAATTAAGATTTGTGATTTCAAGAAATTACATGTAACTCAGATCCGATATGCTTCCTTAACACCCCGCGCTACTCCCATTTTAAGAACTCTACAACTGAAATCTTTGAGATTTTAGAGGTATGGGACTTATATAAGAGTTTTAAGACTAGCGGCAATGAACGAAAAATGGCATGCAATGCCTTTTAGGGGTCGTGTTCATCTTTATCTATCGCATTAATAACCTGAGGTGGCAGGGGATAGGGTTTTTTTTTGCTGTAGCCAGGGGAATTTCATTTTTTTTTCTCTTAATCTGTAAACTCTATCTTGATTTGTATGCAATTTCATTTTGAGTAAGAAACGTACATTCATATTTAATTATTTAACAGCTATGACGCAATGAGTTGACCAATGGGACCTGTGCTAATCAAATGTGACGAAATTGACGTTTATATAAATGTATTATCTGAAGATAGGAGAATGATTGAGTGAGGATAAAATCGTGGGTTGTATGCTTCTGGCAGCTATATTGAGATGTTGCAAGTAATAGTAGGGATATCGTTTTTACTTTAACAAAGGTTGACTGTTTACCCAAATACATTTTGTTTTGATTCAACAAATGTTTATCTTAAAGTATATTTGTTTGGTTCGTTTTCTAAAACTCCTAAAACTGATTTTTTGTGATTTCGCTCATTTTACTTTTTCTGTAGTTAAAATATGCAATTCGTTTAGTAACATATCAATGTTCAATCGTTTAAAAAATCCGCTTACATGTATTATCACCTTGTTTGTGTATTTTGTTTTTGTCTCTCAATTTTACCTAATGTCTTTCGAAGATTTTTTGAAACAAAAATTTGATATAAATAAAAAATAATTTAAAAAGAAGTGATCTTATATATCCATGGTAAGTTTAAAATTGGCATATGTAGATAAAAATTATGAGTTATAGATTTAAAATCAATGTTGCACCAACTAAATCAATAATCTGAAATATTCATTAATTTAATGAGAAATTCGCCTTTCTGATTTGTTAAAAAATGTCTTTAATTTCTCCGATGACCATTTCTTTCTAGATTAATTTTTTTTATACTTTTCTTATTCATCAATGTATTGAACTACAATTTCGAAAATAAACAGTGACCGTAAGTAAACACTTTTCTTTAATCTGTAACAAAACTTATAATAACTATTTAGAAATGATGTAAAAAGTGGTATAACGGATTACAATTTATCCCCAAATATAATAATTTTTTGGGGGGGAGGGGGGTCCCAATGATTATCACCGGGACATCTACTTAGAAGAAGTAATGATCTACGCAAATTAGTCTAGAAAAAATGTTCTTACAGTTTATCCAATTGTACAAAATGGCACTTAAAATTCTTATTCTAATCTTTCAAATACTCTTTGAATAGCTTCGCTCCGTCCTTGTTTTCCTTCGATGTTTTGTTGCTATTTGAAATCTTATTGGTATTTCCTTTTCAGAGATTTGAGCAAATTTTAAAGCTGCCATTTTATTAGTACAAAAGACGCAAAAAGTTTCGTCATTTCAAAAGGCAACTACCCTAATTATAAAGTAATTTTAACTTTAACGAAAAAAAAAAACAATTATGCTACGAACTGGGTTCAAGTATATTTGAAATTCGGTTTCTTTTTTCTTTTTAAAGATAACTACATAGTATGAATGACGAATACATGTTTGTATCAATACATATAGGTTTATTATTTTAAAAAAAATCCCTACAAATTGCATTTCATATTCATAGCATTTTAAACTAAATTTAAAATTTAATAAAAACATATATAAATTGACAGTATAACGTATTAATTACTTTAAAAGAGAGAATTCGACGTACAAAAATTATATCTATCGTTAAGATGCTATCTTATACCAAGTGTTCGGTATATCTGATTAGCCCTTTAAACAGAATCATGATATAATTGTCCTGTAGCTGACATTGTTCGTTCTGTAACAAGAGATAATGGTTTGCTTGTCTGTGAATCTTCTACTTTGTTTCCCCGGCTTTCTTTGCTCTGGTTCTTCTCTTTAGTTTGGATAGCTTTACTCTTGCTTAGACAAAATGTTTTCATCAGTAAACATTTTAATTCTTGTTTGAATATAGAGCTGAGACTTGCATAAATGAGAAGGTTAATGGGTTTCCCGATGCTATAAGATACAGAGATTACAGATGTAATCACACCTTGATATGATGAATAGTTTTCCACGTGAGTACTCTCTCCGTCCTGGAATGCAAACTGAAAAAAGGTAGCAACTATAACAGGTACCTCCTGCAGGAGAAAAGACAATCCAAGACCTATGTTGATAGTCATAAGTCTGAGGTATTTGACATGCCTGACAGTTGCACTATTGGTCAAAACAGACAGGTTCCGAATGTGTTTCTGTAGGAAGATGACGAGGCCTACCGAACTGATGACATGAAGACAGCAGGGAATGACCTGGGTATATAAAAGCATGGTATACGCCGTCAAAAGGGTCCCATTATAGTGACCGTATTCCCCAAACATATCCTTGATATATACAATACATCCGTCTATTTTCTTAAGAGGGTGACCTGGTAAAAATTCTTGAATTAAAGGAATTGCTTCGTAATCATTTGACATCAGAAAAAGGAAAACTGTACAACAAATCACTAGGTGAGCAAAGAAAAACGTGAAAAAGAAAGTTGAAAATTTAAAGGTTCGGGCTTTTATCGGGTAGCCTATCAGCAGGAAATGATGTAAAGACATCAATGTATTGAGCCACACCGACGTGGCATGGAATACCATCTGTACACGTAATGAAAACATGACCTCCGGACAAACACGGTACTCCAAGAAACCGTAGTCCATTTGAAACACCTTTAACAGAATATCCCGTATCACTGAAGTCACTGTGAAACACAGGTCTATCGTCATTATCAATACGATAAATTTTTGTGTCACTCCTAAAAGCGTCCTTCGTCTGAAAATGACGAACATAATTGTTGTCACCAATAGCTGTATGGGCCACAGATATATACCGACATGAAAAGCATAAGTCATACCCCATCGTCCAAATATGTGTTCTATTTTAAATGTCCGTTCGCTGTCAAAATTTCCCTTTTGTAGCTTCAGTAGTAAATTCAGCATCAACTGTGCAGCATCGGACTCGTTATTTGTATTCATTTTAATAATTTATCAATGAATGCGACAATTAGAATAACTGTGAATGTTTAGCATAGAAAGAGCGAATGAATCGTTTTTTAAGGCAGACGTGTGCAAACATTGGGATCGTTACATTTTGGTAGACGATATATATAAAACAGCTGCTACTTTAAGGTGGTTACACACACCTTGTGTCAGATGAATCAATAATACCCCATATAAATAATGTCTAAAAGGATTCAACATCATAGACTCCGAAATGTACTTCTCAGAATACAATATAAAAAACGAAACAACTGATGTCAATGTGAAACACAAATCTATCAATACGATGAATTTCTCGCATTATCACCGGTGTAAGATCGGCTTGTCCAGTGGAGACAGCAGTAACAGATTTTTCTGTCTTACACTGTATGATGGATAGCGATTTTCCATTAAGTAATTGTTTAGCTCAATTAAATATAGTTTACCATATTTTTATTGAAAAAAAACTGTCGCATGTTCTCATTTTGATTTGCATTATTTGAAGCACGCGGAAGGATAAACTGAGAGTAATTTATTGAACGCCAATAAAGAAAGTTGTCAGACAGTTGACAGAGCCTCGTCCTAGACCGTGAATTATGTCCCCTTGGTAGAATTTCGATATCCCACACTCGTTATAATGAATGATTCTTTTATTATTGTTCACTTCTAAAAGGAGTTTCTTCTTGTTTTATAACACAACCGATCGGCACGTCTTTTTACTCCAACCATTTATGAATGTTTACATAACATGGATTTTTGACTTCTTTCCTAAAAGCAATCACAAGAAACACATTATTGTAACTATTTTTATCTTGAATGCTGAACACCACTCAAGAAAAGACACCGTCAAATAGCTATATAAACCCTTCTAATTTGTAAAATCTGATTGCACAATGGAATACATTTAGTGAACTTGAAATAAAAGATACCACAGATTCTACGTCATCTGTTTCATATTTGGATATTTTACTGGAAATGGACATTAATGGTAACCTAACAACAAAACTTCATGATAAACGTGATGACTTCAATTTTTCTATAGTCAACTTTACTTACTTATGTAGCAATATGCCTTCATCACCTGCTTATGGTGTTTTTGTCTCTCAGTTAATTCGATACGCAAGGGCATGCTCTTCCTATGAACAGTTTCTAAGGCGAGGCAAGTTACTTACAAACAAGTTGATAAAACAGGACTATCAAAAGTCTCGTTTGAAGTCATCTTTTCGTAAGTTCTATGGTCGATACAACGACCTTGTCAGCAAATACAATCTTCCACTGGGTCGCATGCTGACTGACGTTTTTCATACGAATTGTTAGACCATAATTAATCACCTAATTGTTAGACCATAATTAATCACCTAATTGTCTACGGACTTTTCCGGGTTTTTTTTTAATTACGACAAAGAGCACACGGCGGGTGTGAGCGGTCAGCAGAGGATGCTCACTCCTCCATGGCACCTAATTCTAACTCTATCTTTTAGGAGGTTCGTGTTGCTCTGCTTTGAATTTGTATTTCGTTTTCTGGATTTTTGAGATGGTTGACGGTTTGTTATTATCATTTTTTCATCGATGGTAAGTATATAAAGTGGAAAGGTGTCCAGAATTTGTAAATTGCATTGCGACTGAGATACACAGCATATAAGATTTACCTACTCCCATTTTAAGAACTCTACAACTGAACTCTTTGATAATATAGAGGTCTGCGACTTATATAAGAGTTGTAAGATTAGCGGCAATGAAAAAAAAGTTACAGACAATGCCTTTTAAGGGTCGTGATCATCTTTATCTATCGTATTAATAACCTGAGGTGGCAAGGGATAGGTTTTTCTTTTATAGCCAGGGGAATTTCATTTTTTTCTCTTGATTTGTAAACTTTACCTTGATTTTTATGCAATTTCATTTTGAGTAAGAAACGTTATTTTACAGTTATGACGCAATGAGTTGACCAATGGGACCTGTTCTGTTCAAATGTGACGAAATTGACGTTGATACAACTGTATTATCTGAAGATAGGAGAATGATTGCGTGAGGACAAAATCGTGGGTTGTATCCTTCTGGCAGCAATATTGAGATGTTCTAACCATCAGTAGGGACATCGTTTATACTTCAACAAGGTTTGATTGCTTACCAAAATACATTTTGTTTTGTTTCAACAAATGTTTATCTTAAGGTGTAATATCCCTCTCCTATTAAATTTACCATATATTAAAATATTTCATATTGATTTTCATCAAAGATAATATCAATAAATTTAAATGAAGCAAAGTTGAAGTGATGAAGCGCTGCTAGATTTTTCAAAAATTGATAATGTGTCTAATCATGATATGAAGAAAACTAGACATAGTGTTCAGAAAAAGCAAAATTTTACCATCGCAGCATAAAATTAAAAATATTAACTGTATATGAAAATAATATATAGTTATATACATTCAAATAGTTATATACATTGCCAATTCACATTACAAAACATAATGAAGCGCTGCATTTTAATTCAGAATAGCACTATGTTGAATAGGTTTGTAACAAAAATAGCTTCAATCAGCAAGAGTTATCTTTCTTCATCATAGACTATTGAAGGTTTTACATACATGTTTTACATACAGTACATGATTAATTGCCACCGTTTCTTATTTTTCAGAAATGGTTTTCTGTTTTTAAATTTGGATAAGATAATAGTAAATGGATCCATATGCTTTAGAAATGCTAAAAATGTAAATCAGAGCATTTTTTGTAACACAAAAAAGAGATCAAATGGATGATATTCCAGTTATTGGTATGATCTCAATATAGTGAAAAATTGTCTTGAACAAAATGTGATACTGTTTTGTTTTAATGTTGTTGTTTTCTGCTCTCTCAGAATAAACCCCTTATTCAATTTTAAACATTTGAAATGTTATGTTTTAAACGACGATAACTAAGTCTAGAGTTTGCAATTGTCTTGGTCACATGTTTCCCCAATTATAGTTCATTCACTTTTGTAAACGAGCTATAGAGAGAAAAATAAATTCATCCAAAAATTATCTGGCCTACAACATCAAACACGTACTGTTCACGTACTGAACTAGTACAGAAAATTAAGTCATATTTTAAAAAAAATTAATCCATTGGGGAAGGGGGAGGGATATACATGTAGATATTGCCTTATAAAAATATGATCAACATGATTCGCTTCTTTCTGTTTGCTATTTTTTGTAACCCCCCCCCCCCTGCTAAAAGTTGGGGTTCAGTTCTTTCCGTTTAATTTTTTTTTTTTATTTGAATATAATTAAATATCACCTTCTAATATAAATTGGGGCTTAGCACCGCCTCCCTTGTTACTACATGCTTTAATAATTGTGAGTTAACGGAAAAAAAGTGAGATTATTTTCTACAGAAGTTATCTCTCTTATCAGAGGGATATTCCACCTTAATCTGTCATAATCTCTTTTATGATGTGAATCTTCTAGCCACTTGGAAGTGATTCAATATCGAATGGAATGACTGTCCGCGTAATAAAGATAAGAAAAAGGTATAATAAACAAGATTTATATATACAGGCATCAAATTACAGTACACGCAATCGAGAAGACTATACTATTCCAAAATGTAGACTAGAAATATTCAAGAAATCGTTTGTTCCTGACACGATCAATAAATGGAACAGTTTAAGTTTAATCACCAGAAATAATTCCTCGTTTACAAGTTTTAAAAGCAGTATTCAATTAAACCAAATTAAACCCCCGTCCTATTTTTGCTTCGGCAAGAGACGACTTAACATTATACACACAAAACTTAGACATAACTGTATCTTAAACTTTGACCTTTTCAGAAGAAATATTATTGAAAGCCCTAATTGCCAATGTGGATTACCAGAAGATTCTTATCATTTGATTTTTGGATGTAAGAAATATACCAATGCACGAAATGAACTGTTTTCAAACCTTTTAAATTTAAATCAAATTAACATTATTAATTGTCATTTACTTTTGTGGGGAGATGAATCTCTGACTGTCAATTTAAACCAACGTATTTTTTTAGCTGTTCAAAAATTTATTAGAGATTGTGGTAGATTCTCGTAATTTTAGTCTTACTGCCTAGACCAAATTCAAACAGAACTGTTTATATATACATGTACGTTTGTTCAATAATGAAATCATTTTAATATTATCCATTTCTATGTACTTTCCATTCTAAACTACTACACAGTTGTAAATTTTTATACTTGGTAAGAACCTCGTAAGTTGTTAGAACTTGTGTTCGAACCATTTGTATATGTTTATGCAATAAAATATGTTCAAATCACATGCATCAAAATACGATAAGTTAACTTTGTGATCGATACTTATTATAATATAAATTGATAGCTTTTATCACCTAAATTAGATAACCTTGCTAAAGGGCGGAATACAACCATTTGGAATCGGCGTTTGAGGAATGCTGTTCTGTAACAGATTAGTTCTTACACCAGATCAATTGTTTCTTTAATTGATTTTAGTACATCGATATATTTTGAGTTACAAGAATTAGATGCCAATCATATTTTTTAATTCATTTTTGTGGATTTTGTTTTAGGAGAAAAGTTAATGTTAATTTTCTTTTTTTTTAAAAGCGAAGAATTTAACAATTGTTTTATAAATGCAAAGTATAAAGATGGATTTCATAAAGTCACAAAGTGCAAAAAAGTAAACAGGATTTCACGTTATCTTTTCGTTATGCAATCTAGGCAATCAACAAGCGGAAACAATGAACAAACTGTATGTGTAGAAACCAGAGATGATCGATGCGCCTTACGGATCAACAATCCGGCATTTTGTTCTTCCTTATATTTATTAAAAAGTTCATTGTATACTGTTCTAAATACAATGCAATTAATATTCCTTTGTACAGCGAGTCGATAAATCCTTTTATCCATAAATCTACATGTACTATTAACCTTTAAATAGGACAGGTTGTATGTAAAAGGAGAAGTTTAATTTTGGAATTAAAATAGGTTCCTTACAATCAAACTTAGTCCCCAAATCACAGGATTGTTCTTTTATGCATTTGTTTACACATGCTAATATTCGGGCGGGGGGGGGGGGTAGCGTATCTTCAAATTAATTTCATTTTATTTATACTTTAATTTTAATTTTACATGGTCTCAAACAAGGGGATGGGGGGCAACTCCATGCTTATTCACTTTATTTGTAAAAAAAAAAATATTTGCAGCGACTGGTGAGCCACCCTCCCCCCCCCCCCTGCCAAGAACCTGATTATCTCCATACACGTTTTACGTACATGTTGTCGGATTTCCAGTATTAGTTTATCACTCACTGAGGGTTTAGTGAATTCAAACATTAACTGAGAAGAAACTCGATATTTTTTTAAGAATACTTAAACCCGAGTACACGCTTTCAGGGACCTGGGGTAGCAGAAAACAAAGACGTTTGTACACCAATGTACAAGTAGTCTGCAAAATCAGACAATTAAAATCTAGTTTAGGCATGTTGACTTATTATTTTGGATACAATGAGATGGGTATTTTCACTGACGGTCTTCGTGAACAAGTATGGCGATGCATTCATTAAATAAGTAAATAACGATTGTATTTCATTAAAAAATAAAGTGAGTTGCAGTGGCGTCGGAAGCAAATTGAAAGTGGGGGGGGGGGGGGGGCTAGACAAGAAACCATGACAAGCCCCCCAAAAAAGGGCTCAGCCACCCTACCCCCCGTTCCGACGCCTATGAGCTGTAAAGATTCAAATTGATCTTAGGCATTCCGTGATTAATGTTGAGAACACACACCATATTCTTGTACGCCATGGAGTACTAACGCTAGTCGCTGGCGGTCATAGAATGGCATTCGGAAGAGGTAATAAAATAGTTATTTAACATTGGTGTAGAGTTTACATGGGATTTTGACACTGTACACCGCGTGCACTATTCCGTGTAGTTGAACTGTATCCGTGAGTCCTTAGGGAAATGTTGTACACGCTTCACACAAAACCCTAGTGTTGAGCGGCGGCCGCTATCGCCTATCGCACGCTTTTGGTAGTTTATTTCGTTACTCTAGCAAAACGGAAGTAAAACAGTGTTCGCAGCTATGTTAAGGCTGTCCGAAGCTAAATTTATATCGGAAAACGATACTGTTTTAATTATCAAATAAACACTTTAACCGGGCGATTTTCTTTAAATCTTTGTTACATTAATAAACAGCGATATCCAACAATATATTTGATGCATTTTTGTGACGTCATATGTTGTTCTTAAGCACGTGACGTGTGTATCCTAACACAACGTATGATCTATATAAATCGCATTGGCGCAAGTGATAAATGACATTAAATCAAATATATTTTTATTAAAAATCCTTCGATAAGTAATGTTTTTTGCAGTTCTTGCTGGGGGTTCATATAAATATTTCGTTTATTTGAAATATTGTCAAAACATTTCGCCCCATCATCGAAATTAGGCACATTTTTACATTTTAAGCTCGAATTACACAACATTGGGTAAATTCGTAGGTTTCCCCCACAGGCACCTGACGTTATATATTTTTCTCATAATAAAAATAAATACCCTATATCTAATAATACACAAGGTACCCATCCCCGCCATCTTGGATTTATTTCAAACTGTCACATCAGCTGGAAGTTTTGCTTGAAACTCATCGGTAAAATTATTTTGCGATCCTCTCCGTCTCCCGATCGGTCATTCAACATCTAAGCTTACAACAATTCAACCAAAACGGTGCATTACAACTGTCATTAATAAAAATCACCCCTCGATCTGCATCTACTGCCTAAAATATGCGACAAAAGGCTAAAGGGTGGACGGAAGTTGTCACCTATATGTAAATGAGATTTCCCTTCACCGTGTGTTTGTTTCAATATTTCAAAAGATATGCATTTATAAACATGTTTATATAAACTTTGTGTATTAAAAGTTATAATTGACTGTTTATAGTATCACTTTTCTTAGTTTTAACTTTTATGTTGATCGAATTCAAAATAGACGCTTTTTGAATATTCGTATCAGTGCTATATTTGGAAGGGGTTACCCAAAGTATGATGCAATTTATGTCAACTTCCGTCCACCCTTTAGCCTTTTGTCGCATTGATTTTAGGCAGTAGATGCAGATCGAGGGGTGATTTTTATTAATGACAGTTGTAATGCACCGTTTTGGTTGAATTGTTGTAAGCTTAGATGTTGAATGACCGATCGGGAGACGGAGAGGATCGCAAAATAATTTTACCGATGAGTTTCAAGCTAAACTTCCAGCTGATGTGACAGTTTGAAATAAATCCAAGATGGCGGGGATGGGTACCTTGTTTATTATTAGATCTAGGGTATTTATTTTTATTATGAGAAAAATTTATAACGTCAGGTGCCTGTGGTTTCCCCCAGCATGATTCACATTGGTACTTATTTTCTCTACCAGTTTCACGCAAAAAATACAAAGATGGTATTGATCTTTCACTTGTGCTACGCTGTTTTTTACATGCATAAAAATATATCCATTCATTAGTTTACACTTAGCAGGGCGAGTCTCCAAACCATTAGTTTATAAATAGTCATTTACCTAATACGAGGCTTTAAAACTGCCGATTTTTTTATACTAAGTAATGATAAAATTAAATTTAGTATTACTAGTATTTAAAACAGCTTCTATGTAAAGGAATCACGCGGTTTTATAATATTCAGTAAAATTCACTTATTTCGTTACGATACATTCCCTGAGAACTATCGAAAGGAATGCAGATCGTGACGTCAAAGTTAATTATGACGTCATATCGTATGAAGTTCAGACAAGTGACTTTCTACACATCAATTCGGGCAGCCTTAACAAAGCCGCGTTTGGACCTAAGCACAAATCAGGAGTGAAAACCATCACGCTGACAGGACTAAGTACTTAAAAATTATCGATTAATTCGATGTAACGTATTCAGAATCATTATTTTCAAAGAAATTTATTTAGTAACACCTTGAAAATAATCAGATTTTAAAATGATACGAACAGTTTTATTCGATATTTTCTTTTGCAGTCGTGCATGTAAATGTATGTAGTTCGATTACCAAAGCGCCATTTCTACAGCGGTAGCGTTTGAAATTAGGGGCATACTATCCAGTCCAAATATAAAACTAGTACAAGTGTAGACTAGACTTTATTATTTGTTTGTTAAAAAATTGCTTGAATACAATTTTTCGCAAATATTTTGATTACTGATACAAAATGCGTTGAGAGTTTGATGGTGTTAATTCTATTTTTAAATATTACACAACATGATTTAATGGCTCTTTCCGTCTATAGCTCGAAATACTTGTCGGGAAAAAAATATATTCAAATACAGCTAAGAAACTACCTGCCATTTGAAATAACATATCGCTGATTTTAAAATAAATACTAATCAATAAATTCAACCCCCGTAAATACTTCGGTATTTTGATTTCAACTTAAAACCAGTCCCATCTTGATCCTAATCGGCGCCACTGATTACACACTCAGATTTGTATACGCGTACCTATGTCACGGGAGGTTATGTATGTAGATACAAATGCGATTCGATTTAAAACTGATGTAAAACTTGTGAACACGGTTTTTTTTTCTTTAAACCATGCAATATGTCTTTCATACACTGTACAGAGTGATGACCTACATTTAATCCCTCTCACCTGTCAGGTCAGTGTCAGGTAAGTGAACATTATTTACCTGTGTATATTTTTTGCTGCACAGTGTATACCGATCTATACTTTTATTAATCTCCTGTCAAAATTCAAATATAGATTTCAAAATAAACCGCTATAAACTTCACACAAGATCATTGATCTCTTCAGAACTATTGTATCATCTAATCTACCATCAGAATTCCGATAAACTGTTCGACATCTACATGTTCATAAGCCATTGTGCGAGTCTTTTAAACTGATAGTCTACTATCAAATGTCACATTACAGGCTATGCTCCGCCAGCATTGTTCAAAACTCTAATGAGGTTTTATTCACATGTATAACTAAATATAGATAAATGAAAAAAGACTTTTAAAACTTCACCATTCCCCCACCCCACCCCACCCCACCCCCCTCCCCACTCCGCCTACGGATAAAGAATTTGAAGATGAGTGGATATTGTTTTATTTTGCATGTAAATAATAAAACCAAATTGACCCAAAAATAGTTGGACTCTGGTCATTACTAGTATGTTCCATGAAGAAATGAAATGAGGGAGCTGGTTGGAAACGTCCGCTCTCTTCAATTACTACGCCCAGACTGAATTCTTAAATGCAGGGGATTAGAACCCGCCAAGTAAAACCGGCTGAGTGAACTTTAAACTATGGAAAACAACTCTGACATATGATTAGTAACATTATAAACGTAAAACAAAATGTATGGATAGTAAGCATGGACGTAAATTGTGACACACACACACACACACACACACAAACTTTGAAAAAGGATACTACGAAAATCAACAAAACAATGCTATATGTAGTTCATTGCATGTAGCGTAATGCTTTCGTATTAGATTAACAGAGCTTTATCTCTTGTAGACCAGTTCGCAAAGTTTTCGGGCCTGAGGCCAAACTTTAATAAGACTGTGTGTATAAAAAAAGGTTAATTAAAGAACAATGTACAAATTGAAAACTTTTGTCTGGATTATAATATTAAATGGTCACTTCTTTTACAGTTTTAGGGATTCCTTATTGTGTTGATTTGGAAAATGATACAATGATTGAATTAAACTATTCAAATAAACTTCAGGAAATCAAGCATATGATTTCTTCATGGTCTAGAAGGATATTGACAACAACAGGTAGAATAACTGTTGTAAAAACTCTAACCATTTCAAAAATAACACACTTGTTGATAAGCCTACCTAATCCTCCAAGTGAAGCTATACTTGAAATGGAAAGAAATTTATTGCAATATTGGAATTAAAAAAAACATAAAGTATCTAAAAACTGCATAATTCAAGTTACGTAAAAGGTGGGCTACAAATATTATGCCTTTAATCTGTTATGCAAAGCCTCAAGATTACTTGGATTCGAGGAGTATTTAACAATTGTTAATGCTCAACAGCATGGAAGGCTTTCATAGAGTACTATTTTCCAAAGATTGTAAATATGGCACTATTTGGCAATATGTATACCAAGAAACGTGCTGGTTTATGTACCAATATTTTCTGGAAAGTTGGACTGTATGCATTTTATGAATTTAGAAAATTAGTGATACTGAAATGTCAATTAAGAATCCACTATGGTACAATGAAAAAGTCAAAATTAACGGTAAATGTATATTCTACAAACATTGGTTCGAAAAAGGTATATATTATATAAGTGACCTCTATCAGAATGAGTTGTGAAGAATTTTGTACACAGTATTGCAGTACCATTTACTACTTTTTATGGATTATCTAACTGTATACGGAAACTTAATTTAACTTTTGACTCTGATGACCTTATATACAATTCTCCTCGATTTTTTTGAAAATAATATGCAGGAACAAGAAAGGCTCAAAAGATATGTATAATGAACTTATTTTTAAAAATTGAACAAACCAAATGGTGAGAAAAAATGGGAATTGATATTTAATCTTCATGTTGATCAAAATTGGTGGAAAACATGTAATCATATTGTTTTTCTTTTGACAAAAGACATTCAGTTAAGATGGTTCCAGTACCGCATACTTCACCGACTATTAGCTACCAATTCCCACTTACTCAAAATAAAGATTACCAATACAGAACTATTCTCATTCTCTTTTACTAATGTTGAAACTTTGACTCATTTATTCTGGGAATGTATTTATGTTGACGAAGTATGGGATAAACTGGTAGAATTGATAAATAGTACTTTAAATGTTGAGATAGAAATGATCACTAAAAGATACATATACAGAAAGAGATGTTGTAATAAAATACCTTATTTTGAAGGTGCTGAAAATTAAGTTTTGTATTACAAAAAAGATGAAAATATATGAATGACAAGGATGGTTATATCTCTAACTTTGCCAAAAGATGGGGGATTTTTGCTCAGCTTGAATAGTCTATGACAGTATCTATGGTTATCTAAGATATACTATTTTGTTCCATTGTGTTATTTCTACTTAAATAACATTTACTCTTGAAGAACACACTACACATGTATTGTATGAATGTATTATAGTGTGGGTGTTTATATGTACAATTGTTTGAAAATGTCTCTTCAATATATAATAGGAAGATCATTTGTAAAAATAGTTTAATGATACCAGGGATCCCCAACCCTGGCATTAAACTTAGAATGATATTGATGGGGCAATAAAAAAAATTGGAAAAAAAAGATTAACCGAGCTTGGCAATGATATTACATGCCAATCATTCCTTTAAAAGGAATACTTGTTTTTATTTTGCATGTAAAATTTTGGATCAGTAAGCCCCCCCCCCAAACATACTTTTAAATAGGCTTCTACGTGCCTGATGATTTCAGCTGTTTATTACACTTTCAGATCCACCCCTGTCGTATGGAACACAATTCTCCTTGATATGCATCCACGTGTACACGATCACTTACCTGGGACTTCTTATTCAAAGCATGGAAGGTCAAACTCCTTTTCTATATGTTTCAGTGGCATTGGTCAATGCTTTAATGAACTTTCCGTATTCCATATGAAATAGAATTCTACATACCTGACATTTGTGGGAACTATCTACCATCTAACCAGATGTATATACCAGCCCAATATCACTTTCATTTAATTAAAAAACCATCTTCACCCCTTTCTCACCACACCTGGAAAACAACTTTGGGAACAGATCTTGTAGATATCCTGATAGTTTTACCACGCCATTAACACCCAGTTTATCTTGTATCTGTCTATAACGAGTCTCGGACAATTTCCCGCCTTATCGTCAGAAATAACGGTTCAGTGTTTTACGGTGTTGTCAAAAACAAATAAACTCATTAGCACTGTATGCCCCAAACATACCAAACCCACTGTCTCTGAGAGGAAAAATAAACAGCGATTATTTCCCGGAGATGCAGTGTCTATGTCTAAATAGATTCCAGACCGCTCAGAGAAATAGAAAGGTTGGTTATTGTTGCTAAATAGAATGACATTCGAATATCTTCCATTGCCGTGGGGTGGGTGGGGGGGACGCTTGAATATTTTTTTTTATATTTGGAGATCGAAAGAGAAATGTTACCTCCTTGTGCATTGAGAAAAGAGTTACAAAGTTAAAATGTTCTCTCTCTCTCTCTCTCTCTCTCTCTCTCTCTCTCTCTCTCTCTCTCTCTCAGAAGACAGATCTATATAAATTGACAAATGGAAGAAAAGGTCAGTGATCAAAAAAATTAAATACGCTTTAAATTCTCACGCCCCGTGGATCTGTCTGTGCATTGTTATGAATAGTATCACATGGCGCAGTAATAGGAGCATGTGTAATGGTAAGGTTGACATCAGTAGAAAGGACGGTCGCCCTATAGGTCAGTGCTGTTTCTATTCAAACTGTGACCCAGATAACAAGCGGAGTAATTGTTCAG
This sequence comes from Magallana ariakensis, assembly GCA_020458035.1. Taxonomy (NCBI): domain Eukaryota; kingdom Metazoa; phylum Mollusca; class Bivalvia; order Ostreida; family Ostreidae; genus Magallana; species Magallana ariakensis. Next base: position 82,959,130 of record CM035811.1, read on the forward strand.
ATTAAATCTACGATTGCCATTGTGTTGTTAGGCGAAGCAGAAAATAAACTTAAAATTAAAGCTTTGTGTATTGCATATACTTACATGCTTATATATTGTATACTTGTGAATATTTTTTACGGCGGTCAACAATGTACCTAGTATAGATCACAGATCTCAAAATGATACACAGGGGAAAGTGAAAGCGATGTTGTCTATGAAGTAACACAGACAGACAGACAGACAGACAGACAGACAGACAGACAGACAGACACACAGACAGACACACAGACAGACAGACTTATCAGCTCTTCTCCCCTATCCTCCACACCATTCAATTAATTTCATAAAGCTAAGAAATGGTCCCAAAAGCTCATACATAGTATATCTGTTTTATTCGGAAACTGTTACTGTAAAATGATTTTTTTAATATGTCTTTTCTTTTACGTTCTTTTTATTTGCATAATATCCATTACATTCGTTTTACGCTATCAGTGTGCATTTTCGCAGTCAATAACATAAAGCAATCTAGAATGCTTTTCTTGTCCTGATATCCCAAACTTCTGTCCATGCTCAATCGGCCGCTACAGTCTGGCTTATAGGTGTAAAGTTCGTCAGTTCCCCAGTCGAGATGTGTTTAAAATAAACACCTTAAAAAAACTTTGAAGTGTTTTATAAACATCGCCTTCACTCAGTACAATCAACAGAAAGTAAATTTGACACGTCCTAATTACACAAAACCCGGCGAGAGATAACGGGGGATGAACGATAAAAGGCCGGAACGAAGATGGTATCAGAGGCTCCCGTTAATTACCGCACAGTTCCCCCAATTACATATCTGTGCTTCCCAGGCACGATTCTCGCGTGAGTGCTCGCAATCTCCCGTCTTCCGCCCAAAGGTTCGCAATCATGTAGTAATAATTCACATCCAAACTATATAGATTCATCAGAAACCTCTCTCCCCCATCCAACTTCCCGAAAAAAAAAACGCGGGTGCTCTCGGAAGCCCTCGGTACTGTACCGGCGATCATGACTCTTCGGGGATATTCCTTGTTAAGGTCGTGCGTCCAATGGTTACATTTTCTTGGCCGGGGGAAGTGAATGAAGAAACTTCCTCTATCTGCCTCTATGACCGATGAAACTCACCAGTTGGTTGAAACATAAGATGGTGACAAATATAGAAACCATTGTGTAACGATTTTTGATAAAAAAAAAAGCAATTGGATTTATCTTTCCATCTTGATGCGATAAAGACCTTAACAGGAAAGAACAAAAAAGTAAGTTAAAACTTTATGTTCTGAATTAACTGATCTAATCACTGATAGTGTCTATCTGTTTAATGGCGGCTACTGATTTACTCGGCCTCCTGTGGCGATTCATGTCTTTTTCGTGAGAGTTGTGTACGCAATTTTTATTACATAAAATCAATAAAATGTATTTTCTCACCATCTCGCCGATTGATCAGAGATAGAGAGAGAGAGAGAGAGAGAGAGAGAGAGAGAGAGAGAGAGAGAGAGAGAGAGAGAGAGAGAGGGAGAGGGAGAGAGAGAGAGAAACGGAGAGAGAGACAGACAGATTAGAGAGAGATAAGAGAGAAAGAGAGAGAGATTAGAGAGATGCGAGAGTGAGAGAGAGAGAGAGAGAGAGAGAGAGAGAGAGAGAAGGTATACGTAGAAAGAGAGTTGGAAAAGATAGAAAGCAAAAGTAAAATGAAAATGGAGTGAGAGGAAGAGTGGAGCGAAGCAAAATCTAAAATCTGAAAACAATGTATCTAAGCGTTGTTCACACTTTATTGTTTCAATTATCGAGTCGTCTGGACGGAAATTTAATCAGACGGGAAACGTACATCCATCCCGAGAATTTGAGGCCAATAAATTATTTTATTACATCAATTACCTAAACTTGTTTGAAACTCAATTAAAGAAAGCTGGGAGGCCATGATTGAGATGACAGAGTAACAAAAACACGCGAGTATTATGTAATGCACGCGAGAATGGATTCTACACAAAAGCCTCATTTGTTAGGCAACACAAGAGAAAGACTTCCGACATTAAAACCTAGAACCATCCATCTATTAAAAGTCTACTTTTGTTATCTATAGTTTATACTCTACCTGATACAAAAGGGTTTCCTTGTTTCTGTAAAAATGCATTTTGGAACTCCGGGGCCAGCATGAATAGAAAGGCGAATTGTTTATTTGGATCTGTGTGGTATATTTAATTGCTTTTTCTGCTAACTTTGATCTAGAACTTAATTCCGGGAGTTATTGAAAAGACGCTACTAGTATATCACTGGCATAGGTGTACATGTATATACGTCTCCCTTTCTCTCTCCCTCTTTCTCTCTCTAAGTTATTTTCAACTAAAATGGCCATCTACAGAATTGTGTACAATTGTATAACATATGTTGATCTCAAGTTGATAGGTACTTAATTTTTGATGAATTATTGAAGATTCAGAGCGAGAAAGAGAGAAAGAGAGGGAGGGCTATGTTTGATCTTCATATTTAATGAGTTCTGGGGCAAGCTGGAATAAATATTTAACTAAAACATCCAATTATCACAAAATCTGCGTTTAGATTCCGGAAATGACCGGGGCGGTTTGGAATTGAATGATATCCGGACATAACGGTAACGTGCCAGCGAGTAAATATTTACTCGTCCAGATACAACGCCGGATGACCCCCGAAAGTATTAAATAAAGGTCGCTCGTACATCGTATACGGTTCCTCTCGTTGCCATGAATATAAGGAGAGGGAGCCCCCCCCCCCTCCCTAACGTTCAATTCCCGAAATATGTTGTTGTTTACGGTTCGCAGTTGTCATATTTAGGTTGAAAGAGGTTTGTGCACTATTGTTTGTTCGTGCATTGTACATGGTTTACCAGAAGTAATGTATATGTCTCTCGTACAATTAATGATATAAATATCAGGTCGTTATAATGAATCGATCGTTCGTGAATGGTCTGTGGTTTGCCAGTTGTAATGCATGTATGTCATTCGTGCAATATATTCCAATATAGTGAATGCATGTAGCTAGGTGGTCTGTGCACCCGTGCATTTCAGACGTTACGTACGTCAAACTAACGTAAAACTCCACAAAACTTTACTTGGTAGAAAATCGGATTTTTAAAGCTCGCTTTGTTCAAGCTTTGTTAGACAGTTGTTTTAATCTTGTTAACTGTTTCTTGTGTAATCTCCAAAGAGTCCGAGACTGTTTACCTTTCACGTTAAACGTTATATAAAAGTGTAATTTAATCAAACCGGACATTAAGTTGAACTCAAGGCTCAGATTTATTTTGAGAGAAAAAAACCCAAATATTTAAGGAGGTTTGGGACACGTTCATATTGTGACGTACTTCCTATCTAAATGAACATAAATTAAGTGTATTTTTATAAACTCGTTTTTTTTTTTTCAAATATTGGTACATAACCGCGTAGCGCAATGGTCAGAGCGTTAACTGCGAATCTGTAAGTCATGAGTTAGAATCCCGCTGGGGCTTTTACAATTCTTACCATTCCAAAACTTTTTAAATCGTATGTTTGGTCAAATATTGTAAAATTTTGAAACTTATAAACCGGTGAAAGTATCTTGATTATAATGTACTTTTATCCACATTAATATCGACAGGTGCCCCATACCACCTTAAGGTGTCTGCTCCATAGTAAAAGCAATATCTGCCCTATTTTTTTATTGTTGGCTCAAAAACCGTATCTGCTGTTTATTTGGCGAGCGTAGAGTCAGACAGTTATTATCAAATTATTTATTATAGGATTACTGCCTGACACGGGTTCTGCCATGTCATATTAGTTTCATTCATGAATATTTCTGTTCTGCGAATTTTATGAATGAAATGGAGAGAGAAAAAAAATAGCGAGCAGGCGCCGTAGAATAATGCAAAATGTGTCTGCATTGTTAGGTCTGTCAGAATTCAACGATCAGATCTACCTCACTTGCTAAAGCTATATACTATTGTTAAGTAAAAAAAAATCGCATGTATAAAAACTTTCAAATTTGAGTATTTCCCGAATTTCTGTATCCACTGAAACTGTGATTTTCATTAATTCCCCCCCCCCAAAAAAAAAAAAAAATTCAAAAAACAGCAGCAAAAACAACAAATCCAAAATGATGCCCACGAAAATTAGTAAAGTTTGATCTGGTTGAAAAATAGACCAGAAGGCTCATCCGAGAATCGAAATTTGAAATAATAGTTATAAAACAAGAGCAAAATTATATTACGGATTGCCATATAGTTTGACATCCAATAATCAAATCATAGCATGATTCCTCTTAGATTCAGAACTTATTTTGTAAAATATCGAGAGGTCCTTGTCACTTTCAATTGTAACATCAAAACTTGAAAAAATAAGATATGCTACAAGTCGCGCATTTTATAGGCATTCTGCTCCATTTTTATATAAAAATGAGCGGGTATTGTCATGTTAAAGTTTTGTCATTTCCAAGTGATCTTGCTTCCCGAAAGTCATTTTTAGTCAATGACCAAGTTCTATCTCACTCTATTAAAACATTAATAAAGCACCTGAAGCGCTATGCATGTATATATGTATTTGTAAAAGCTCATTGTTTTAAAAGATGTACAGCTTTCAGTTTTTTTCCTTCTTACCTTTGATTAATAGCTCTCGCTGGCATTTCATACAGAGCCCCTAATTAAAGATGTAAAGATACGCTAAAGTCATAAAGCATGTTGATGTGAAATAGCTTTAACAGTCCCGAAATTTACAACATCGCCAAGAGAGAGCAATCTACACAAACATCTGGGTGCAATTAACGCTTGTAAAATAAAGATAGAGAAAGCGCCGGTTTTTGATGAGGAGAAACTGATGCGGTTTTCAAAGCGCTGCCCTTGTCTCTATATCTTCCAAACCAGGCAACACAGTTGAAAGGACTTCGTCCCCCCTTCCTTGTTGAAATATGACACCACTGTCGAGTTGTCGCATCTCAACAGAACTCTGCTCTTCAGCAGTATGCTTTCGAAATGAATCAGAGCTAACTGAACAGCCCAAATTTCTAACCAGTTTATGTGACAACTGCTCTCCTGGGAACTCCAGGTGCCTGAAATCTGAAGATCGTTCAGATGGGCACTCCAGCCTTGTGATGAAGCATCTGTCCACAAGGTCACATTGTGTGGCTGCTTCTCTTGTAAGGACACACCTCGAAAAATGTTTTCCGGTCGTTTCAACCATTCCAAGTGTCGGAGTAATGCTTCCTTCTCTGGCAGAGCTTGCGTTAAACTGTCCTTGTGTGGGCGCCAAAAAGACAACAGGTAAAATTGTATTGGGCGCGCATATGTTATCTGGCCAAAGGGGTTAAATCGATGACTGAAGCCATCAAACCCAAGAGTCGTAAAATTTTCTGAGCTACAACACTCTTCGTTTCTGATATTATAGTAATCTCTTCCACAATTCTCTTGTACCAAAACAAGGCCCTTTCGTGTGTTGAACACTGACCCCAGATAAAGTATCACTTGTGATGGGTTCATGTTCGACTTCTGAACGTTGACAATTAGACCTAAATTCTGAATTAACTGAAGGACTTCGTCTAAATGCCTCAACAGTAATGTCCTGTATTGACTCTTGATCAGCCAATCGTCTAAATACATCGAGACTTGAATCTGTCTCTCCCGATAATTGCCATCAGTTTGGTAAAAATTCTTGGCGCTATGGCCAACCCGAATGGCATTGCCTTGAATTGGTAATGCTGACCCTGCCAACAATATCTCAGAAATATGCGGTGTGCAGGGCACATGGCTATGTGAAGGTAAGCATCCTTCAGATCTAGAGACAGTGCCCAATCTCTTGGAACTATGGCTTGCACTATATTTCTTAATGTCTCCATTTTGAAATGGGGTACACCTAGGTAAGTGTTCAGAACTCTGAGGTTCAGTATTGGTCGAAATCCTCCATCCTTCTTGGGAAATGGGAAGAAAGTGCTGTAAAATCCCTGACCTATTTGGTCTGACGGGACTGGTTCTATAGCATTTTTTTCTAATAAGCTTTGAACCTCTTCTGATATAAATTGTTGCTTCTTTGAATCTACCATTATTGTAGTTCTTGTTCCGCTGTCTGCCGGCAAACTTTTGAACTGAAGATGTAATCCTTCCTGGATTATCTTTAGAGCCCATTTGTCATTGGTTATTCTTTTCCAACTGTCTACAAAATTCACTAATCTTGCCCCTACCTGAGGAAATTCTGATGCCTTGGCAAACTTCCTGTCTTGCCTGAAAGGCTCCTCTACCAAAGGATCTACACTTAGTACTTGGGGGCTCGAAACCCCAACTGATTACTATCAGACACAGCAGTCTTTTCCTGATAATTACTTCTTTTCTTGAAGCTCCTGTTATCAGTACCCTTATTGACTGCTCTCTTAGGAACTTTGGATGCACTCGCTTCACTACCTCTTGCATCACTTCGAGTAGAATGATTAAACTTCCACTTTTTGGAGGCTGGATCACTATCTTTACCCCTAAAATAATGAGTTTCTTTTGCATCTCTTATGTTTTCTGCACTTGCATGCAATACCTCAAAGTACTTCCCGAGAAACAGATCAGAACCGATTGTTGACAAATTTTGTAACTTAGACTCAGCAGCCTTATTCTTGAAGGCCATGTCTTGCAAATACAAACTTCGTCTTGCTCCTACAGCCGTCACAATGACTCTAGATGATACATCCGCCATTGAATTGAACAACTGCAAAAGAGCTTGTAAAACCTGAGTTTTATCATCGTCTGACTGAACTGTTTCCAAATAAGACGTGATCATGGACCCATAGGAGATCTGTATTAATAACAGTCTTGCATTCAAATCTATCTTACGAAATTCTGAGTTAAAGGCAGCACTGTTTTTGTTACTAAATCTAAAACGACCTTTCGCATTTCCAGCCAACCCTTTACCAGACTGAGACTTGCTGTCTGTAATGCCCTCTTCGATATTAGAGTCCAGAATAGGCACTTTACAAAACTTTGTGAAATGATCAGACGAGACTGCATATCTTTCATCATCCCTTGCTTTAAAAACACGGATCTTGCCCCTTGTTTGCCATTCTTTGTCAACATTCATGAAGGCTTGAATGGACGATCCCTCCAAAGGAGGTCTAATCTTATTCGACTCTTTCTTGCATTGTAAATGTTCAGAAACATAAGATGCATACTATTGTTCTGGCTTATCAGCCTCTAAGGGAACTTTCAATTCTGAAGCCAACTTAGTTATGAAATTCTTCCAAGAGCCTGTGGCTTCAATAGATGCAATAATAGACTCTGTCTCATCACATTTCGCATTGTCCTGAGATCTAGAATCATCCAAGGACTGATCATCATCCTCTACAAATTCATTATCTCTAGCATCCGCCAGGTCAAGAATATCAGGGCTAACATACCTTGTTTCTCTTTCAAATCTGTTAAACCGTCTGTTACTTGCTTGTTTATTTGCATCTGCATTAACAGACTCACATGGGGTCTTAGAACCAGAAGAGGTAACTGTGGTTGAAATATCTGGTTGAGTCATGAGCCTTATTCTATTGTCAATGAAAGCATTGAAGGCTTGTTCCGACCAATTCATAAAATTCGATTGCCCACTCGGAGGTGCGACCGGAAAGATGGGAACACTGTCGATTTCTCCTTAGACTACAGATATCCTGATGTGAATTTCAAGTATACATGAATGAAATTATTATCCCTTCGTGTCTTTTTATTGTTCAGACAATAAAAACCTGCCATCTTTTTAACTTTAAGTATGCAATTTACGGTTTGAAATCAATTGGGTAGAAAAATGCCCGCATTGAGCGGGAATTTCAGAGCGCAAGAATAAACTAGCATGAAGAAACCTGATTAGCTATGCAAGGGAATACACTGGTGGATTTATTGGGGCCCGCCCCCCCCCCCTTCTGTGTTCAAAATTTAAAAAATATATATATATATATGACCTGTAGAAAAAGAATGTCAAATCATTTTTTTTTTTTTGTTCTTTATCGTTCTTATAATATGTCAAGTCTAACTAGAATATCTCATAAAAGTGTCTTAAAACACCTCAAAACCCGGGAGCTTCCGGAGGCTTCGCCCCCTGGGCCCCCACCAGGGCTTTGCCCTGGACCCACTGGAGGCCGGAAGGCGGCCCCCAGACCGCCGGCCACCCCGGCCCCCCTTTCAACAAATCCTGGATCCGCCACTGGAATAATTTAAGTAAGTATCAATCTTCTCATGCGTGTTTAATTTATATCATAGTGAATTAATGAATAATTATTTTGTTATTTATCTTAAAGCGTAAACACATCTCTTTTCTCTGCTAAGCATTCCTCTCCGCTTTTCTCTCTCTCTCTCTCTCTCTCTCTCTCTCTCTCTCTCTCTCTCTCTCTCTCTCTCTCTCTCTCATCATCATCATCTAATTAAGATTGTGAGGTTGCAATCTCCTATCAGTTAATGTCAAGCTGATTAAGTGCACCGGGTCAATTAACCTTATCTAATGAACTTGGCGCTGTCAATATAGACACACGGTGTATTTACTCGTCATTTTGGTCAGCAACAATGTCTATTTTGAAAAGTAATGCTTAATCTATTAGTTTCATATCTCTGCTTCCCGCATATTTTTTGTATAGATAATACAGCGCATTAATATATGCGTTCTACTGTTATGACATAAATTTTTCAGCCAAATGAAAACGGTTTTTTTTTAAACGTAGAAGGTACCGTTAACGCGGATCTCGTATTTAGCCGCCCCCCCCCCCGCGGTTTATTAATCAATCGTGGTTAATTCATCGCGGTCCTCGCTGCAACCATTTTTAAACCGCGGCGGTGTGACCTACCGTTCAACAAGGTGATCGGAGATTTTTACCTGCATGCTATTAGACAATAAGACAGCCACCTTACATAAAGAGTCATTCTTTACTGGCCATGTCTGATGTATTGCTTCATTTCACATTAAATAATAGTTGCAGGTCTGTTGCTCCCGGTCGAAATATTCGGATGGACGACCTGGGAGCTACAGTGCCTCCCATAGTAAAAAACTACAATTTACAGCGCACAAAAAATTGCGCTAGTTTTGGACTGATTAATCTTATTTCCAAACACATTCGGTTTAAATATTTGATTCCAAAAAATTCCTCGGACATTTTACTACAGATATGAACACTTTACTTGCCTCTGATATTCTTTTAAACACCATCACTAGCCCCGGTAAGTGAAGTGGTGCAGTTTGTTTACATGTAAAATTGGCGACTCTTGATCTCGACGTGAATTTAACATACTTCAATATCCGAGGTCGGTTAGCGTGTTTAAGAGAAAGTTTGAGGTAAATAGCAGATTTTTACTATGGCAGGCAATGTAGCTCCCAGGTCGTCCATCCGAATTTTTTCAGACCGGGAGCTACAGACCTGCAGCTAATTAAATGATTACGTATTAAATGCACGTTTTCAAAACTCCTTATTAATTATTTTAGAGAAATTTTAATTAAAGATTCATCTGCACCCGTAACAATTTTTATGTAACTGTGGATAAAGCTATTATTTCAAAGACATTTTTATCATTTTCTTAATATAATCTACATGTAGGATAAGATAAAAACTAAAAAAAAAAAATACAGATTTTTTAATGATTTTAAACATTTCCGACTCCATATCAATTTGTAGTATGTTTTACGGCACAGTCTTTTGATGCTCAAGACAGTTAACCTAGTCCGTTACAAGCACATGTTACACGGTGAACGTTTACCTTACGATCAACGGCATAAAATGGAAATTGAAAATACTACATGATCTTGATTTTATGTGTGTTGAATATGAAGCTACCACACATATGTTGTATCAGTTGCGAATAACGTTTCTCGCAACCGCCCCCACCCCTATCTTCAACGTTTTTTGACTGCCAAAGTAAACTGTATTTGACTTTAGTCCCAATTGTTTACACAAAGGTGTGAGCCTATCGCACGGACAGGAGGAAATGACTCTACGCTTGCATGAACGCACAAAATACACAGGTATGAGACAGGTGGACAGTCCGTGTAACTAGGGATAGTAAGGAATTCATAATACATCAAATGATTTTACTAACAGTAACAAATACAATAAACAATTGTTTCACTTTACTACGTTTCTAAACTGTTAAAGGTGTTTAAGATGTTCCTCCCCGCAAAAAAGCATAAAAACATGTTCATATCCGCAGACAATCAACAGATTAAAAAAAACCTATAAAACCTTCAATTAAGCTAAACAAGAGAGAGAGAGAGAGAGAGAGAGAGAGAGAGAGAGAGAGAGAGAGAGAGAGAGAGAGAGAGAGAGAGTTTTATGTTTAAAATAACGAAGTATACGAATTAAACTTCACAAACACAGTATATCAATCTTTAAATCAAACATCACAAACAGTCTAGAATACTTCATTGTTTGGCATTCTTCTTTCCTCTTTACTTGAAATCAAACATCACAGAGTAGAATGCTTCATTGTTAGGCATAATTCTTTTCTCTTTACTTGAAATCAAACATCACAGACAGTGTAGAATACTTCATTGTTATGCATACTTCTTTCCTCATACCATCACTGTTGTCAAATTGACTGTTTAAGGAGAGGGCTCAAATAGGCAGATTGCATGCTGCCCAATCCTTATTATGCAATATTCTTACATAATAAAATTTTGTTTAAATAGATACTTCTTTCCTCTTTACTTGAAATCAAACATCACAAACAGTGTAGAATACTTCATTGTTATGCACACTACTTTTCTCTTTACTTGAAATGAAAACTATTAGAACGAAACTTTTTTCCCTTATCTTGGAAGGAACACGTGGTGGGTTTATTCCCACTGAGCCAACATTCTGAATTTCTTAATTCCCACCTGGCCAGCATTTTGAATTTCACACCTAAGTGATCAGGAGGCTATAGTCTGTTTTTACATGTAAATGTATTTGTTATCTGAGAATAGTTTGATCAAACAAATAAAAGATAGCCTGCTATTAGTAACAACTGCATGCACAAAAAACCTTACACTTATTTGGTGTCGAGATCCACCTTAAAAATAATAAAATATGATGCATAAAATCATTTAAAGAAATATTGGTAATACTAAATAAAATATTGTATTGTATTGTTTATTTGCTAAAATTCATATGAATTATAAGCAGTTGTAACATATATACATAATTATAAATATATATAAATTATATACTTGTAATACTAATTGAAACATAAATCTTCTTAAATCTGTTATGTTATTTATTTTAAAAAGGCAATGATTATGCAAAAAATAAGAATGAATTATTAAAAAAACCAAAACACAATATCATTTAATCTTTTAAAAATATATATATAGATCGGCAATTTATTGCAAGATAATTACATAAAACCTTTTATATGTATAAAACAATTCTGGTACATGCATGATTAAAACATTTGAGTAAATAATTATAAAATGTTAATAAATTGGATGTATAATTACATAAATGAGATTGATCAGAAGTTTTTAAAGAATATATACTAGATAGAAAAGCATAATCATTGTCATTAGTTAACAGAATTAAAAGCCTGAAAAATATGAGATCTTATTAATTGTTTTATGGACAGTTGAAAGATATCAAAAATCAAATCAAAATGGCCTATCTTCAGGTACGAGGCAACTTTCTAGAACACGCGGCGGAGGAGGATTATGTATTCATCATCATACAAACAATCTTATTAATTGTTAAGTATACAACATTAAAAAATATATTAAGCACTTCACTCGAGCGTTTTTGTGGTTTGTTAATCTCATATATTGTGCAGAGCAGATTGGAAATATTCGATATAACTTTAGAAACCATAGAAAATTGAAGAAGAAAAACGACATACATACAGACATACATGTATGACTTAATGATTTATAACTATATTTTCAAACAGGATTTTTATAAATACATTATTTTGCAAGGCTAAGTTTTAGTTAACTCAACTAATATAATTAAAGGGGCATGGTCACGATTTTGGTCAAATTCTATTTTTCTGTTTTTATTATTTACAATGCTTAAGGAATGCATTTCCAATGACCAAATGAAATTGGAGAGTCAGTAGTGAAGTTTTAAGCAAGATACAGGGCTTACAATTCTTTGTAATGTAAACAAGGCTCGTGCCCCGTGTTTGTTTACATAAGTTCAATATACCGGTAAAAAATCTTTTTTCAAGCTGATTTTTCATATTCTTACTCATTTTAAGCATATATAAACAGATCCTAACGTTTACAACATTCATTTTTAGTATTAAACTGAAGTTTTTACTTCAACGTTCAAAATGTAAACAAAAGTTTTGTTTACATAGCAAAGAATTGTAAGCTCTGTAACTCGCTTATAACTCAACGAATGACGCTCAAATTTTGGTTGCCTATTAAAAATGCCTTACTGAAGCATTGTAAACGTTAAAATCGGGGGAAAAAAATTGACCAAAATCGTGACCATGCCCCTTTAACTCAAAATATGATGAAAAAAGAGAAACCATTATATATATATATATATATATATATATATATATATATATATATATATATATATATATATATATATATTTATATATCAATGAAAGACATAAATCAAGAGGGAATGTGTAACTTACCGTTAATTACTTAAAAACGAGAGATATTAATATAAGTTATACAACTTGTTTATCAATCGTTGTAAAATAAATAAAGTTCAGTTTTTTTAAAAACCATAATTTTAAAATTGCATTTTCATCGGAATTAATTAAATAAATTAAAGAAAAAAGAAACAGGAGTTCAATTGATATTTATTCTTCTGAAGGCTAACAAATATTTTATTCCTTCCTCTTTTATCTGAAGACAGACTATAGCTAACCTGTAATTAAATTCTTTTGTTCTCAACCTGCACGCATTCCCACTTAGCCCACACAGATCTACCTGTATTTTTTCAAAATGTTGGCTAAGTGGGAAGACACCACGTGGTGCACCTCAACTGTGTATAGTCTATTTTAGACTTAAATGGTATTACCTCTATTACACATTTTATGAATGAAATGAATATGTATATACATGTATTTTGTAAAAGACATAATTTGCATTAATTTTCCCCTATGTCCGACTTTTATGTTTAAGTAGAGCTGACATTAAAGCATTTATTTTTTTTTTAGATTTACTTAAATCTCTGAGAGAAAATAAAGAATTACAAAACGATTTTGTAAAAAGGACAAACCCTTTATCTATTGTACAAAACATTTTTGGGGCCCACACTAAAAAACGCTGGACGGCTGCTCAATATTTGACTTATTAAAATTCGAATTTGAATTAACCGCGGCTAGGATAGTAAAGGGTCTTCCAATAATTCAGTAGTCAATTTATTATTTAGGGTTGTGCCAGAATAGTTATATACAACATAGTTCTTCAGAAAATATAATACCGGTATTAGAGATAAATGATTGATTCCAGTTACTAGGTTATAAATATATTTAAGTCATACTGCAGTCTAATCTATCGTAGACCTATAAATATTAAGTAAACGCTTGAAACAAATGCAAAGTTCTACTTTTTAATATAATTAATTTGTAGGCGCCGTACATGTTTTATTCATATCAAGTTAATTACTACTCAATTTTGGTCTATACAAAAACAATAATGTTTATAATGGTAAACATGATGATGACTTTAATTTCTTCTGCAATGTCTATGTACATGTATATGCTAGAATTAAAAAAAATGATAGTCTGTTGAGATTTAATTTCGATATCAAAGATGTACTTAAACACCTTTTATTCGGGCTATGGCATGATTCTTGTAGGTTTAAATAGCTATAGTGTATAATAAGGTTATTATTTTGAATACATTTTTTTTACCATTATGTTTTGTTATTATATTTAAAGAAAGGAACTAATACATGTATGTTTCCAATCCTATATTGTCATTTAGAAATTTCTGGCTAACAAAACTTTTTTTTAATTTGAACAGTTAAATCAACTTATAAATTTATTAAAAATGCCAAAATATTTATACCTTTGCACGTTTGTTTTACTACAGTGAGCTTCAGCTCACATGGCTAAAAAGTTCAACAAATTATATTTTATATTAAATCAATTAATTTTAAAAATGTTCTGAATAAATAAATAATAATGTATATGATTAAATAAAATGTAATTAATTTCTTTTGTTCTCTCCCTCCCCTTACCTGTACACCATTCCCACCTAGCCAAAACCAGTCACCTGTGTAAATTTCAGAATTTTGTCTAAGTGGGAAGACAGCGCGGGTTGATTTGATTGACAGGGGTAGCATGTGGACTCGGACTAAAACTGGATGCTGATCACAATCTACTATATTCTTTTGTGGATACCAATTTTATGAATATTTAATATTAGTATATTTCAAATGAATGTACGTAAAGTTACGCCTAAACACATTCTCTCTCTCTCTCTCTCTCTCTCTCTCTCTCTCTCTCTCTCTCTCTCTCTCTCTCTCTCTCTCTCATAACGATCATAAAAAGAGAATATCTGGATCGACGACACTCTTTAATCAAGAAACCCCCTCTGTAATAAAGAAAAGGGGTGGTGTTGTACGGTTAGACGAAGTAGTTTGCTGTTTAGAGGTTATCTTTTGTCTTGAACAGGTGTAAAAAAAAACCAGGGCATGCTGTTTTCTACCTTGGGTTTGCTAATCACTATATACAGGAAATAATCGCGACTTAAACTAAATTTACACAAGAAAGGAAATGTGTACATAAAATAGTTTGCATTGTATTGTTTTGGAAAGTAGCTCGAGTTGTATGTATTTAATAGCATGTACAGTTTCCCATGTTGTGTTTTGATGCAAAATAATTACCTCCTTCCATTTCTTGTATAGCAAGCTTATAAGGTTAAAATAAGAGAACAACACTTATTATTTTAATACTATCTACCTAACTCTAATGTCAACCTGAAAAATATCCTCGCGACCTTAAATTGCCATAAACCGCTTCGCGAATATTCCAACATGATAAGCGGTTAGCGCGCTGTTTTTTATGGAAGGGAATTACCGCCAAAATTCAATGTATCTTGCTTTTATTATTATGCTTACTTCTTTATTCTTCATTACATTTACACTTGCATGTCACATTATTGTTTTCATATTCATGCTTATTCAATTTCACTTTGATTCTTTTTTATCCTTCATTGTTTGCGTAATTCTATGTTGCAACATTCTCTTCTTATTCGTGTAAATTCTTTCTTCTATCTCTGTTACAAACATGAATTCAAACACGCAAACCATAAAGACGAATACAAGTTGCATGAATTTAATGCTGCATTATGACGCCAGGTGGCAGTGTGCGCGCTACAATTGCTGCTCCCCCCCCCCCCCCCCTCAAAAAAAAAAATACAACGTAGCTAGCTAAATGTGGGATGTTTCGCACCATGACATTCCCTCCAGTGTTTATATGTTCAGATCAAGAAATGAAGGGGAGGTTTATGTACTAAGGGATAATTTATAATTTTGTTTGCCGGGGAGGGGGGGGGGGGGTAGGTCGAGTTCTATTTTCAGTAGGTTTACTATGTGCATTTAAAAAAGTTTGAATTTTTAAGGGTGGTGGGGAGACTGGATTCCCCTCCTAAAATAAAATTGAGTTTATCACTTGACCAGCCATGGCGTAGTAGGTTGTTTTCGGAGGCTCTGACTTTTTTGCCCAAAACGTAAACTTCAAAAGACTGGAGCTTGAAATTCTCGCAGCGTAAATAGGTATTTTGTATGCATTATGTTCAAGCACCTGCATTTAATTAGATTCTGGTGAAATAGTAAAGATAAACAAATATAAGGACAAGACCAATAGGCAGTATGGTGGTGTGAACTCTTTTCACTATTCAAAACAAAACAACTTTACAAGTGAATCAGTGTCTAAAGTTGGACTTTTGACCCCTAAAAACCCCTAATTACGTAACACACGATGAAATCATTACATTGCTTGGATACATAACTCTAAGACAAACATATTTGCTTCTATAACCTTTCACAAAATATCTCTCAGTAAAGTGCTTCAGAAAAAAGACTTTAGAGCCCTTTGGTTCCCTAATTTAAGGGGCCAGCCCCTTTTTCTTGATATCAAATGAAAGGACATTTAATTCTAAACACATTTTGTCAAAAAATGTTCAGAAATTCGTTACCGTTCTTGAGATATTTGGGAAAGAAGGTTTTAGGGGCCGATCCCTAATCTCCTTTTAGGGGCCGTTTAACGAAATTTTGAAGGTTGCATATTGTTAAGTACATCATTTTGAACAACTTTTCTTCTGTACTGCATTTCAAAATATTTTTCCTTTCAGAGATATGGGTGATCAAAATTTTGACCCCTAACAAGCCCTAATTACATAACACATCATAAAATCATTACATTGTTTGGATACATAACTGTGAGATAAACATATTTGCTTCTGTAACATTTCACAAAATTTCCCTCAGTAAAGGGCTATAGATAAAACACCTAAGAGCCCTTTGGTTTCCTAATTTAAGGGACCAGCCCCTTTTTCTTGATATCAAATAAAAGGTCACTTAATTCTATAAACATTTTGTTCAACAAGTGTTTAGAAATTTGTTACCGTTCTGGAGATATATGAGAAAGAAGGTTTTAGGGGCCGATCCCTAATCTCCTTATAGAGGCCGTTTAACGAAATTTTGAAAGTTGCATATTGTTAAGAACATCATTTTGAACAACTTTTCTTTTATACTGCATTTCAAAATATTTTTGCTTTCTGAGATATGGGTGATCGAAATTTTGGACTTTCGGCCCCTAAAAACCCTTAATTACGTAACACATGATAAAATCATTACATTGTTTAGATACATAACTGTGAGATAAACATATTTGCTTCTATAACCTTTCACAAAATATCTCTCAGTATAGAGCTACAGATTAAAGACTTTAGAGCCCTTTGGTCCCCTAATTTAAAGGACCAGCCCCTTTTTCTTGATATCAAATGAAAGGTCTTGTAAATAAAAACTTTCGTTACATTACATGTTTTAAAAAAATATTTTTTTCAGAAAAGAGATAAACAAAGAAAACCAGTAAAATTTACGACGTTTTTTTAATCTCAATTTTCGGGTCTAGGCGAGCTTCGGCGCCTTTCAAGCTAGATCAAATTGAACAAAAATTTACAAATCTAAAATCTTTCGTCTACTATCCCTGAAAGTTTGAACTCAATATCTTTTATAGTTTAGGAGAACTTAGAGGGACAAGCCACCCCTCTGAAAATCGCTAAAACGTCAATTTCTCAAAAAACGGAAGTGACGTCATCAATAAAATCAAAAACCTATAAGGTTCAGATAACTATTTATCAGATCTGAAAGTTTCATGAAAATCGGTCGAGCCGTTTCTGAGAAATCGCGTGCACAAAATTTGTAAGAAAAAAAAGAAAAATAATAATAACTAGACACGATCTCGTTGCGAGCAACGAGGAGGTCTTCCGTCCGATTTTTAGAAGGAAACATGATGACATCATCGACTTTGATTTTCGACAAAAAAACATGATATGGAAAAAAGAGTGAAGAACTAATGCTTTTTTGCATCGCATTTTATAAGTTCTCTTATATTGCTTTTTTAAATACTTGCATTTCTTCCAATTAAGATAGAACAGATTAAACTGTTTTACCTCTGGCTCCTAAAAACCCTAATTAGGTAACGCAGGAGAAAATCATTATATTGTTAGGATATATAAAGGTATTATACCTAATTCAGCTTAAATAACCTTTCACAAAATAGCTCTTAGTAAAACGCTATAGATAAAATACTTTAGAGCCCTTTGGTCCCCTAATTTAAGGGGCCAGCCCCTTTTTCTTGATATCAAATGAAAGGTCACTTAATTCTAAACACATTTTGTTCAACAAGTGTTTAGAAATTTGTTACCGTTCTGGAGATATATGAGAAAGAAGGTTTTAGGGGCCGATCCCTTATCTCCTTTAAGGGGCCGTTTAACGAAATTTTGAAGGTTGCATATTGTTAAGAACATCATTTTGAACAACTTTTCTTCTGTACTGCATTTCAAAATATTTTTCCTTTCTGAGATATGGGTTATAAAAATTTTCAACTTTCAGCCCCTAAAAACCCCTAATTACGTAACACATGATAAAATCATTACATTACTTGGATACATAACTGTGAGATAAACATATTTGCTTCTATAACATTTCACAAAATATCCCTCAGTAAAGGGCTATAGATATAAGACATTACAGTCCTCTGGTCCCCTAATTTAAGGGGCCAGCCCCTTTTTCTTGATATTAAATAAAAGGTCACATAATTTTAAACACATTTTGTTCAACAAGTGTATAGAAATTTGTTACCGTTCTGGAGATATATGAGAAAGAAGGTTTTAGGGGCCGATCCCTAATCTCCTTTAAGGGGCCGTTTAACGAAATTTTGAAGGTTGCATATTGTTAAGAACATCATTTTGAACAACTTTTCTTCTGTACTGCATTTCAAAATATTTTTCCTTTCTGAGATATGGGTGATCGAAATTTTGGACTTTCGGCCCCTAAAAACCCTTAATTACGTAACATATGATAAAATCATTACATTGATTTGATACATAACTGTGAGATAAACATATTTGCTTCTATAACATTTCACAAAATATCTCTCAGTAAAGAAATACAGATTAAAGACTTTAGAGCCCTTTGGTCCCCTAATTTAAGGGGCCAGCCCCTTTTTCTTGATATCAAATGAAAGGTCTTGTAAATAAAAACTTTTTTTACATTACTTGTTTTAACAAAATATTTTTCAGAAAAGAGATAAACAAAGAAAACCAGAAAAAATTACGACGTTTTTTTAATCTCAATTTTCGGGTCCAGGCGAGCTTCGGCGCCTTTCAAGCTAGATCAAAATGAAAATAAAATTACAAATCTACAATCTTTTGTCTACTATCCCTGAAAGTTTGAACTCAATATCTTTTATAGTTTAGGAGATCTTAGAGGGACAAGCCACCCCTCTGAAAATCACTAAAACGTCGATTTCTCAAAAACGGAAGTGACGTCATCAATAAAATCAAAAACCTATAAGGTTCAGATCACTCTCTATCAGATCTGAAAGTTTCACAAAATTCGGTTGAGCCGTTTCTGAGAAATCGCGTGCACAAAATTTGTAAGAAAAAAAAAGAAAAATAATAATAATAACTAGACACGATCTCGTTGCGAGCAACGAGGAGGTCTTCCGTCCGATTTTTAGAAGGAAACATGACATCATCGACTTTGATTTTCGACAAAAAAACATGATATGGAAAAAAGAGTGAAGAACTAATGCTTTTTTGTATCGCATTTTATAAGTTCTCTTATATTGCTTTTTTAAATACTTGCATTTCTTCCAATTAAGATAGAAAAGATTAAACTTTTTTACCTCTGGCTCCTAAAAACCCTAATTAGATAACGTAGGAGAAAATCATTATATTGTTAGGATATATAAAGGAATTATACCTAATTCAGCTTAAATAACCTTTCACAAAATAGCTCTTAGTAAAACGCTATAGATAAAATACTTAAGAGCCCTTTGGTCCCCTAATTTAAGGGGCCAGCCCCTTTTTCTTGAAATCAAATGAAAGGTCACCTAATTCTAAACACATTTTGTTCAACAAGTGTTTAGAAATTTGTTACCGTTCTGGAGATATATGAGAAAGAAGGTTTTAGGGGCCGATCCCTTATCTCCTTTAAGGGGCCGTTTAACGAAATTTTGAAGGTTGCATATTGTTAAGAACATCATTTTGAACAACTTTTCTTCTGTACTGCATTTCAAAATACTTTTCCTTTCTGAGATATGGGTTATAAAAATTTTCAACTTTCAGCCCCTAAAAACCCCTAATTACGTAACACATGATAAAATCATTACATTGCTTTGATACATAACTGTGAGATAAACATATCTGCTTCTATAACATTTCACAAAATATCCCTCAGTAAAGGGCTATAGATATAAGACTTTAGACTCCTCTGGTCCCCTAATTTAAGGGGCCAGCCCCTTTTTCTTGATATTAAATAAAAGGTCACTTAATTTTAAACACATTTGGTCAACAAGTGTTTAGAAATTTGTTACCGTTCTGGAGATATATGAGAAAGAAGGTTTTAGGGGCCGATCCCTAATCTCCTTTAAGGGGCCGTTTAACGAACTTTTGAAGGTTGCATATTGTTAAGAACATCATTTTGAACAACTTTTCTTCTGTACTGCATTTAAAAATACTTTTCCTTTCTGAGATATGGGTTATAAAAATTTTCAACTTTCAGCCCCTAAAAACCCCTAATTACGTAACACATGATAAAATCATTACATTGCTTTGATACATAACTGTGAGATAAACATATCTGCTTCTATAACATTTCACAAAATATCCCTCAGTAAAGGGCTATAGATATAAGACTTTAGACTCCTCTGGTCCCCTAATTTAAGGGGCCAGCCCCTTTTTCTTGATATTAAATAAAAGGTCACTTAATTTTAAACACATTTGGTCAACAAGTGTTTAGAAATTTGTTACCGTTCTGGAGATATATGAGAAAGAAGGTTTTAGGGGCCGATCCCTAATCTCCTTTAAGGGGCCGTTTAACGAACTTTTGAAGGTTGCATATTGTTAAGAACATCATTTTGAACAACTTTTCTTCTGTACTGCATTTCAAAATATTTTTCCTTTCTGAGATATGGGTGATCGAAATTTTGGACTTTCGGCCCCTAAAAGCCCTTAATTACGTAACATATAATAAAATCATTACATTGCTTTGATACATAACTGTGAGATAAACATATTTGCTTCTATAACATTTCACAAAATATCTCTCAGTAAAGAAAGTTTGAACTCAATATCTTTTATAGTTTAGGAGATCTTAGAGGGACAAGCCACCCCTCTGAAAATCGCTAAAACGTCGATTTCTCAAAAACAGAAGTGACGTCATCAATAAAATCAAAAACCTATAAGGTTCAGATCACTATCTATCAGATCTAAAAGTTTCATGAAAATCGGTTGAGCCGTTTCTGAGAAATCGCGTGCACAAAATTTGTAAGAAAAAAAAGAAAAATAATAATAATAACTAGACACGATCTCGTTGCGAGCAACGAGGAGGTCTTCCGTCCAATTTTTAGAAGGTAAAATGACTTGCTTTTTATCATCGTTCACGAAACATATCTGGAAATTGGGTAGGAGCTTAAAGAGCTATGGCTAGATGACATTAGACCCCTCTTGATCCCTAATTTGAAGGATCACACAACGTATCACAAAATATTTCTAAATTAAAAGTTATTAATAAAAGACTTGAGCCCTCTCGGCCCCTAATTTGAAGGGCCAGCCCCTTTTTCTTGATGTCAAATTAACGCTCTTGTCATTATAAACACATTTGGTTCGATAAGTGTTTACAAATAATGTACTGTTCTCGAGATATCTGGAAAAGATCGATTTAGGGGCCAACACTATAACTCCTTTTAGGGGCCGGATATCAAAGAAATTATGGTTGCATATCGTCAAACGCATTATTTTGAGCATCTTTTGTTCTATATGACTTTTCAAAATTTTCCTGCATTTTAGATATTGATGATCACAATTTCTGACTTCTGGCCCCTAAAAATCCCTTATTACATAACAGAGGAGCAAACACTTATCATGTATAGATAACCAACGCTACGATGAACATAATTGCTTCTATAACATATCACAAAATATTTCACAGTTAGAAGTTATTAATAAAAGACTTAAGAGCCATTTCGGCCCCTAATTTGAAGGGCCAGCCCCTTTTTCTTGATGTCAAATAAAAGCTCTTGTCATTTTAAACACATTTGGTTCAATAAGTGTTTATAAATTATGTACTGTTCTCGAGATATCTGGAAAAGATCGATTTAGGGGCCAACACTATAACTCCTTTTAGGGGCTGGATAACAAAGAAATTATGGTTGCATATTGTTAAACACATTATTTTGAGCATCTTTTGTACTATATTGCTTTTCAAAATTTTCCTCCATTTTGAGATATTGAGGATCGAAATTTCTGACTTCTGGCCCCTAAAAATCCCTAATTACGTAACAAAGGAGCAAATAATTGTCATGTTTAGGTCAATGACGTTATGATGAACATAATTGCTTCTATAATGTATTACAAAATATTTCACAGTTAAAAGTTATATCTTAAAGACTTTGGAGCCCTCTCGGCCCCTAATTTGAAGGGCCAGCCCCTTTTTCTTGATGTCATATGAAAGATCTTCACGTTATTAAGTTTTTTTGTTCTACATGTTTTACCAAAATACTATCGAGAAAAAAGATATTGAAAGAAAACCACCAAAATTCATGACGCTTTTTAAACCGTAATTTTCGAGCTCGGGCGAGCTTCGGCGCTTTTGGTCACAGGTCAATGTATATACCACATGTCAGATCTACAATCTTTCGTCTACAATCCCTGAAAGTTTGAACTCAATATCTTAAATCGTTTAGAAGTTTACCCCTGGACAAGCCGACCCTCTGAAAATCGCTAAATTGTTAAAATCTCAAAACCGGAAGTGACGTCATCATTAAAAAAAATTTCCAATAAGGTTCAGATCATTATCTATCATATCTGAAAGTTTCGTGTAAATCGCTCGAGTAGTTTCTGAGAAATCGTGTACACAAAATTTGTAAGAAAAAAAAAGAAAAATAATAATAATAATAATAGGGAAAAAGAAACCGAACGAAAACAATAAGGTCTTCCGTTGGAAACGGAAGACCTTAATAATAATAATAGGGAAAAAGAAACCGAAGAATAACAATAAGGTCTTCCGTTGGAAACGGAAGACCTTAATAACTAGAGCCGAGCTCGTTGCAAGCAACGAGAAGGTCTTCCGTTACAGCTTCAAGTCGAGACAATCTGATTAAAATCATATCCTTGATCCCCTCCTTGTTTTTCTATTTTCGCTACAAGAGGATCTGAAGAAACCCCTCTTGAGGTCACCCCCTGTTGAACGTTTGTTTATAAATATACATGAGTTATTCTAGCAATCAGAGCAAGTGTTAGAAAAAGTAATTTCGGGTTACAAACAAAAATAGAGTTGTACGACGAAATGATGCCACATGTTCGTGAATCTTTCGGTATCAGCAAGTAAGAGATGGAGCATAAGTTGATATTAGACGCCCTTAAGAAATCTAAAGAATGTATTGGCATAACTTCCAAATCATGTAACTGAGGAATGGAACCGACGATTTCATTGGTCAAAGCAAAGTTCACCAGGAGGTGACCTCAAGTGGGATTTCTTGAAATCATCGTATAGCGACTATAGAAATTTTAATCAGATTGCAAGTCAAGAAAGGATTGTCATTCAGTCTTAATAAAACCACCCCTCTTCTTCTTACACTTGTCAGGGTCTGACAGTTATTGATAGGAGGTCATCTTCACACTACCTTAACTTCTGACCAGAAGAAAATCAATTTGAACTCTTCAAAAAGAGACAGAAAAATTAATTCATGCCTATTTTCTATATATTACTGCAACCTCCAGACTGCATAGTATTGAAGAGTTACACTTCTCATAAAACAGATAAAGGCATGTCTGTGATAAGCTAGGGGTATATATTTAGATTGTATGCAAATTTAAAGGTCATAGAAAGGTGACCTTTTATTGATACCTATCCGACCCCGTTGAGTGTAAGGAGAAAAGGGTGGGCTGTCATTAAACTGGATTGTCAATATGATAATAGTAAGTTCAGAAAACGAGGCTCACTTTCAAAGTATTATTTTCCTACCAGACAAACTCTCCTTTTAACTTATTTCACGGTTATATCAATTTATGATAACTTAAAACACATCTCTTATATGTACATGTATTTAATCATTCCAACCAGAAAATCGATAAATATGTTACATGTATGTACAACTGATGACAGGATTCAAACTACTGGTATGCCTATATCATAGTGTAATAAACACAAAATCCACTGCGCTGATGCATGGGAAAAAAGTGTTATGTTTCATAAACATTTTGATTCCCTATATTCATACTTAAACCTCTACCTCTAAAACATGGAATAATTAATGTAAAGTGCAGTGTTAAAGTTAGAGATTGAAAAGAACGCCAATTGTAAATAAACAATAATGCCTTCTCCCATCTGAGGGTGCGCTATTAGTATACGAGACTGAGGTGCTCAGTGGTAGGGATAACTATCCGTATAATGTTTGGCCATACAGGCCTCAGTATTGTTTTTGAAAGGATGAGCATATTTATCTGAAATCTTCACAAGCAAGTAAAAGAAATTTACAAATCTTCAAAATCATAATCCGCGGCAGTGGTAGGGTTGTGAGGCATCTCTAACTTCATTTTTTTTCAAATAGGATTTTGTTTTAAATATCCCAATATTTTTTTTTTGCCTTGAGCGCTCATCTAGAAAGTGTGTGGGGGTGGGGGTGTCAATACCCCATAATTTAATTTTCTAAATGTAAATTTCAGAAAATGTTGGCAGGGGTGGGGGCAGAACTCCAACTGAATCAAAAATCCTTTTTGTCACTTTTGTGTGACAGGAAGAGAGGCCTCTGGTTTAAAATTATTTCTATCATGTCACATATACATGTTTTAGTTATAATATTTTGGAGTTTTTTAAAGATACCATGTCATTTATTTGATCAAAATCATATATTTATGCATACATGTATTAACATGTGACGTGTGAACCTAAAAATAATCAATTTTGTTCAGTTTTTTACTTGAGTAACAGAAAAGCATAAACCAGCGTTTTGTTCAGAGCACTGTGTACATTGTATATTTAAACCAAACTAAATGAGATGGTGTGACGTCAAAACAATTTGTTTTTGTTTTTTAAACAAAAGAGTTCTACATAATGTCAACCTCCAGAAAATACGATTTCTCTAACTTTAACATTTACAACAATTAATAAAATCCGTTGAACAACACAAATCTATACCATTTAATTGTAACTTTGAGAAGTGCATACATTTTTGGGAGGCAACTGTGTCGCTAGTCTGTAAGTCAAGTGAATTATGTCCTAAGGTCTTTTAAAGAAATAAGAAACTGTCAACACTTGCAGTACTCTGATGATTTCTATAGCGACCGACTGCATTGAATAACGTATTTCATAACTTCTAAACGTGAGAACAAATAATTATTATTTAACATCTTTGACTTAAAACTTTAAA
This sequence comes from Magallana ariakensis, assembly GCA_020458035.1. Classification (NCBI taxonomy): domain Eukaryota; kingdom Metazoa; phylum Mollusca; class Bivalvia; order Ostreida; family Ostreidae; genus Magallana; species Magallana ariakensis. The sequence goes on from CM035811.1 coordinate 82,984,166, forward strand.
CTTATATTCAACAATTGACCACTACAGTGATAGCTCACTTCCAAGTGTATTTTAATTACATAACAATGGATGATCTGCATCCATAAATTACCTATGCGCGGTTTCAGAAAATTTTTCCAGGGAGGGTCCGAAGGATAATTGTGTTTGCCAGGGGGGGTCCGAGGCATATTTTCGATAATTTTACTATGTAAATTTAATTAAATTTCATTTTCCAGGGGGGGGGGGGGGGTCGGGACCCCCCGACCCCCTCTAGATCCGCGCATGCATAAATTACCTATGGCTATCTGTGTCCAGGGTTGTGTGCACTTAAGCCGAGGTTTTTAACCGGTCAGTTTACCTTAGGTAAGTTCTGGTGTGGGTGGAGCCTATATTGAAAGAGATGTGAAACCCCGAGGGAAACACGCTCGCTTGTGTATACATGTCTATATACACGGAGTATTAAAGTGCTCTCGAAAGAGTTTTTCCGCTTATTTAAAAAGAATATCGTATTTATATGTACTTATAAAAAAATTGTTCTTCGTTGAAATGAATATAAACGCATGGAAAACCGCGTGCGACATGTGCAAAATCTTTCGTTTGATTGAACAAGTTTCTGTCGGGATTAACTGAGAATATATCCTGATGTTTTGTGAATTATACAATCACCCCACCGTACTCAAATACTAATGCAACTTTGCAACCAATGCTTGTAAATCTTTTCCGATCAGCTGCTAAATTAAAGTGCACAATAATTCTTCCAGCTGCGCATGCACCAGAGCTGTCTGTACTTGTTTCTCTTCCGGTTTCAGGTCGTGAAATTTCTCAAAGAAATGTGATAACTAACGATATATATCGTGAACGCAATATTTGACTTCATTTAATTATTTATTCTCAATTATTCACAAACATCTTTATTGATAAACGACGTCTTTCATGGATACATGATCGGCACCACATGATTTTGACAGACTATAGGTGATCAGCGCATTTAGTGTGGTACATAACCAAGTACGAGTTAATTTTTAATTCATATCTTTTAATATTTCTTTTGTTTAAAGTGCTAAAAGATAGCGATTTATCGTCACGGTATGCAATCAAATCAAAAGAAAAAAGTTTATTGCACCGTCGTCGCGAGCGCTGGGCATGGTATACACAGGACGAGTAAACAAATGCCAATCATTTTCTAACATCCTAACTGGGGCCTCGATTTAGTTGATTAACAAGGGTTACACTGACCAGGTAAATTTGAAGGCGGTGCTTATTTTCTCGGTCTTAAAGGGACACGAGATTTTCGGTCGCACGGGGTGATTGAATTAACACGCAGAATGGCCGGATAAACACACAGATTGCAAAGTGAAACACATTAGGAAGAACGTTAACCAAAAAGGAGTCACCAACAATTGATTTTCGACACATATAAATTTTCGATTTTTGTTCGCCAATTTTTAAAATTCAGCTCGAGCACCGGGGGGGGGGGGGGGGGCGCGGTGCAGCACAGAGATGACTTTGTTTTTAAACTTCCTAGAACGCTTCGAAAATTAATGATTTTTTTTTACTATGTAAACCCTGCTAAAATATGGTACAACTCTAAAGAAAACTTATTTTACTTTCTACACTTTTGAATTTTTTGTGTTGGTCGAATATATTCTTACACCAGTATATATACATATATCCATGTGCATATATGACTCGTTGGCCAGGCAAAGTTTTAATGTTGTCTTAAAAGTGTTAAAGTCTGTAAAAAGTCTAAGCAATAATTAACGGAAATGATCACGAGTAACTACAGTCGATTCACCGTCGGACCCTTCGGGTTTTCCATCCGTTACATTGCTTGAAATCAGTGTAACGGATAGAAAACCCGTGGGTTCCGACGATGCAGTATATTAATCTTAAGTTAAACACATATCAATTTTACATATGCCGGTAAATATCTCGGAGTTTTATTATATTTAATCTTTTATTTATACAATCGGCCTTGAATATTTAGAATCGAATTGATAGATTACTTTTATTCAATTAATGAGAGGTTTTTATAAGATTTTTCGCCCTAACGTTTAAATCAACGCTAAATCAACTGAATAAGGGAGTTAAATTCATCTTTCATCTAAAACCAATATAAATGAAAATAAAATAAACAAATAGTTTTGCGTTCGTACAAAATATCAATAAACATACAGGTGTGATAAGGTACATGTAGATGTCTCCTCGCGCGCGATCTTCTCGGCCATGTGCGAGCGTGCGAAGGATGATCATCATTTAAGGGGTAATCTTTGTGGTTTTTTGTTGTTGATCTAAAACATTATTAGTACAGTTCTTAGAACTTTTTATACTTACAAACCCACCATTGATTTATGTCGGACGATGTTTTGGATTAGGAATAATATCGGATTTTATAATTTTCAGAATGACTTCTTAATTTACATTTTAAATAAAACATTAATAACTTAAAATTAAAACAGTTCCTGTATTTGCGGCTATATAAACTCAAAACAAGTACATGAAAGACGCGAATCTGGTGTATTAGATAACCGCTGACCGCTTGGTAGTGCACCCGCGGCCGATCCTCGGCCGCGGGCGAGGAATAGGTTACGTAAAGTTACATAACACACAGCTCAGAACCCAGGAAGATTTGATAATAATGACTAAAATCTACCAAATAGAAGTTATTATTTTTTTACTTAAAACCCACAATTGATCTATGCCTGATATTACTTCCGATTGAGAATGACATTTCTTTTATTAATTAACAGAACGTTTTCTTAATTGACACTCTATCATTTAATTCAATTTGAGAAAAATAAACGTCTATGTGTGATCAAAATTAAAACAATTCTTGTTTTCGGCTAAATGAACTCATAAATTGAGAGACGTGACTCCGGTGTATTAGATAACCGCTGACCGCTTGGTAGTGCAGCTGCGGCCGATCTGCAGTATAATAATCACTAAAATCTACCAAATAGAAGTTTTTTTTTTTTACTTAACACCCACAATTGATCTATGGCTGATATTACTTCTGATTGAGAATGACATTTCTTTTATTAATTAACAGAACGTTTTCTTAATTGACACTCTATCATTTAATTCAATTTGAGAAGAATAAGCGTCTACGTGTGATCAAAATTAAAACAATTCTTGTTTTCGGCTAAATGAACTCATAAATTGAGAGACGTGACTCCGGTGTATTAGATAACCGCTGACCGCTAGGTAGTCAAGCCGCGACCATGGCGACCGACTTTCTCGGCCGCAAGCGAGGGATAGCTTAGGTAATGGTTCACACACACAGCTCTGATTCCAGATATATTTTAAATGCACGCAGCATGATAACTAAAATGTATCACATAGATTTATTTTTTTCCGGTAGTTTGTGTGATTTACTAGAAAAGAAAAAGAATGTTTACATTTTCTGTTTCTCGTTTTTTAGGATTATGCAGAATTTACGAAAATGACTTAAACTCCTCACATAAAAGCATGTATCCTAAAAAAAATATTTTTTTCTTATGAATTAAAGCCTCCTTTTTAAACAGGCATACTGTCTGTCGTAACTTATGTCATTTGTACGCACAATGACTTTCGTTAACTTGCCAAATAAACACAGGTACATGTTAACATGTAAAGCTTTTTACACTCATACTAAACAACTTACCAACAAAATAACATTGTAACGACATTTATAGGATCCCAACAAACAACTTTTCCAGCGACAGCTATATCAAAATCCTAGCCTTTTTTTAGTTATTTAGCAAAAACTTTCAAGGGCCCTTGGCCCTTAATTTAAGGGGCCAGCCCTTTTTTATTGGTGTCAAATGAAAGTCCTTGACATTCTGCACAACTTTTATTCTACATGTCTTAACAAAATATTTTTTGTTGAAAAGATACAAAGGAAAATATGTCTAAATTTTCGCGATTTTTGGAACCCTGTTTTTTGACCCCCTACCTTTTTCTAAATAAAGAAAGTAATCCAAAAACAAAAACCGATGTGCAAAACTTCAATGTCTCTGTTATTCAAATTCGTTGGATTCCCATTCCCTGCTATCATAGTCTCGGAGCCTTTGTCTGGAAACGAAAGGCCCTAAATTTTTTAAAAAGGGGAATAACTCGTAAACGGAAGAGGATTTTTAAAATTTATGAAGTGGTTTAGATAGTGTTTTGTAAAGTCTATAAGCCCTGAAAATTTGAGCAAAAACCGTTCAGAAATGAGCAAGATATGAAGCCTCAAAGTTCGCGTCTAGGAAGAAAAAAAAAAAAAAGAAAAATAAGAATAATCTTAATCTGCACAATAATATAAAGGTCTTCCGTTGGAAACGGAAGACCTTAACTAGACACGATCTCGTTGCGAGCAACGAGGAGGTCTTCCGTCCGATTTTTAGAAGGAAATATGAAATCATAGACTTTGATTTTCGACAAAAAAAAACATGATATTGAAAAAAGAGTGAAGAACTTATGCTTTTTGGTATCGCATTTTATAAGTTGTCTTATATTGCTTTTTTAAATACTTGCATTTCTTCCAATTAAGATAGAAAAGATTAAACTTGTTTACCTCTGGCTCCTAAAAACCCTAATTAGGTAACGCAAGAGAAAATCATTATTTTGTTAGGATATATAAACGTATTATACCTAATTCAGCTTAAAAAATCTTTCACAAAATAGCTCTTAGTAAAACTCTATAGATAAAAGACTTTAGAGCCCTTTGATCCCCTAATTTTAGGGGTCAGCCCCTTTTTATTGATATCAAATGAAAGGTCATTTAATTCTGAACACATTTTGTCAACAAGTGTTTAGAAATTCGTTACGGTTCTTGAGATATATGGGAAAGAAGGTTTTAGGGGCCGATCCCTTATCTCCATATAGGGGCTGTTTAACGAAAGTTTTAAGGTTGCATATTATTTTGTACATCATTTTGAGCATCTTTTCTTCTATACTGCATTTCAAAACATTTTAGGGGCCGAGCCATTGTCTCCTTATAGGGGCCGTTTAACGAAATTTTGAAGGTTGCATATTGTTTAGTACATCATTCAGCAACTTTCCTTCTATACTGCATTTCAAATTTTTTTTTCCTTTCTGAGATATGGGTGATCAAAATTTTGGACTTTTGGCCCCTAAAAACCCCTAATTAAATAAAACATGTTAAAATCATTACATTGCTTGGATACATAACTGTGAGATAAACATATTTGCTTCTATAACATTTCACAAAATATCCCTCAGTAAAGGGCTATAGATAAAAGACTTTAGAGCCCTTTGGTTCCCTAATCGAAAGGGCCAGCCCCTTTTTCTTCATAACAAATAAAAGGTCACTTAATTCTAAACACATTTTGTTCGACAAGTGTTTACAAATTTGTTACCATTCTGGAGATATATGAGAAAGGTTTTAGGGGCCGATCCCTTATCTCCTTTTAGGGGCCGTTTAACGAAATTTTGAAGGTTGCATATTGTTAAGAAGATCATTTTGAACAACTTTTCTTCTGTACTGCATTTCAAAATATTTTCCTTTCTGAGATATGGGTGATCGAAATTTTTAACTTTCGGCCCCTAAAAACCCTTAATTACGTAACACATGATAAAATCATTACATTGCTTGGATACATAACTGTGAGATAAACATATTTGCTTCTATAACATTCTACAAAATATCCCTCAGTAAAGGGCTACAGATAAAAAACTTTAGAGCCCTTTGGTTCCCTAATTTAAAGGGCCAGCCCCTTTTTCTTGATATCAAATAAAAGGTCACTTAATTCTAAACACATTTTGTTCGACAAGTGTTTACAAATTTGTTACCATTCTGGAGATATATGAGAAAGAAGGCTTTAGGGGCCGATCCCTTATCTCCTTTTAGGGGCCGTTTAACGAAATTTTGAAGGTTGCATATTGGTAAGAAGATCATTTTGAACAACTTTTCTTCTGTACTGCATTTCAAAATATTTTTCCTTTCTGAGATATGGGTGATCGAAATTTTGAACTTTCGGCCCCTAAAAACCCTTAATTACGTAACACATGATAAAATCATTACATTGCTTTGATACATAACTGTGAGATAAACATATTTGCTTCTATAACCTTTCACAAAATATCTCTCAGTAAAGAAATACAGATAAAAGACTAAAGAGCCCTTTGGTTTCCTAATTTAAGGGGCCAGCCCCTTTTTCTTGATATCAAATGAAAGCTCTTGTAAATAAAAACTTTTTTTACATTACATGTTTTAACAAAATATTTTTCAGAAAAGAGATAAACAATGAAAACCAGAAAAAATTACGACGTTTTTTTAATCTCAATTTTCTGGTCCAGGCGAGCTTCGGCGCCTTTGAAGCTAGATCAAAATGAAAATAAAATTACAAATCTACAATCTCTCGTCTACTATCCCTGAAAGTTTGAACTCAATATCTTTTATAGTTTAGGAGAACTTAGAGGGACAAGCCACCTCTCTAAAAATCGCTAAAACGTCAATTTCTCAATAAAATCAAAAACCTATAAGGTCCAGATCACTATCTATCAGATCTGAAAGTTTCATGAAAATCGGTCGAGCCGTTACTGAGAAATCGCGTGCACAAAATTTGTAAGAAAAAAAAGAAAAATAATAATAATAACTAGACACGATCTCGTTGCGAGCAACGAGGAGGTCTTCCGTCCGATTTTAAGAAGGTGATATGACATCATCTACTTTGATTTTCGACAAGAAAACATGATCTGTAAAAAGGAGTGGAGTACTTATGCTTTTCTGCATCGCTTTTTATAAGTTCTCTTACGTTTAACGAAATTTTGAAGGTTGCATATTGTTAAGTACATCATTTTAAGCATCTTTCCTTCTATACTGCATTTCAAAATAATTTTTCTTTCTGAGATATAGGTGATCAAAACTTAAGACTTTTGACCCCTAAAAACCCCTAATTACGTAACACATGATAAAATCATCACATTGCTAGAATAAATCATTGTGAGATAAACATATTTGCTTCTATAACCATTCACAAAATATCTCTCAGTGAAGGGCTACATATAAAAAAACTTTAGAGCCCTCTGGTCTCCTAATTGTAGGAGCCAGCCCCTTTTTCTTGATATCAAATAAAAGGTCCTTTAATTCTAAACACATTTTCGTCAACAAGTGTTGAGAAAATCGTTACAGTTCTAGAGATATATGGGAAAAAACATTTTAGGGGCCAACCCCTTATCTCTTTATAGGGGCCGTTTAACAAAATTTTAAAGGTTGCATATTGTTAAGTACATCGTTTTGAGCATCTTTCCTTCTATACTGCATTTCAAAATATTTTTCTTTTCTTAGATATAGGTAATCAAAATTTTGGATTTTTGGCCCCTAAAACCCCTAATTATGTAACACATGATAAAATCATTACATTGCTTGGATAAATAACTGTGAGGTAAACACATCTGCTTCTATAACCATTCACAAAATATCTATCAGTAAATGGCTACAGATAAAAAACTTTAGAGCCCTCTTGTCCCCTAATTTTAGGGGCCAGCCCCTTTTCCTTGATATCAAATGAAAGGTCATTTAATTCTAAACACATTTTGTTCAACAAGTGTTGAGAAAATCGTTACCGTTCTTGAGATAAATGGGAAAAAACATTTTAGGGGCCGGCCCCTTATGTCCTTATAGGGGCCGTTTAACGAAATTTTAAAGGTTGCATATTGTTAAGTACATCGTTTTGAGCATCTTCCCTTCTATACTGCATTTCAAAATTGGTGATCAAAAGTTTGGGCTTTCGGCCCCTAAAAACCGCTAATTATGTAACGCATGATAAAATTCTTACATTGCTTGGATAAATAACTGTGAGATAAACATATTTGCTTTTATAACCATTCACAAAATATCTATCAGTAAAGGGATGCAGATAAAAAAAATTAG